>CM068953.1:73164675-73177721 GCA_035128595.1 Eptatretus atami
ATCCTGTCGATGTCGTAGAGAGCGAACAACACCACAGCAAGGGGCATGAGACAAGAGGGGCAGAGTGGAGAAGGCTCATAAACTGTGGGAACAGAGACATAGGAGTTCGTGTAGCGGAGCGCGTGGGGAACATAAGGGACATTACAAGACGTGACATACAGGACTCTTCAGGAAGGAAAAGGAATTGAAGGACGTGGTGGCGCTGATAACGGGGTAAGAAACAGATCGAGAATTTGGATGGGGATGATATGGATTGAACAGCTTGTTTGAAGCTGGAGAAGAAGTGGAGGAAATAACTAGAGCGAATGCGTAGTTATTCATAAGAACGGGGAAAAGAGAGAAAAATGAAGGGAGCAGTGATCTCGATTGGTAGTTTTACATACAGAAGGGCGTTCGGTCTCTCTCTTGCGGACCCTTGACGCTCGCGGAAACTGTCGGTACGGACAATGCACAGACCAGCGCGGTCTCGGGTGCCGTCGGGGGGGCGCGAGCCCCCATCGGAGAGAGAGTAGAAGACACACAGAAAGACTCACCGACCAGCTCCCCCTACGTCACAGAGTGAGAGCCGCAAAGACAGCATCTCGCGCGGAGACTCTCCTGCACCCGGTATACAAAAAAAAATACTCAAAATAAAGTACCATACGCAAATTGTTTTTTTTTTAAATGGTGATGACTCTTTAATTGGCTAAATTGCATTCAAAAAAATTAAACTTTTGAATTAATATCTGGATTCATCCTGCATAATGGCAACAATGCTTCTCACCTTGGCCCAAGCAAGCTTGTGTAGGATTTCTGTGTTTGTGGGTTCCACATGTCTGGCAAACTTCAGGTTGCTTACAGTGTATTCATGTCCACAGTATACCTTCTGCACAAAACAAGAATGCAAACCATGAAACCATCCCGTTTGGTTTTATTTTAAAAATTACATTACCCCATCCCGTATGTATGCACATTACATTCACTATCAGAGTACCCAGCCTACAGGCGATCTTGTTCCAAACATGTAACATGTTCTTCTGACACATACCTTTATTTGGGCGGTGTATCGGCAACTGACAGCTCTGTGTAGGCAGGAATACTGTACTGGAAATGGGGGAGGCTTGTAATACCCTCACCCACCTGGACGCAGTGCTACACGAAACACACTTACATGGGGAATTTGCGTCCCCTCTCCCTCACCTCATCAAGACCATTGGCAAAGATAAAAACACCCCCATACATTAATTGGGGTCATGCTGATCCTCTGTAGCAAGTCTGGATGTAATTTGCCCAGAACTGTAGGAGGAGTAGCATGACAAACATTTACAGTACAGTAAACCACAAACCCACAAGCAAACACACAAACACCGGTCCGTGAATTATGGTAAGGATACACAATTGTGCAACAAGTCCGTTTAAACGACACTAACATATAAGGATGGAAGGGAAAATGGAAGGTGGGTGTTCTTGGAGTGTGAAGGAAAACCGAAAAAGGGATAAACCAATGTCACCCTTAGGGTGACCCGTATCTTGCCAAAAGGTGACCACGTGTTGACTATTTAAGGTCACACTGAGGTGAACAGAGCTGCTATCCACCAGGAGCGACTCCTTGGAATATCTGCCTACGAGAGATTCCGATGAGAATCGTTCTACAGAGTAACCATGAAAAATATGCGTTTGCCTCATAACGTCACCAAATCACGTCATAATGTCTCAAGCTTGATATTCTAGAAAGCACTCATCGAGGTGTTCAATTTGAGTACTACACGATATGGTTCCTAAAACTGAAAATTTGACCTTGGGGTCAAATATGTTTGACCTTAGGCGCTAACCATGAAGGTCAAGGCATCATCCACACAAAAATTAATCAGCTGAGTGCCAGACCATGAACTATATTCCCATGAAGTTGAAGACGATCCGATCAAATTACTCCAAAAATAAGGGTTTCGTCGACTCCCCTGATTTGCGACAAAGTGACCTTGACCTTTGACCTTGACCTTCAAAATTTTATGCGCTGAAAGGGACCTCTATAGCCTTTGATATGCGAAGTTACAAAAATTTCCAATGAAAACTGTGCTCTTCAGAGTGATTATACGTGATTACAGACAAAAAAAAAAAAACACAAAAAAAACACATGAAGGTCAAGGCCAATCGCCACAAAATTAATCAGCTGAGCGCCAGACCATGAACTATATTCCCATGAGTTGAAGACGATCCGATCAAAATTACTCAAAAAATAAGGGTTTGTCGATTACCCTGATTTGCGACAAAGTGACCTTGACCTTTGACCTTGACCTTCAAAATTTTATGCGCTGAAAGGGACCTCCATAGCCTCTGATATGCGAAGTTACAAAAATTTCCAATGAAAACTTGCTCTGCAGAATTTTTTTTTTGTGATACAGAAAACAAACAAAAAAAAAAACAAAAAAAAAACAAAAAAAAAAACACAGACTGACTAACATATCTTGCAAAAACTCGTTTTGGCAAGATTAAAAAAAACAATGAAGGTCAAGGCCAATCGCCACCAAAATTAATCAGCTGAGCGCCAGACCGTGAACTATATTCCCATGAAGTTTGAAGCGATCCGATCAAAATTACTCAAAAATAAGGTTTTTGTATTACCTGATTTGTGACAAAGTGACCTTGACCTTTGACCTTGACCTTCAAAATTTTATGCGCTGAAAGGACCTCCATAGGCCTCTGATATGCGAAGTTACAAAATTTCCAATGAAAACTGTGCTCTGCAAATTTTTTTTCGTGATTACAGACAAAAAAAAAAACAAAAAAAAACATACAGACTGACTAACATATCTTGCAAAACTTAAGTGCATAGAATTATATAAGGGGCTTACAGATTCAGGAGGAAGCTTTCCCAGCAAAGTCAATGATGTGCACATTTCCTGTGGTGTCCCTTCAAAGAATCGTCCACAGCCTGCAATGAACAGTGTATCTCCTGAAAAACAGTAACCATGACAGCATCAGAGCTAGCAAATTCGTGCAACTGAAAAATTCCACTGACAAGATCACCAAAACAGCACATTTGTGCTTTGAAATACTACTACACTCGGGGTGTGTTTAGTTACCAAGTTTCTTGCAGAGAGCTCACCAAGTGACTTAACCACTCAAGCGAGCACTCCAATTGAAACTGTTGATGAGGACCGTCTGGCTTGTCAAGCGCTAGTTAACTGCTTGGTAACTGAACACACCCTCACTCTCTACGGGAGCATTGGAGGGAGGGGGGGGTGGGGTCATATTATTATCCTTCTCATTATTACTATTGTTTATATTATAATAATTATTATTAACAACAGTAGTGACTTAAAAAATGTAATCGAACGTGTTTGTGGTTTATAATATTTTTTACTTCCAGTACGTGTGCCTACGAAACGCCATGATAAGCTATTTATACACCTTAACACAGTGCATGTCCAAAGCGAAAACCCCCTTGGAGAGGGGGGTAAATTAAGTTGCTACAACTTTTGTAATGTGACCTTTAATCCCCCTGGCAAGTTCAGTTGAGATTGGATAAGTATCGACCAAATGTATCATGGTCAGACAGAGACAGACAGACAGACAGACAGACAGCAAATGGCATATTTTAGTATGATACGAGCAAAGAACCTGTCCTAACAGATGGGATCATTCTCCCTTAATTAGTACGACTTGTTATACCTCCTCCCACCGGGAGCGGCGCGACACCAAACATATTTACAGAGCAAAAATTTGGGTCCACCGTGAACCACTGGGACTAACGTCTTTTTATTTTTATTCTAAAAACGACCTGTAACCATCGCGCACACACCCCCTAATTTTTTTTCAACAAATTTCACCTAACGGTTCAGAAGTGCATACAAGTCAAACAACAAACAAAAAAACACAATTACACAAACAAAACAAACACTTCTTGAATTATAATATGATTATACATACATCAGAGTTCATATTCCAAACATGCCAAAGAGGAAAAACAAAAATTAAACAGAACATAATTCAAAACTTAAGGCACCATCAACTATCACTGCTCAATATAAGTAAGGTAGAGGTCCAACATTTCGACCATGGAGTGGTCTCCATCTGGACAGAAGAAAACAAATAAGTTAGTGTACAGATTCAAAAATAAAATGAAGATGAAACAAAGAATAAAGATTAAAATAATCTAAACGAAAACAAAATATATTGTTCGTCGGTGAAAAAGATCCATAGATAGATTGTGGTAGGAATAGTATGCACCGTGTGTTCAAATAGGTTGCAATTACTCTTGTATTCGGGATCTGGCGGGGATAAGTCCAACGTAATATGTGTACTGACGGGGTAGTCATTGTAAGAAATAGAACAGAATAAGGTAAGGGTGTGTTGTGTAAAATCTCCTGTACAGACGAGACCAGGTGGGCGACTTGGGCATTAAAGGCACACGGAAAGCGCATTGCTCATATAATGGACATTGACACAGGCTGTATGTACATAAGATAGTGTTTTCTCTCCCTTTCATTCCTATCTATGACCGTCGACCACGAGATCAGTTCCCGATTTATTGATCATCGTTTTAAGCCATTCACGGAAGTCATAGACCTTCGGCTCAGAATGCCCGTGTTAGCTGGGCTTATGACGTGACAATATAATAACCCCTTAATGAAGCCACCACTAAACATCTACAATTGCTCATCAGTTTGGCATTAGAGAAGATTTTAAAATAATACGAACAACAACACAAAATATATAAATCTGGTCTCTGAACATGTATACAAAATTCCCCCAAGCACTACTGAAAAAAAGCAACATCTAACAAAATTAGAAATCGGCCAATTTTCAGACTTTTGGCATATTTGAGGGGCATTCAGTAAATTCTACGAATGAGACACTCACAATAGTTAAAGACATGCCAATCTTTATTTATTTTTCAATTAGGTGACCTGCCACGACAAGACGGGCATTCCAAAAATCATTTTTTGAGTATCTGCATTTTGTAAATCTGCAGAAATATTTCAAACGAAAGCAAATTCATAATGAAAGCAACTGTGATCCTACCGTTACTAGCAATTACACTTCTAAATTAATTTCAAAAATGACATTCCATTTTTCACCACTTTGCCAAATGCCTTGGGATTTGTAAGAATTGTGAAATTTAAATGTGGAAGATTTGTAAGAAATCTGCTTATCTTGTAAATCTTTCAGACATGGCACCTTGCAGCCCCAAATTTTGGGTGAATGTACTTCAGAATCTGGGCAAGGTTTAAAGCTACCACACATTGGTCTTCAAGTGTGTTTTGAGGCCACCAAATGCTGCTATAAAAGGTATATTGAGATAACGGGTCAGACAGTGTTTCCGCCGGCCTGCAGGCAAAAAGTAACCACAAGAAGCCAATAACTCCATAGCTTTTCAATGTCCAACACATCCCGAAATCCCTGGCGGGAAAAGCACACCTGGCCAGGCCACACGGGGTACCCCCTCCCCGCCCCTTCAAGCAGTTCCAGGTAGCCCCTCTGGTGTGCATATATAATACTTTGACATGGACTTCTCAAGTGTGCGTCTGTTCAAGATGTGGTTTTACCACCTCTTGCATGTCTTTATGTTAGCCTTCAGGGTATTTTGGTATTTGAGCATGGGTCATCCTACATTGTCACTTCCCATGCTTAGCTAGCTAAAAAAAAATACCTCTGCTATTAGAGCATCCTCCAAGCAAACCATGCATGCAACCCAACAAAACTAGGCCCCAATAAGTCTGCTCTCAATGCCTGGGATGAATCACCTCCTAAGAACTTTGGTGTTGGAGATTCTGTCATGCCACTTAATATTGCAGATGTATCTTAATCAGTGAAGGGAGGATGCATCTTGTTGCTTTATGTAGCACTCATAATGTGTCCATGGACATGAATGACAAGTATGTACATGAAAATTGGAATGCGAGTACATCTATAAAGTATGTATGGTACAATTAGAATGCGAGTAAATCTATAAAGTATGTACGGTAAAATTGGAATGCGAGTACATCGATAAAGTATGTACGATACAATTAGAATGCGAGTAAATCTATAAAGTATGTACGGTACAATTAGAATGCGAGTAAATCTATAAAGTATTGTTACGAATTTGGAATTCGATTGCACACAACATACAGGTTCCTTTAGTCAGCTATGTCGATAAGTGCTTGTTCCCTAGATAGCTCACCTTCCATTGTTTATGTTTAGAAATCGATTAGATGCGCTGCGGATCGATTTAATAGTTAGGGAACGAAACAATGGAGACCCTCCCCCTCTTCTGCGAAGAGGAAGAAGAACCCTGCCGTCCCGTGATTCATGATGTCAACAACTCCCTCCCACCTGTGGTTGAGCGGGGGATGGATCACGAGGGCATGAGTCACGCCGGGCGCGGGGGAGGGGGGCGGAGAAGGATAAAGAGGAGATCCTTTCTTGGTTCATGTTCTGAGTTGGAGAAGGGAGTTGAGGGTAGTCGTTCAGCAGACCTTCGGGTCCTGTTTGGCGTGGGTTAGGGTTGAGGCCTTCGGAAGCTTTTTGCTTTGGTGGTTCAGTGGGCCTTCGGCTTCTGCTTGGCTCGGTAGACTTCTTGGAGAGCTGCTTTGTTTGGAAGAAAGTCGAGCCGGTTGCTCGGCTCGAGCTGCGAATGGTGGCTTCTTCTTCTTCTTGGTTCGTGGAGCTCTTTGTTCTCTGTTTGGTTCCCGGCTTGGTGCGACTCATCGACCTCTTCTTGGAGGTGGTTCCTTGGGGAAGCGGCGCATCGACGGGAAGGATCGGCGCATCGACGGGAAGGATCGGCGCCTCGTCTCACCAGCACGTGTTGAGAAGCGCGGGAGGATTCGCGGGAGCTCGGGAGGGATCGCGGCTCACGGCGATTGGATCCAGCTCGCTCTCGCTGGAGCCCGGGTCCGAACAACTTGAAGACCACACGAGGTGGAGAGGTTCGAGATAGGTCTTGGGTTTCAGCTCACCTGTCCTCCGAGCTAGAGCTCGTTATTAAAGGCCTCAGCCACAATTTCTTGGGTGTGTGTGTGCGTACGTGTGTCCGTGGGCCCGTCTAATAAGTAGGAAATTGTTAAGTGCTTGGTGTGCTGTAAATGTTTGCATCGCATTTCATAAAGTCGGTATAAGTTCTGCTCTTACGTGCTTCCCTAGTTCCCCATTATTATTAATAAATACCCAATTGTTAAATGTTTTCAGCTCGTCGCGTCGATTCTTTCATTGACTGAGCATTTCGTGTGTTGGTAGTTGAAAGCCGTTGGTTTGCCGTAAAAGGGGGACATTTGGACCGACGGTTTCGGCGAATAAGCTGCTCGGAATCGCGCACGGGACAGGCTCGCCTCGGCGGTTTGTTCCGTACGAGTTCCGTCGAGGGTGGAATACCCGGTAGTTGGATCACGTGGGTATTTAGGTACATTGAAGATTGGCAATCGAGCCTACCCACGTGATCTGCCCATTGGCGTATTTCGGTTCTTGTACAAGGACCCGTCGCTCGGACTTATCCAGGCGGCGATCTATATTCCGGGCGATTGGTCGGGCCGACTCGACTTGCGGCTCCGTCAGAGCGGTCGGTTGGCGCGCCGACCCCGCCCGTAACAGTATGTACGGTACAATTAGAATGCAAGTAAATCTATAAAGTATGTACGGTAAAATTGGAATGAGAGTACATCATAAAGTATGTATGGTACAATTAGAATGCGAGTAAATCTATAAAGTAATGTACGGTACAATTAGAATGCGAGTATATCTATAAAGTAGTACGGTACAATTAGAATGCGAGTAAATCTATAAAGTATGTACGGTAAAATTGGAATGCGAGTACATCGATAAAGTATGTACAGTACAATTAGAATGCGAGTAAATTTATAAAGTATGTACGGTAACGGTAAATTGGAATGCGAGTACATCGATAAAATATGTACGATACAATTACAATGCGAGTAAATCAATAAAGTATGTACGGTACAATTAGAATGCAAGTAAATCTATAAAGTATGAAGGGTAAAATTGGAATGCGAGTAAATCTATAAAGTATGTACGGTACAATTAGAATGCAAGTAAATCTCTAAAGTATGTAGCGGTAAAATTGGAATGCGAGTACATCGATAAAGTATGTATGGTACAATTAGAATGCGAGTAATTCGATAAAGTATGTATGGTACAATTAGAATGCGAGTAAATATCTATAAAGTATGTACGGTAAAATTGGAATGCGAGTACATCGATAAAGTATGTACGGTACAATTAGAATGCGAGTAAATCTATAAAGTATGTACGGTAAAATTGGAATGCGAGTAAATCTATAAAGTATGTACGGTAAAATTGGAATGCGCGTACATCGATAAAGTATGTACGGTACAATTAGAATGCAAGTAAATCTATAAAGTATGTACGGTAAAATGGGAATGTGAATACTCAATAAAGTATGTACGGTACAATTAGAATGCGAGTACATCCATAAAGTATGAACAGTACAATTATAATGTGAGTAAGTCTATAAAATACGTACTTATAAACCACAAAAACAAAAAAACTCCTGTGAGGGTCTACAATCTTTAATTGCCCTTCTAGTTGTAATATAAGGTTTTGGTATGGAAAGCCAGGTGCTGGTTGATACAATCTGTCTTTTTCACCCCCATTGGACTTAGTCTGAAAACAGGGCTTATGGATTTGGTCTTGACTTTAATGTCCGTGCGTGTGTGCGTGCGTCCGCAACCATATCTCGGATATGTATGGACCAATTTTATTCGCACTTAGCAGAAAGACAACTCATGATGGTATACATAAGCACATCATTTTGTTTCGTGATGCGATCAAAGATGGCCGCCCGGCTGCCATTTCGTCACATAATGTGTCCCAAATATTTCTCAGACATGCATGATCCGATTTTGTTCAAACTTGACGCAAGCACAGTACATGATGGCATACACGTGCATCTCACTTTATTTTGTAATCATATCAAAGATGGCTGACTGGCGGCAATTTTAGTTGAAAAGAAATATGGGCTAGCCTTCAATTATGTACAGCAAAATTACTAAAATGGGGCTCTGCCATTTTATGTCTTTTTTCCTGTTCAAACTTATGAGACCAAGGCCATTCTGAAACTTGAAAACAAGTGATCCATAATTCGAATAAGCTGGATGTCTCAAGAATGTGTTCAGCAATCATGAGCTGTTTCAGCAGCATGTCTTTGGTCATTGTGTGAGCCTTGACTTTACCAAATTAGTTTGAAAATTAATAACAACAATAACAACCGTTTTACCCTTTTCCAGGGTTAGTCGAATGATGGCATTCCTCTATAAGGATTGATCAATTGTACCAGTTTCGTGAAAAACCCAGATATTCCATCTCTTTGACACTTTCAATCAGTCTTTTTAGGATGTCCTCTCGGCTTTCTTCCTTGTACCACGAGCTTTATTGCTTTCTTTATAGCTTCATCCTCTAACCTTCGTTGCACATGACCATAGCCTTCTCTTCCTATGTTTCTTTCACCAGCAATGATTTTCTAATCTCTTCCTCATTATTTCTGACCTCTGAATTCTTTCTTTCAGAGACAATCCATTCATCCCTCCTTGTCATTTCTCACACAAGCTCAGAAAGCTCAGATTAGTTTTGAGAAAGATTAGTTTCTCTGCTTTGTCAAATCAGGTCACCCATACAAAGATCCTCAATGCACATCTTTATTTCACTGCAAGCACGTAGCCAAAGTTGATCAAGCGGTTAATCTGAAAATAAACCAATGTCACCCTTAGGGTGACCCGTATCTTGCCAAAAGGTGACCACGTGTGACTTCTTTAAGGTCACACTGAGGTGAACAGAGCTGCTATCCACCAGGAGCGACTCCTTGAGGAATACTGCCTACGAGAGATTCCGATGAGAATCGTTCTACAGAGTAACCATGAAAAATATGCGTTTGCCTCATAACGTCACCAAATGACGTCATAATGTCTCAAGCTTGATATATCTAGAAAGCACTCATCGAGGTGTTCAATTTGAGGTACTACACGATATGGTTCCTAAAACTTGAAAATTTGACCTTGGGGTCAAATATGTTTGACCTTAGTGCTAACCATGAAGGTCAAGGCCAATCGCCACCAAAATTAATCAGCTGAGTGCCAGACTATGACTATATTCCCATAACGTTTGAAGACGATCCGATCAAAATTACTCAAAAAATAAGGTTTCGTCGACTCCCCTGATTTGCGACAAGTGACCTTGACCTTTGACCTTGACCTTCAAAATTTTATGCGCTGAAAGGGACCTCTATAGGCCTCTGATATGCGAAGTTACAAAAATTTCCAATAAAAACTGTGCTCTGCAGAGTGATTATACGTGATTACAGACAAAAAAAAAAACAAACAAACAAAAAAAAACAACATGAAGGTCAAGGCCAATCGCCACCAAAAATTAATCAGCTGAGCGCCAGACCATGAACTATATTCCCATGAAGTTTGAAGACGATCCGATCAAAATTACTCAAAAAATAAGGGTTTTGTGATTACCCTGATTTGTGACAAAGTGACCTTGACCTTTACCTTCAAAATTTTATGCGTTGAAAGGACCTCTATAGGCCTTTGATATGCGAAGTTACAAAAATTTCCAATAAAAACTGTGCTCTGCAGAGTGATTTATACGTGATTACAGACAAAAAAATAAACAAACAAACAAAAAAAAAACACATGAAGGTCAAGGCCAATCGCCACCAAAAATTAATCAGCTGAGCGCCAGACCATGAACTATATTCCCATGAAGTTTGAAGACGATCCGATCAAAATTACTCAAAAAATAAGGGTTTTGTGATTACCCTGATTTGTGACAAGTGACTTGACCTTTGACCTTGACCTTCAAAATTTTATGCGCTGAAAGGGACCTCCATAGGCCTCTGATATGCGAAGTTACAAAAATTTCCAATGAAAACTGTGCTCTGCAGAATTTTTTTTTCGTGATTACAGACAAACAAACAAAAAAAATAAATAATAAAAAAAACATACAGACTGACTAACATATCTTGCAAAAACTTTGTTTTGGCAGATAATAATTCAAATAATACTGGACTTTGGCATCACACAGCAAAATGTTCAAGCCAGCGCACCAGGAACCGGAAATGTAGCACGCACTTTTAACGTACGTACAAGTTAACGTGTCATATAGTAAGGCTGTAGGGTTAGGGCAAGACTGCATGTGAAATGTGCCCCTTTTGCTCGGGCACACAGAATATTGTCGGTCCGCCTTTGAAATGTGAAAAGACAAATTTAACCGATGCTTTGATGCACTCGAGTATGGCCAAGGAAGGAGGGACTGAAGGTTTTAACTTTTAACCTCAGCAGTGTACGAGCGATCACGTTTTCCTTCATACTAATGGCTGTTTCTAAAAGCAATTAGTTATTTCATATGCATCGGGTATGCTTTAGAAAGGTTATGTTGTTTCTCTTCGAGTTTCAAAGCAAAATAAATTTGATAACACCCGATTTCCGAACCGTTTGCAAAAATTTTTTTTCTAAATTACTGAGCCAAATTTTTTCTACCTGTTACACGAAGATTGCCAGCTGTTTATAAAGAATAATGTTCATGCACATCTCCTTGAAACATCTATAATGTGACATTTTCTTTAACTTATTTATTGAAATTTGCCCTAAACAAGGGTGAAAGCTACTCAAGGTTTTTGCATTGTGTACACTGTACAGTACTGTAATCGCTAATCGGCACTCACACTGACTCAAATCGGCCGATGACAATTATCGAAAAATTGCCGATATCGGCCTGTGACGATTACCGATATCGGCCCAGCACTGATATATTGATGCGGTTCTGAGAAACCGGCACTCCTCCGAGGTAATGGCACCCAGCATATAGCGATCCTGAGACAGTTATCTCATTAGTATTAATTTAGTGAGCCATTCCATACGTCTCGTGGCTAAATAGGACAAGATGTGTTGCATTGGGCTTTTAGTTTGGTCTTCAATCCTCTATTCTTTCATGTCTTTACTTCCTTTTATTTCACACATCAAGCACACTAGCACACACACCAGTGACGTTACTCACCAAGCAGGAGGAACATCTGCAGCCTCATTTGCATGCGTGCGCCATTTCCTGTTCAAATGGCGTACCATAAACCAACCGACACCTCACCTCAGACCCTCACCACGCTCACCACAATGCTACAACGCACACCATGATCACTACAAACACCTCCTAAAAATCCCCACAACAACCTGTGTCTGACCTCTTCACCACAAACGTCACAACCGCGACCAACCACTTCAGTTTCCTCACAATCGTTGCAACCACTCCCATCGTTTCAACACCTTCACCACAAACGCCACAGCGCTTTCTCTACCTCACAACAAACACTACAAAACACCCAACCATAGTTAGCTCCCTGGACACTCACCACAATCTCTCAGGATGCCGGGGGAACGAAGGACATTGCGAGCCGGGGTGTTTCGGCGTATAACTCGAAGTGCAAACAAAGCTGGGGTTCATTCAACAATGTCAGGGTAAGCTCCAGTGGCCCGCTAAATAACAACACTCAAATGGAGTTCAACACACATTCCTGGCCGAAAAGTGCTCAAGAAAACCCTCAGCCAATGTTAACTGCAGAACTGTGTTGCAGGGCCAGGCTCGTAGGCAACTGAGGCCATTTTGACTCTGGCGGGGCGGTGTAACTGCTCGGGGTGACGGCTATGCGCCAATGGGGGAGCTCAGAAACGCCTACCAGGTCTCCTGATCCACGTTTTGGCTCCTCCCTCACCCAGGCTCTGTAAAAGAGAGCAAATCAGGCTCAGTCACTCTCCTTTGTCCAGCCTCCAAGCCGAGCACCACCGAGCTGAGAGGACAGCTCAACCGAGCGAAACAAGCGGGGCAGAGCGAGCGTTGCCGGATCATAGGCGCTTGACTTTGACGGTGTTCCGTTATCATGAACAGAACACTTACAGACTTTCTCACATGTCTCCGTTAAGCTTTTCTCTATCTGAGCCTCGTTCACTCAAAGAGCATGACTGATTTACACCTTCCACACCTTCCTCTTGCATCGCACAGCACAAAATTTTTACTCCCCACACTCATGCAATGTCGACACCCCAATTTTCTTCCCT
>CM068953.1:73186495-73209836 GCA_035128595.1 Eptatretus atami
CCACACCCCTTTTCCCCTGCATATTGTATAAGAACTCAAAAAGTTCATGTACAACAGAATCAGAGGAAGACTGTGTTGCTTATTGATCTCTGAATTCTCCATATCGATATGTTTATGTTTGTTTTTAATAAATGACTCAAATGTACAGGAGGAATTGAGAATTCTTTGACATTACCAACTCATGCACATTTTTCATTTCCTTACTTCACCAACATGGCAAATACTAAGACTATATGACAAAAAAACCCCAATAATAATCATGCATCTGAGCCTCAAAACAACAGTAATTAAATAATAAGCCATTCCACTCATTCAAAGGAAAACACCATGAAACTAGAGGCGGAGCACTCGGTAGAGTGTAAAACCTCCGCCGCCAATAGTGCTGGGTCACTTAAGTGAACCTGATGTCCTATTCATTGTAGGTCAAAACGGATCAGACTCTACTGAACCACGATTGAATAAACTAAACTAGATCGACGCGCATGTAGAAATGCCAAAAAAATAAAATCGAAATTTTTTTGAAAAAAAAGTTGCAAAATTTCTGGGTTTTTTTTCTCTAACAAATTTATTTATTTTTGGTTGGAAATCACTTAAAACATGTAGAAATGCAAAAACAAAAATTCAAATATTTTTTCAAAATGGCCGCCATAGCGGCCATATTGGACTTTGGACCAAGTCCAAAATCTAATGGCATGATCCTTGGACCATACCTAATCCCCCCACCAAGTTTCGTCGAAATCCGTCCAGGAGTTTTTCCGTAATACTGTTCACAAACAAACAAACAAACAAACAAACAGACAGGGGTGAAAACGGTAACCTCCGTCCATCTTCGATGGCGGAGGTTAATAAAATACAGAAAAATCATTTCCGTAACAATGTTTCAACCATTTGCAGCAGTATTGAATGATGCAAGCTGTCAATTCAGTCACAGGCAAAACAAACAAGAAAAGTGTAAAATGACAAAATGCATTATTTAACGAGAACAGCACTCGGAAGAACAAATAGTATCACCTCGTGCGCTCATTCTGAACACAAATACCATTGTTAACTGAACATGCTGCTATTATGGCCCACTGCTATTTATAGCATCTCTACCGGTATCATCCATGCACCCTATTATGTCACATACATTGACATTATCCATAGCTTTGGTTATTGATTGATTATAAGGATATTTAATGACCACTTTTGTACACAATAATTGTGTCAATCAAGATGAATATTAAAAAAAAAACTCAAAATAAAAAATAATTTTAAAAAAGCAAACCAGACTATATTCTAAATGGAGAGTCGATCATATGAAGTTTTGCATCGATCAGTTAAACAGTCCTGAAGAAGAAGATTTTTTCAGTTTTCATTTTCAATCCAATATAGCCACCAGACCACGTGACCGATGGAGTCATAAATTTAATTCTTCACTCACATCGGGTCACAGACAGATATATGAAGTTTTCTTGGAAAAGGATTTCAATTCAACCAATTATGGCTGGAATACCACTTCACTGATGAGGTCATCGTAATTGACCTATATGCCCAATGGGGAGTTGATGATATATGCCAAGTTTCAATTTTTTTTGTTGAGCGGTTTCAGAGATGTCCAAATATTTTTCCATTAATCCAATATGGCTGCCATACTATGTGACATATTGGACTAATAGGTCGAGCCACAACAGGAAAACGAGCCACATGTCCATACAGCTGCAGCTGACGCTCACGGACTATGCAGGTAACAAATCTCATCCGAGTCTCTCTCAGCAACCGCTCGTTCGACACAAAGTCCGGCCAGTGATAGCGAAGGATTCTCTGAAGAGACCTGGTACCAAAGGAATTAAGTCTCCGTCTCAGATCACTGGTCAGAGTCCAAGTCTCACATCCATAGAGCAAATGCGAAGCACCAAGGACTTGAAGACTTGGACTTTCGTCCTCCGCACAGGTACTGGCACGCCACACCCCATGATCCAGTGAATCCATGACTCCCCCGGCCAACCCAGACATCTGTTGTCCTCTGGCTCACAGCCAGCAGAGACATCATATTGTTACGGTTCTAAGAACCGTATGCATTCAAACATACAGCTGACCCAAAGTTAGTTATGCCGTAAATATATGTGTCGACAGATTCCCTCCTCGTGTTTAGTGGAAATCAAAGGGGTGCGTTGCGATGTTTTTGTGTTAGATTAATAAATCTTTATATCCCATCCATTATGAACCACAGTACCTTCCTCTCGCATGGGCTGAACAAACGCTTTCGCCTACTCGCCCAACCGGCGACTCGCTGTCCGAGCAAAATCCTCTTTCAGTAGTTCCTTTTTGGCGAGTCCCACGTGTGGAGTGGGCGGGCTTCCCGGTATAGCCGAAACCCCCCAGAAAGGGCGGACCCATGGAGGCCCTGTCCAATCAGGGCGACAGTGGTGTCGGCTTCACCAAGGCCCCTCCCCGCTGAGAGAGATCTATGGATTACGAAGCGATCCTCAGCGTAGAGTCCTTGGCTGGGAGATAAATTATGGACCATCCTGAGAGGGTAGAGAGAGAATTCTGTGTGGGTCGGCCGTGTTATCTGGAGTCTGAGGTTGGAGAAACAGTTGGAGAGAAACAGCGTTGGAGGAGACAGTGGTTGGAGTGAGATGGTTGAGTCGTGGGTTGCCAAAGAAAGAAGGAGGGTCTGACGCGAGGGTCTGCCCGCATCTCGCCTCGGCGGCCCGTCTGTTGTGCTGGTTCGAGGGCGCCCGATCTTGATGGGTCTCTCGTGGGTCCTGTCGGCGGCCATGATCCCTGTCTCGGACTCCGCTCTGCTCCACCCGGGCTCCTTCGCGGACACGGTCTCCAGCCTGTGACTGTGGGCCGCTGCACGACCACTGACAGGTGCCGCACCACAGGAGCATCCCTTCCCTCCAACGTGCAGGTACCCCAAAAGAACTGCGACCTCAGCTCATCTCTCTCTGGGTGGGTGTCTTTGCAATACACCTGGGTTTATTTTTGTCTGAGTGCGCTCTGAGTGTGTGGTGCCGTCTTTAAGTAGAACTGTTTAAGTGTTGATCATTGTAAATCTTGCCTGTATATCCCGCGATGTCTGCTCTGAGTCCTTTTGTAAGTTGATTGCAATAAAACCATTATAGTCCTGCAGCGTAGTCTGATATTTCAGATCAATTGTTCAAATTTGCATAAAGCACCAAAATTGGTACACATGTAGAATAATGTATTCCGAACAATTCTAGATATGGAGCCACCCGAGATTGTGCCTTGGTCAGCTTCGGCGACCATTTTCCAAAATGGCCACCATTCTACTTTAGCGAAATTGGCTATATGCTCTTATTTTCTTATTGTATTGGTGGTATATATAAGGAAAGTGTAAAATTCAGTAAATTGACCATGAAAAGGCTATTCAAATATTATGAGCCAGTATTTTCTTCATGGTGAGTGTCTCCTCATTGGCATTTGATGCATGTTCGCCTCCTCAAACTCCATGATCACTCTGGCCACCTCGGTCCGGCGACCATCCAGCGCCTCAGAGCACTGGGATTGTCCGTCAGGCCAACGGCACCTCCGTCACCCTTGACACGGGCATTGTTTTGTTCATCGCTTGGTCAAGAGGAATTGCTGAGAATGCCCTCTTGGTCTTTTGCACTGTGAAGTGCCTGCCTTGAACTCATTGTAGATTCTGGGTGCTGTTGTGGAAGTTCTGCCATGTCACGCAGATGGACCGGTATCCACCGGGCATAGTTTATATGGTCCAGCGCGAAGAACCATGGGTCTATCTCAGTGAGAGCATCCAGGTACATGATGAAATCTCCCTCTCTCAGAGATCGCACTAGATTAGGATGGAGAGCTCCAGATCCAGGACTGTTGCCCAGTACAAAAACTGGGGAGAGCTGTTCTCTTTCTCATGGCACCAGTCTTTGAAGTCTCGGGAGGCTGGTCATCTTCTGCAAGGTCAGCTGATCAAAGCTGACCAAGGCAAAATCTCGAGTGGCTCCATATCCAGAATTGTTCAGAATACATTAGTCAACATATGTACCAATTTTGGTGCTTTTATGAAAAGTCGAACAATTGGTTTGCTATGCTGCAGTACTATTATTAGAAATGTTCCCAGTTCGTTTTGTCTTTTCCTTCATTGGTCCAGCATGGTTCGGATCTGAGTTTAGCCGGGTTTTTATACCAATAATCTGTTCATCCAGCCGGTACGTTCTTAGCGGGTCCGCTCGGCTGCATCCGAACCGGAAAGGTAGTTGGTAGTTGGTAGTTGTAGAGTGATCCGTTCGGGCAAGACGTACGAGGGCGTGTTCCCCGGTAGACGACACCCGCTGGTTAATTAGGTAAATTTGTTCAGACAAAAAGACCATACGCTACGCGGTGGAGGTATTGGCGTCCACGGTCGGTTAAGCGACCCGCCGCCTCACGGAATTATCCGTGAGCGACGGCCTACAATTCTGGGAGTCTGGTGGGAGACGACGTAACTTCCCCCACCTAGCGGTCGCTCTCACCACTGTCCCCCGCCGCAACAATATCAATGCCAAGGTAAGTGAATATCTCCGCGACCTCACATCCTCACCACAATTGCTGGCATAGAATGCATCCTTCACGTTGAGATCACTCGCCTCAGTCAAAGCATATACAGAGACCAGGGAAATGACACCCAAGGAGTGATGAATCCTTAGCTCATAATATGCTCGTTGACCGGTGTTACCTCATTATCATTTGAGTCAGGTTATTGGACACAGCTAAGCAACTCCTTGGATATGGTAACCATCAGAGCGACCAGACCATAGTAGGTGTAATAACCTGCCATGATCTCGCCGCAATCCAGTCTCCGAATCTAAGAGAGTGCTGCATATACAATGTCCAAACACTTGAGCTCAGATGATAACAGAGACAGGTGATCATCCTCTCTTAGGGATAGGACATTCCAGGCACCCACCAGAAGGGAGCGCCTCAGATTAACCCAAGGAGACCGCATCTGGTGGACGACACCTCAACACCACCCTGACACACTCTCCGCAATCTGACCCGGGAATGTTACCCCGTGGTTTCCCTCCTATCATCAAAGATTGGGGGTCCCAAAGGCTTTGCCCCAATCCCGTCATCCGGTGAGCTGCCCTGCGAAGAGAAGCTGCACAGGAGGTACTCCCACGGATGGGTTTTCAGATTTTTTTAATGCTTCTGGAATGTTTCGCGGAATGAAGGGTTTTACGGTGGACAGAGTGCAAATCCTGCCACCAACCTCCTAATAAGAAGTAACCTAACTGCAGGAGGACGTCCGCAGACACAGTTGGGCACTAGATATGGATGGCCGTTGGCTCACAAGGAGCTCTCCGCCCTTTGACAGGTTTTGTTCTTCATCCTGCTAGGTGTCCATATCATACACCCTGCTTCCAAAAACTTGGTGGGGGAGACGGTTTAGTCGCCGACAACCCGACCATGGAACAGGTTCGTACAGGTTTACATGGTACGTCAGCAAGTCACAGATCTCATCTGACCTGACCTGACAATAACTCAGTGACTGGAGTGACGAAGGAACAAAAAGATAAATGTCCTTGAGTGGCCAGGTTAGAGCCCCGACCTAGATTCAATCGAAAATCTGTGGCATGACTTGAAGATTGCTGTCCATCATCGCTCCTCATGCAACTTGACTGAGCTTGAACAGTTTTGTGCAGAAAAATTGGCAAATATTGCCCAATCAAGGTGTGCAAAGTGCAGAAACCTATCCCAATAGACACAGCTGTAATTACTGTCACAGGTGTTTCCACCAAGTTCAGGGGGGTGGACACTTGTCCAACCAAGATATTCTAGTTTTGTATTTTTCATTTATTTTCTGAAATTTGTGGAATTTGTTTTTCACTTGGAAGTTGTGGGTTACAATGTATAAATAAGAATGGAAAAAGTCTGATTTCATGCAATTTAATTCCAAGCTACAAGGCAAAAAAAGTGAAAATTTTGAAAGGGGTCTAGACTTACTATAGGCACAGTAGATGGTCTCACACACACACACACACACACACACACACACACACACACACACACACACACACACACAACAATAATCTCGCAACCTCTTTGGAGCGAGAATAATTACGGCAAGAGCACGACAGTTAAACTACGGCAATATACATCATGATTTCCTTTCAATACTGACCAGTGGTGATGAGTTGTAAGCACAGTGTTGAGCTGTACCCCATGATGTTGAGCTGCAGCCACAATCTGCAAATAAAAGACAAAACACTGTTTCACCAAGGCAAGTTATGGCAAGCATTGAATAACAAGAATTACCATTTGGTCACAACCTGTGACATAATAATTCCCCCTGATGCCCTCCCCCTCCGGGGGTGGGTGGGGGAGTGGAAGCCATAAAAGAAAGTGGTATTATGCTCCCTTAAGATGCGGGTGTTTCTCCTATCCAAAGTTCGCCAAAAATACGTGTCAACATAATCAAAACTTATTTTTAGACAAAAAGAATGCTAAGTACGTCCGTTTCAATGCACATTTATGGTTGACAACTCCTTTCTGAAAAATTGGCAACTTCACTTTCAGCCTCACAATTTCTCCAAGTGAGGTCCACTGTATTTTTTCCTCCCCACTCTGAAATCGACTTCCAAATGCTAACAATTGATAGACTTTAAATTTTAGCAGTAAAATTGCTTTCCTCTCCTATTTCCAAAAATATAATGTTGAAGATTTACTTTTCAAACAATGTATAAATTCACATGCTACAATTTTTCCCAATATATATTAGTGGTTTTTATTATGCAAGATGTAAATGCGAAAAACTTTGACGAGTATAGAGGTAAACAAAATAGTCATTGGTTAATTGTGTTACGTAACACCACTGGAGACACTCCCCCAGCCCCCTGCAACACTTCGTAACATTTGGACATCCCCCCCCCCCCCCCACACACAAACAAAAAAAGTAGAACAAATAAATTGTACACAAAAGTTGATTGGGAAAACTTTGAAAAATAAAACGTAAATTGAGCAGACGACTTTCGCCGTGGGGGTGCAGCTTTAATGAGTAAAGCACATTTTATTCACTTGCAAAGAGGTTATAAGAGATGTGTGCAGACTGCATTGTGAATAACAAAGCCGATGGAAATTGGATGATGTTTAACAAAATGACCACAGGAACGGCTTTAGGGAGACGTGTACCGTGCTGGCGTGATGGGCTGTATGATTAAACCTTACTCATCATTTGTATTCGACATTAATTAGATTTTTCAGGGTCCCTCATCATGAGTAACACTTGACCCAAACAAGCCAATGGAACTCTGATGCCACAAGCCCGGCAGTGTATAATAAATCAAAATAAGACCAATTACTGCACTGTAGTTCCAAGAAGGAAGCCAGACATAAATACACACACACCACACACACACACCACACACACACCACACACACACCACGCACACACACACACACACAAGTGTACCAGTAAGTACTTACAAAAGCTATTTTAGTTGAAGTTATAACCTTAACTTATAAGCAATCAACTGATTTCCCAACTAACCGGATAATCAGCTGGGCACCGTTTTTCATCGAGGTTTCGAACCTTTCAGCCCAGAACCTCTCCAAACGGCGGATCCCAAACCCCGGTCGCAGGTCCACATCAGTAGATTACTTAACATCAATGGGCCCACAAACCTCAAAGTTGTGTCCAGACAGTCAGTCAACACAGCAATGCAATATACTTATTCAAACGTATTACCTCCACCACCGAGGGTGAAGGAGGTTATGTTTTCACCCCTTTCTGACTACTGTTTGTCTGTGTTTGGCTGTTTGTGTTCAGAATATCTCAAAAAGTTGTGGACGGATCCGGATGAAATTTTGTGGACAGGTTTGGTGTGTGATAAGGACAAACTGATTACACTTTGGTGAAGATCCAGATCCGGATCTGGATACGAAAATTATTCAATTTTTAAAGTGATTCTTCACCATTGAGAGATAGGGCCAAAAACGATGTAGTACTGTATAGCATGATATTTCAAAAATGTATTGGGCCCGATATGATCTTGTGGATCAGGCATTATGCGGCGGAGGTATGCGCTCCACCGAGTGCCTTTCTAGTTTAATTATTACTTTTATTCAAAGCATTACTACATATGAATAACTTTAATCATACACCACTTTAAATGATAATATATTAAGTGATCAACACTTTACCTTGTAGGCTTGTCCAATACACTGCACCTCCATCTAACCATAGACTCAAACTGCCATTCACAACCGATTATAACAGAGACCTACAGGCCTGATGTCTTCGGGTCACCAAAAAAGATGGGACATACCTCAAATGGGACACATTGAGTCCCTTTTGAGGTATGCAAAAAAACCACTCCGGAGGATTCTGAAGCCGTGTAGCGAAAAGTTTTGTGGTCTGATGAATCCAAGATGGAACTTTTTGGCCTAAATGCAAAACGTTAGGTTTGGCGTAAACCCAACACAGAACGTCACCTGAAGAACACCGTCACTACTGTGAAGCATGGTGGTGGCAGCATCATGTTATTGGGATGTTTCTCATCAGCAGGGACTGGGGCACTTGTCAGGATTGAAGGGAAAATGGATGGAGCAAAATACAGAAAAATTATCGAGGAAAACCTGCTGACCTTCTGCAAGAAAACTGAAATTAGGACAGAAGCTCACCTTTCTACATGACAACGACCCGAAATACACAGCCAAAGCAACACTGGAGTGGCTAAGGAACAAAAATATACTTGTTCTTGAGTGGCCCAGTCAGAGCCCCGACATAATTCCAATCAAAAATCTGTGCAATCACACAGAGAAGATCTGAAGCAACTGGAGATGATGACATTCAATTGTTTGTTTAAAATAATTTTAAAAACGTATACTCTACATGTAAATAATGTCTTTTGTCTGATAAAAAATTTTCCCTGGAACCTAACCCACCCCATTTACATTAATTATTATGAGGAAATTGGATTCGCTTAAAGTCTTTCAGTTAAAGTCGCACATTTCAAGAACGTGACCACAACGCTAACTGAGGACTGAGGGTAATAATAATAACAATATTCAGTTACAAATTATTTATGCACTTTTTAAGAACGTTGCTTATTCTCATGGATCACAAGTGAAAACATTGTACTCCATCGCTCCAATGTCGTCTGCATCCTTTTACCAGGACAGCAAATTATGCTGGAAGCAGACACATGGTAAGAAATACTATGGACGATTCGCCATTTCCGACCCAGCAGCATCAGGATTTGTATCTGCAGTCGTCGAATAAAAATTCAGAATCCTAGACTATTTATGGCGGACTTTGCAGAGTAAGAAAAAGGAGTCAACTGCTTTAAGACATATTTTTCCTCCCTTTTGTTTTTTTCCTCTTCAAAAATTCATTTCAGGCAAATCGGATAGTTTATACAGAAATCACGTGCAGGGTAAAAACATGAGTACACATCAGTTTACTTTGTGAATTACGACATTAGTACACAATGTACCTATAATATATAGAATTTGAACATCCTATGCCATTGGTGCAGATGAGAATTTTTGGATTTTTTTTATACAACGTCGAGACTAGTATGAGAGCTAACACACAGAATGTACAACAAGAGGAGCAGGATCGAAGTGTGGTGGGAGAGGAAGGAAAAAAGTGTGGAACATAGACATTAGATCTGTGGAAGGGAGAGGGATGGGCAGGGTACACAGGGTATACAACCAATGAATGCATGTTGGACACTACAAGGACTTTCAGGAAGGAAAGCAGGGAATTTGAAAGAGGTGGGTTTGGGGTGGATTAAGGGGGTAGAAAAGATTGCGTTTTGGATGGGGGAAGATAACAGATGGTGGTGTACAGCTGTTTTGAAGACCTGGAGGGAAGAGTGGGATTGAAGAGAGTGGGAGTTTGTTCCAAGGTGGGAAAAAGAGGAATGAAAGAGTGAAAGTGAGCAGTGATTCTTGATTTTAGTAGTTTAACCAGAAGGGGGTTGCCAGCAGACCTTGAGTGTGCGGAAATATGGGGGGGGTGACATATCGCAGACAGAGCAGGGGGTGGGGGGGGGGGTGACAGGCCGGAGAGAAGATGGTAGAAGACAGAAAAAACCACCGATCTGCCTGCGGTGAGAGAGTGAGAGACCCAAAGACTCAGCCTCATCACGGGAGATACCGATGATCCTAATGCCTTGGTTTCCACAGCGTGAAGCCGAGAAAGGAGAGAGGCAGGAGCACCAGCCCAAAGGGAAGAGCAGGACTCAATCAGGCTGCAGACAAAAGCTTTGTATGTGGTCAGGAGCTCAGGTGTGCCAAGGAAGGACTTTGCACGATGGAGGATGCCCAGTCGGTGACTGACTTTGGAGGCCAGCTTGGAAATGTGGCTTTTCCAGGAAAGATCAGGGCAGATAGTGAGACCCAGAAGCTTGAATGAAAAGACTTCTTCAAGAGGATTGTTGAGAAAGTAGATGGCGGGGGTTTCCAGACTGTCCTTTCGAAGACACAGTGAGAGTGCAAGATTTGTCAGGATTGAAAGACATGTTCAACATGTTGGACCTGCTTGTGATTTTGTCCAGATTTGCAGAGAGTGAAGAGGCTGCTGCTTGCTGATCTGAGGGATGACAGATGGAATGGCAGAGGGTAGAGTCATCAGCAAAGAGGTAAAGAGGATTTTCCAGAGAGTCAGATAAATCATTGATGAAAACCAAAAAAATAACAAGGCCCAGAATGCTGCCTTCAGGAACTCCAGCCTCAACAGGCAGAGGGGTTGAGAGAACTCCATTAAGAGCCACATGTTGGCTGTGACAGGAGAGGAAGTCTGCGAGCCATGAGTGGAGATGTCTTTGGATACCAAAGGAAAAGTTTGGTGAGCAGGGCAGGTTGCCAGACCGTATCAAAAGCACGTGATATGTGAATAAGATATGAGAATGCTAAAGAGGCCAAGATAACCTACAAGCCGGGAGGCGACGATAGTTCGCGGGCATTATTGAACAATGCCACGATAGGTACAATTGAGTTAGTGGAAGCTTTTGAGGAAGCCCTACTGTAAAAACCTATCTCTTCCGTCAAAATTGATCAATTCAAATCGGATTTTTTATATGTTGTACTTATGGACATTACGCACAGCTTCTAGGAAATGAAATTGCGAGAAAAAAAAAGTACAAGTGGGCGTGGCTCCGCCCACAAGGGGCGTGGGACGCTCCTCATACAAAAAGACACAACTAGACCATGATATCTAGCTTGTCTCCAAGTTTCATCAAGATCGCATTAAACGTCACAGAGCTATGCTCTGGAGAGAGTCACAAACAGACAGACAGACACAACGAAAATAGTGGTCACTGCTGGCACCGCGAACCAAAAAAGGTAAACTAAAGCAGGGCATTTGGCTGCACTGCCCCAAAAGAGAACAGGTCTTGAAACCATGGAGAAACCTGGAAAGGTTTAAATATTTTTCTTATGGGGAAAGTCATAAACATAGCTTGGTCTTGAGATGCATTGTCATCTTGAAAAAAATCAGGTATTCTCCGCCAAAGTGCACAGGCCATGAGAATTACTGGATATCTTTAGGAAGAATACAAGGGCAAGTTTCCTTGTGGTAATAGGTTCCAATCTTTCAGGACTTTGCACCATGCCCACCCTTGTATGGCACGACTGTGGTGCGATGTGAACGCAGCCCTCATACATACAATGGGCCACATGGAACTCAAATACACAATGACATAACTTACAAAGATAACTCAGTGCACAACAATAACCAAATATCATCTTTTTGTTCTGTTTGCTAACATTTAGTTTGCAATCTACTGTATTGTAAACATGCATTCATTGGTTTTGTTTCCATCACTTCATTAATGTCTTTGGGTATCGTACATTTAAGTTTTTTTTCAATTACATATCCTCCATCGAATTAAACTCAGGTTTGCCTTGACCTACCCTTACCTTTTGAGGTTCTACTGGATCAACAGCAGCAGCTTGGCAGGTGTGTTCATCAATGAGCAAGTACATGTAATTGTCTTGCAAAGCTGGAATTGCCTTGACTTGCATGATGCCTTTATGGGTTGCCGTTCCCCTTCGTACAAGGGCACCGGTACGTGTGCAGGAATGGCCAAACCACTTGCCTGAAAGTAGTCAGGAGATGCATGGACATGTTTACCTTTAAATAGACAACTGGCGGCAGTAGTTTAAAGCTTTCAACCTTCATAATAGCTCCAGGAGGTAATAATTGAAAGTGCAATTACAGCTGGGTGTGACAACAAATTAAATAAATCATGATCAACAAAAATAGGCATTATCAAAAGAAACCGACATTCAAGAATTTGCTTCACCCCATGGCACTGACATTCAAATATATTGAACCAAAAAACAAAGGCTTTGATGTTAAGCCTGTTCACAATCTGGTCTTTCATGCTGAATAAGTGAAACAAAAGCTTGAAACTTGCAGCACCATTTTAATTGCCAAAATCATCAAACCTCCAACATGTCAACAAGCACATTTTATGGCTTCATGAAATTATGGCAAGCAAACATTTTGCCTTTGAAATGAGACCATCATGGAAATGCATAATTATCAGGGCAATTTGCCCCATAACATCAGAAATTTGTAACATCAGGCTAAAACTACATATCTGTGATCACAAAGCGATCGCCAAGGGTAAGCTTCTCGGCCCCGACTCGGGAGGCTTACCCTTGGCGATCACCTGCGACTTACACTTGGCCCGTGATCCAATGATAGCTATTTTTTTTCAGCCCACCATATCTTCTTCTTCTTCTCCTCGTGTATGGCGGCTTGGCTGCCGAGTAGCTATCATTTTGTTGGGGCGCGATTATGCCGCTGATGCTGTGCCCCTATACCAGTGCACTGGTGCTCATTACACTGACATCAGAAGGATGACAATCTGAGTCAACCCCAGCTAGTATTAATTCAGTGGCTCATGGGGCTTGAACTCAGAAGCCCAAGATCCCAAGCAAGCCATCCTAACCACTAAGCCAACACCAGGCTGAGACTACCACATGACCTTCCATTCATCAATCCATTGGGACCATCCTCTGTGCAGAGCGTTGGTGCTTCCTCAGCAGATCTCCTTGGCTGCTGGGCACAACCCTGAAAGGGTCGCCACTCCGACACAGGATACCAGCATGCTGGCACTCATTTTGCCGACCTTGGAAGGATGACAGGCAGAGTGAACCCCACCTGGTATTAATTCAACAGCCGAGTGGGATTTGAACTCAGGATCCTCAGATCCCAAGCCCACCACCCCAACTAATAAGCCAACACCAGGTATATGACCTTGACCTTCAACATTTAGGGATAGAGTGTAAAAAAAGACAATCGACAATCGACATCGACAATCTATATTATATAGCAAGTGTGTCCGTCCATCTGTCCCCGAACTACACCCTCAGTTTTTGGGATAGCCTCGCCAAACCCTCTGTGGCACGTTTTGGGGTCCCAGCCAGTGTGCTAAGATAGGTGGGAGGTTTCATAAATTCCTCAATACAATTATGATTTTGAGTTTTGATCTGTACGAAGCTGCTTCTTATCCAGATGTAACGACAGAACGGCATTTCTCTTCGTTTACTTCATGAGTGTTTGTAACATTGTGTTTTGTTATATTAATTGTACAGTATTAAGTTGTGATTGCAAAGATGCTGTTTGGAATGAACATATAGAGAAATTGAGTTTGAAGCAGAATCAGGAAATTATGTAAGGGTTTCCTCCCATGACATTCACAGATTCGGCATTTGCAGTTTCGCCATTGACATCCACCTTTACTTCTGTTGGGGTCAGCTGCAGTAAGTTTTTTTTGCCCAAGTCCTTCACAAACCGGCTGTGCAGCCCCCTCCCATGCATAGCACGGGTAGCTCGTTAGTGTATCCATAAAACTCAACGTCATGAAAATCAGAGAAAAATTATTCTTCAAGTTATGATCCAAAAGGTGCTTTTTGTTCATTGGATCACAATCTGAAAAAAGTAGGTCAAGGACATGAAACAAATATCAAGTGCACAAAAACAGTGCATGAACACTATTATTATGCAGGAACATCTTGGAAGGCCAAGCAGCCTTTGAGATTCCACATTGGCAAAATTGAGAGATGACAAAAAAAAACACGTGTTCTTTTTTTCAGGCCACCATTTGCCCTTGCCCTTTAACCTTAACCCGCAGGGGTATGATGTAAATCAAGCTTAAATGTGCGTTTCTCTGGGCTATCTAGGGAGAGCAATTTCGTTCTGATCAGACAAACCTTAGCTAAGTTATGGTGAAAAATGTTAACATGTCCAAAATTAGGCCATAACCTTAACAATAATAATTATTATGACAACTTCACATACTTTTTATTCTCATTATTCATGCAAAATTCCATTCTGAAAGTCCCAGCCAGTTCATAACGGGAGATTAATAGGCACTAGCAGGAGATCAGCTTTATAGCGGGAGATTATAGGCACGGACAGAGATCAACAGGCCCCGGCGGGAGATCAACAGGCCCCGGCGGAGATCAACAGGCCCGGCGGGAGATCAAAGCCCCGGCGGGAGATCAACAGGCCCGGCGGGAGATCAACAGGCCCCGGCAGGAGATCAACAGGCCCTGGCGGGAGATCAACAGGCCCGGGGGAGATCAACAGCCCCGGCGGGAGATCAACAGGCCCTGGCGGGAGATCAACAGGCCCGGCGGGAGATCAACAGGCCTGGCGGAGATCAACAGGCCCGGCGGGAGATCAACAGGCCCGGCGGGAGATCAAAGGCCATGGCGGAGATCAACAAGGCCATGGCGGGAGATCAACAGGCCCCGGCGGGAGATCAACAGGCCCCGGCGGGAGGTTAAAAGGTCCCAGTGGGAGATTATAGGCCCTAGCAGGAGATCAACTTCATCGCGAGAGATTAATAGGCAATTGCAGCCGAGCAGAGTATTAATAAGTCCTAGCAGATTAATAGACAACAATGGGAGATCAGATTCATACCAGGAGATTAATCGGCCTTGGTGGGAGATCAGGTTCAGAGCGCGAGATTAATTGGCCATAGCAGCCTAGTGGGAGATCAGCTTCATGGCGATAGATTAATAGGTCTAAGCGGGAGATTGCCTTCATAGTGGAAGATTAAGAAGCCTGAGAGAGAGATCAGGTTCATAGCGACAAAATAATAGGCCCCAGCGGGAGAACAGCTTCATAACGGGAGATCAGCTTCATAACAGGAGATGAGTCAGCCAGAGCGGCAGATTAGTATAGGCCTTAGTGGGAGATCAGCTTTGTAGCAGGCCTGCAATGATGACAGCATCAACTGCGAAATCAAGGTCAGAGATCTTGACATTCCCAAGTGATGCACCCAGCTTGATCTCTCCGGCATCTTCCACAGAATATAGTCCATGCAAGCATTGAAGAGTGTGGGGCCAATACACAGCCCAAACTACAGTAACAACTGGAAATAAGTCAGTGGTGGAATCACCACACCTCACAGCACTCTCTGTACCAGAGTATAGTTCAGAAATCATATAAATCAACTTTGGTGGCCAAAAGCAAAGACCGAGAATCCTCCAGAGGGCATCCCTATTTACTGATTTGAATTATTTGCAGAGATCAACATCGGCTGCATGCAGCCCCTGCAGCAACTGTCGTCTGCGTTCGGTGAGGACCTGATGGGCAAGGATACGGTCAATTGTTGACCTCTTTGGTGTAAAGCCCGACTGCTCCGGGTGCTGGTGCTCAAGCAGATGGTGGCGAACCCAATGAAGAATTATCTGAGCAAAGACCTTGCCCAGCACTGAAAGTAACGTCACCCCTCGGGAGATGGTGCAGTCCTGGCAATCACCCTTCCTTTTCCAGAGAGGGATAACAAGGCCCCTTTTCCAGTCAGTTTGGATAATGTCCGTGCTTCAAACAGAGTACAGAACTGCTTGCAATGACACGAGTACAGCATTTTCACCAGCCTTGAGAAGTTCAGCATCGATGCCACAGATCCCTGGGGCTTTACCCCCCTCCAACTGGTTCACCGCAGCCTGTGTTGCCATAAACGAAGGCAGTTCACAGTTGAGTGGAGGATCAGCAATGGAGATAGTTATATCCCTGATATCCAACTAACCATCGGTGGGTCAACCTGGTACAGCCACTCAAAGTACCGTCCCAGCGGGCCTTCACTTCGGATTCCTCTGTCAAGAGCCCACCACCCTCTGCTCCAACTGCAGGACACCAAGGGATGGGCTTGGAGGAACACAATGCATGAATTCCTCTGTAAGCAGGATGAGAATCACTCATCCACAGGTGATGCTCCACCCCTTTACAGATGCCTCACAAATAGGCCTCCTTGTCTGCCCTCAGCGCACGCACAGTTTTATGCCTCAGCTCCCTAAACAGCTTAATTCTACCATTAAGCCTGGCCCTGCAACTTTGGTCAATGGTATCCAGTGCCCCCTGGGAGACAAAGTTCCTCTTCGCCTGATGGTGGGTTCCAAGACATCTGCTGGCAACATCAAGAATGGTAGTCTTGAAAGCACTCCACAACTCTTCAGGATTCCCCAAATCCCCACTCAGTCTTTTTGTTATATACTCAGCCACCCTCTTAACCCTGAGCTTGTCAATATCCAGCCAAGGCCAGGATGGTACCATTCTCCTGAATTTAAGCTGCAACTTCAGAGATGCTACATAAAGCCTATGGTCTGTATTGAGGAACTGAGCACTCCAGGAGACCCAGCAGTTCTGAATCATCCTCCAGGAACAATCACTCAGCACATGGTCAATCTCCTTTGCCACACCACCAGCGTTGGAATACCAAGTCCAGCGATGAGGCTATGGGTGCTGAAACCATGTACCAGCCAGGCGAAGTCCACGATTTCTTGCAAAGTCAAGGAACTTAGTGCTATTCTGGTTCACAGTTCCAGACCCCTGAGACCAACACACATCTCATAGCCATCCCCATCAGTGCCAGTCAATGCATTGAAATCCCCCAAGACTAGAAGAGTATCTCGGCTGGAGCACTGATCAACCACGAACTTGAGTGTGGCATGGAATGCCTCCTTCACAGTGAGATCACATATCGAGAGAGACCAGGGAAATGATACCCAGGAGTGACGAATCCTCAGTCTCATAATACGCTCGTTGACTGGTATTACCTCAATTATCATGGAAGTCAGCTTATTGGACACAGCTACAGCAACTTCTTAGGCATGGTAACCATTAGAGTGACCAGATCAGTAGTAGGTGCACCACCCACCATGATCTCGCCTCGCCACTATCTGGTCTCCATACCTTAGAAAGTGCTGCAATAACATTCAGGGACTGGAGCTCAGATTATAGCACAGACACGTGATAATCTTCTCTTAGGGAAAGGACATTCCAGACACCCACCTGAAGGGACCACCTCAGGTTAACCCAAGGAGACCTCCACCTGGTGTACAACACCTCAGCACCACCACGACGCACACCTCCACAATCCAACCAAGGAAGGTTATCCTGTGTTTTTCCTCCCATCATCAAAGAGTGGGGGTCCCAAAGACTTTGCCTGATGATGATCCAGTCATCTGATGAGCTGCCCTGCGGATGGCAGCTGCACAGGAGGTACTCCCACTGAGTGGGTTTTCAGTTTTTTAAAACACTTTGTGTATTTTGTGGAGTGAAGTGTTTTTATGGTTGCTGGAGTGCAAATCCTGCCACCAACCCCCTAGGAAAGGTTACCCACAGCAGGAGGACATCCACAGACATAGATGGCCGTTGGCTCACAAGGAGCTCCGCCGCCCTTTGACAGGTTTTGTTTTTGGTCCTGCTGGGTGTCCATATCCATACAACCTCCTCACCAGGAGCATCTGGTGGGGAGATCCAGTTTAATCGCTGACACTCGACCATGAACACGTTAGTCGAGGTTGTACATGATAACTGTAGCAAGTCACAGATCTGATCTGGCCTGACCTGACAATCTGGGTGCCACTGTATCAGTCAAGCTGCTCTGTACCGTGATGGGCGGCACAGTGCAGAGCTCCCGTCCTCGAGCTATCCCCAAACGCAAGCCTCCGAGTTGCTGGATTACCAGTGCACGCCACAACGCCTGGCAATAGGCCCTAGTGGGAGATCAGCTATCCAGCTTGGGCCAGCTGACATCAGCAGTGCCCCAGCGAGAGACCAGCGGGCCCTAGCGGGAGATCAGCGGGCTCTGGCAGGAGATTGATAGGCCCCGGCGGGAGATCGATGGACCCTGGCGGGAGATCGATCGGCCCCGGCGGGAGATCGATAGGCCCCGGCGGGAGATCGATAGGCCCCCGGCGTCGAGATGCCCGATCGGCCCCGGCGGAAGATCGAAGGCCCCGGGGAGATCGTCGGCCCCGGCGGCAGATCGATAGGCCCTGGCGGGAATCGATCGGCCCCGGCGGGAGATCGATAGGCCCCCGGCGGGAGATCGATAGCCCCGGCGGTGAGATCGATAGGCCCGGCGGGAGATCGATGCCCGGGGAGAGCTCAGGCCCCGGCGGGAGATCGATAGGCCCCGGGGGAGATCGATAGGCCCGGCGGGAGAATCGATGGCCCCGGCGGGAGATCGAGGCCCCGCGGGAGATCATAGGCCCGGCCGGAGATCGATAGGCCCCGGCGGGAGATCGATAGGCCCCGGCGGGAGATCGATAGGCCCCGGCGGGAGATCGATAGGCCCGGCGGGAGATCGATAGCCCCGGCGGAGATCGATAGGCCCCGGCGGGAGATCGATAGGCCCCGGCGGAGATCGATAGGCCCCGGCGGGAGATCGATGCAGCTCCCGGCGGGAGATCGATAGCCCCGGCGGGAGATCGATAGGCCCCGGCGGGAGATCGATCGGCCCCCGTGGGAGATCGATAGGCCCCGGCGGGAGATCGATCGGCCCCGCGGAGATCGATCGGCCCCGCGGGAGATCGATAGGCCCCGGCGAGATCGATGGACCTGGCGGAGATCGATCGGCCCCGGCGGGAGATCGATAGGCCCCGGTGGGAGATTGATCGGCCCTTGCGGGAGATCGGGTTTATAAGTGAACCATATTCAGGGCCAAGGTGTTGCAGCATCAAGGCGTGAAAGGTGTGAGGCAGTGTGCCCATCCAAAGGGGAGAGCAGCACTCCATTGAATTGAAGATCAAGGTCTTGCAGGAGATTGTTGGTCGTGTTACATGAAGGAAAGGTTTACTCCATCAGAGGATGCCCAATGAATGGTGGATTTGGAGGCAAACTTGGACATGTTGTTTCCCCCAAGAGAGATCGTCGTTCATGGTGAGGCCCAAAACCTTGAGGTGACTGAACTTCGAGTGCTTTGTCAAGGAAGTCGATGGGAGGATTCGCCAGACAGTCCTTTGGGTTCGGTGAATCACCATTGTATCAATATGTAGTTAGGGATACAAAGAGTGGTCACATGACCTTCATTTATCATTTCAATTTCGTTACATCAGATCAACCTTCCACCTGATGGATGATCAAACAATCCCCGACTTTATAAACCAAAGAGAGGACCCCGCTGTGTTATGGATTGGGCAACGACTCACGTGTTCACTCAAATACAGTAAAATCCAAAACGAAAAGGAAAAACATCCCAATAAGCGGAAAACTGAACTCGAACGACACAAAACGCTCAAAAAAAGTTCTCAGTCCGCATTTTCTTTTAGTCTCCATGAATGAACCGACTCTGAAGACTCACCAGAGAGTCGGATCGCACCCGTCAAGCACTTAAGCATACTACTACTACTACTACTACTACTACTTCTTCTTCCTCCTCCTTCGTCTTCTTCTTCTTCTTCTTCCTTTGAATATCACCGGCGCTTGCAGAGCTAGAAGGCTCTATACACGCCACATATCTGAACGTGATCAAAATCGCATATTAACCCATCGGGTGTAGAGGAATGTAAATGGATTTCCCACAGTCCTTCAGGAATTTTAGTAACATCTTACAGATTTGAGGGTTGACTTCAGCAGACTGAGTGAAACCGTTTGATAAATACTTCCGGCATATCATAAACAACCTTTTCCGCTTGTCTTTTCCTTCACCGATATTTTTCAAAACAACACGTAATTATATTTAATAACTGGAGGACGCGAAACATTTTTCATGGAAAGAAGATAGAAGGGAAGGTTACAACCGAGCTCGAAATTACCACCGCACATCCTTAACCTGTTCATCAACATTGTAACATGTCATACACGAACACATATTTTAATTCTTATAATGACAATTCTAAAAAAAAAAAAAGGATTCGTTTAAAAAGCGCTATATTTCTGATTTCTTTCTTTTTGGTTTTTTAAATTACCGATGGTGCTTGACGACTACACCGCTCGAAATTAAAACTTCATAAAAGGATGAATTTATTTCAAATTCCTGCGTCCAATCTGTTCCGTGTTCATGATCCACCGTATACGTCAAAGCCAATTAAAGCATCACAAGGAGCTCGAAGACCCAAATCCAGGAGAACGGGATTAATACACGCCTCAGTGTTCATACAGATCGTGGAGACGTGACTCTCCTCCAAACAGTGCTCTCCACTCCTCAGACAACAAAATAAATTAATCAGACAGCCAACAGCGCCATCTAGCGTGTCCATATCACATCAACAAACGGAACATCTTCCCTCCTCGTGTGCAGCACAAGGCGATGAGTAGCACAATTGGTTGGGGGCGTGGCTCTGCCCCTGATGCAGTGCCTGTTACCAGCACACTTTGTGAGGGAGAGTGGGCAAGATGTCCCTGGCATGATGATCACCCCCCCTCTCACGACTCCGATAAAGCTCGCATTGACAGTGGCGCCACTCAACGATAGATCGATTAACTAAAATTCCACTGTGGAAGGCGCATGATAAGAAAACATCATTTTCCTCCTGAAAAATAAAATTTCGAATCATGGGTAAGTACGTATTATCTCTACTAGTGCGTGCCCGTACGTGCGTGGCCGTACATGCAAAAAAATAACAAAATAAAATAAAATAAAAACTTTAAAACCGCTTGCCAGAAACAACCACACAGGCCGTTCATTCGCTCTTGCGTGCCCGTACGTGCAAACCAAAAAAACATTAAAAAAAAAAAACTTTCAAACAACCACACAGGCCGTTCCTTCGCTGTCGTAAACGACGACTGGATTGGGGGCATTGTGTTTAGAAAATCGAGAAAGAAATCGAGAAAGAGATCGAGAAAGTACAGAAATCGAGAAAGAAAGAATACAGTAAGTCGATAAATCGAGAAAGAATACAGTAAGTCGTCACTATCCGGAAGTCCGAAGTTAAGTCCTCACTGTCCGGAAGTTCGCATATCGCAGTTACGATTATTCGCAATTTAGTTTTAATGGCAATTATTCAATTAGCGCCAACGTATTTGCCTTTCGCAATGTCATCGCAAGGAAAAACACAAGAGAAGAGAAGAGAGAAAAAAAAAAAACGTACGTGCAAACCCACCCCCCCCCAAAAAAATACTTTCAAACAACCACACAGGCCGTTCCTTCGCTCTCGTAAATGACGACTGGATTGGGGCATTGTGTTTATCTATAAATGCGCATAAGAAATCGAGAAATTATAATTATTAGAATACACTAAGTCATCACTATCCGGAAGTCCGTACGTTGTAACCCGTAATGGGGAACGCGGCTGAGGTTGTCTTCCCATCGGCCACGCCTACGCAGCAACGTGTCTTGTCATTGGTTTGGTAAATAAATGGCCATAACTTGGGAACCACTTGTCCGATTAATTTCAAACCTTGAAAAGGCACATACTCAGGTCCCCAGCAATATACCTGGCAAGTTTCAATTAGATCGGACCAGTGGTTGTCGAGAAACAGCGGTCACAGACACAGACACAGACACAGATACAGAACCAGACACAACACACACACATTGCTGGAATTATAGATAGATGAATAAGTGTAGTAGGAATGGTATCTGTATATAGGTAGATACGTAGCTTATATGCCCATATTGGGTGTATGTTTTGCCTAGCTCATTGCTGTAATTTATGAATTGCAGACGATTTTGTAAAAATGGCGGCGGTGGGGCAGGATGATCACTTGATTGTGGGGCAAGTTGATCAGGTGATCAGATGACAATGATGATATTATTGAAGGAGACTTTGTAATTACAAAAATAGATGGGAAAAAGCACGATGAATCCTGTACTAGCGCGTGTAGAGGCAATCGACGACGATGGATATGAGGGAGTCTTTCTCCGCAAAGTACCTTCTCATACGAACTTCAATCGACCTATGTTCATTCATGGACGAGACAGATTGTGGGACTTTTTCCAAGGATGACATCGTTAAAAAAAACTACCTCCACCCGCATTTTTAAAGGGAAGCCAGAGAAATTCAAAGCAACTGGTATTCAAAATTGATTCCAGTCAGTGGGAGTTGTGAATTTAGACATTAAGACTGGAACACAAAGATAAATGACATGAAAATGGACGTTCGTATCCGGTTGTGTATGGGACAATGTTTTGGAATATTATGTTGGTATCCTAGATGGATATATATAAATGAAGAATTATTTTCCGTTCATTAAAATTCTAACACATCGCTTATTTAGACTGTCCTCATGTTTCCTTAGGACCATGATCATCTTTCCCCATAGTGATGATCGACTTGCCCAGGGGTGGGGCAAGTTGAGCATTTCGACCACAAATTTTGAATTGCCTTTTATAGACATTCAATGATCTCTAATATTCTCGAAATTGGGCAGTTACTTGGGATGATAGATGGACTAACGAATGGCAATTGAATGGTGTTTTGCTGGCAAATCATCTGATGCAAAACGGACAAAAGCAAAAAAGGGACCATCTTGCCCCACTCTCCCCCTACTCATTTTGCCGACCTCGGAATGATGACAGTTGATTCAACCCTCCCTGAAATTAATTCAACGGCCCAACAGGGACTCGATCCTAGGATCCTGGTGGGATTCGAAGCCAGCCAACTTAACCGTGAACCCCACCCCCATCCCTCTCCTTCCACAGATCTCCTCATGTGTCTTCCCCATATTTTGTGCTTCCCTCTCCGCCCCTCTTGTCTCCTGCTCCCTTTGTTATACGTTCTGTGTGTTCGCTTTTATACGAACCTCAACATTGTGTTAAAAAAAATAAAAGAAATAAAATAACCAACAGCAGGACAGATGCCTTACCTTATTCGAGACAACAGCGACACCAATCGTGTCAATATGACATCACTGAACACCAGCGGCACAGCCACGCCCCCAGCAAGAGGATGCAACCGGGCAGTCATGTGCTGCAAAGGAAAGGAAATCACCGAACATCTCCCTTCCAGCGGTTTCAATCTTTTCGCAAGACCGTCTTTATAATGACCCGCAACCCTACCGATTCCAAAGAACTACTATTTGAACTCCCACACTAAAAACGATGGGAGGAGAAGCGAATACACCTACATTGACGTCAAATATATACTGTGCACATTATATACCACCCGTTGCTTTGCTGACGGGAATATCTCTCTCTTC
>CM068953.1:73210214-73227840 GCA_035128595.1 Eptatretus atami
GTCGCTGTTGTCTCGAATAGGTAAGGCATCTGTCTTCCTGCTGTTGGTTATTTTTTTCTTTTTTTTTTTAACCGAATGTTGAGTTCGTATAAAAGCGAACACACAGACAGATGAACAACAAGGCGCGAGACAAGAGGCGGGAGAGGGAAGCACAAAATAGTGGGAGAACATGAGGAGGATCTGTGGAAGGGAGAGGGATGGGGGTGGGGTTCACGGTTAAGTTGGCTGGCTCGAATCCCACCAGGATCCTAGGATCGAGTCCCTGCTTGGGACCGTTGAATTAATTTCAGGGAGGGTTGAATCACCTGTCCATCATTCCGAGGTCGGCAGAATGAGTAGGGGAAGAGTGGGGCAAGATGGTCCCTTTTTTGGCTTTTGTCCGTTTTTGCCATCAAGATGATTTGCCAATGCCAAACACACATTCAATTGCCATTCGTAGTTCCCCATCTATCACCCAAGTAACTGCCCATTTCGAGAATATTAGAGACTCATTGAATGTCTATAAAAGGCAATTCAAAAAAATTTGTGGGTCGAATATGCTGCAACTTGCCCCCACCCCTGGGGCAAGTCGATCATCACTTATGGGAAAGATGATCAATGGTCTAAGGAAAACATGAAAGGACAGTCTAAATAAGCGATGTTTGTTAGAATTTTAATGACGGAAAATAATTCTTCATTTATATAATATCCATCTACGCATACCAACATAATATTTCCAAAACATTGTCTCCATACACAACCGGATACGAAACGTCCTTATTCCATGTCATTTATCTTGTGTTCCAGTCTTAATATTCTAAATCACAACTACCCACGTGACTGAGAATCAATTTTGAATACCAGCTTGCTTTGAATTCTCGTGGCTTCCCTTTAAAAATGCGGGTGGAGGTAGTTTTTTTTTAACGAAATGTCATCCTTGGAAAAAGTCCCACAATCTGTCTCGTCCATGATGAAACATAGTCGATTGAAGTTCGTATGAGAAAGGTACTTTGCGGAGAAGACTCCCTCATATCCATCGTCCGTCGATTGCCTCTACACGCGCTATGGTACAGGATTCATGGCTTTTTCCCAATCTATTTTGTAATTACAAAGTCTCCTTCATATAATATCAGTCATTGTCATCGTGATCACCTGATCAACTTCCCCACAATCAGTGATCATCCTGCCCCACCGCCGCATTTTTAACACCAAATCGTCGCAATTCATAATTACAAGCAATGAGCTAGGCAAAACATACACCCATATGGGCATATAAGCTACGTAATCTACCTATACCTACAACTACCATTCCTACTACACTTATTCATTCTATCTATAATTCCAGCAATGTGTGTGTGTGTGTGTCTGTGTCTGTATCCTGTGTCTGTGGTCCCTGTGTCTGTGACCGTGTTTCTCGACAACCACTGGTGCGATCTAATGAAACTTGCCAAGGTATATTGCTGCGGGAACCTGAAAGTATGTGCCTTTAAGGTTTTGGGGGAAAAAAAAAAATTCAAATCCGGACCCACCCAAAAGTTTGGCGGTTTTCCCAAGTTATGGCCATTTATTTCAAACCATGACAAGACAACTTGCTGCGTAGGCGTGGCCCGATGGGGAAGACAACCTCAGCCGCGTTCCCCATTACGGGTTACAACGTAAACGGACTTCGGATAGTGATGACTAGTGTATTCAAATAATTATAATTCCTCGATTTCCTTATGCGCATTTAATAGAGATAAAACACAATGCCCCAAATCCATCCGTCATTTACGAGAGCGAAGGAACGGCCCTGTGTGGTTGTTTGAAAGTACTATTTTTTTTGGGGGGGGGGTGGGTTGCACGTACGTTTTTTTTTTTTCTCTCTCTCATTCTCTTGTGTTTTCCTTGGCGATGACTTGCGAAAAGGCAAAAATCGTGGCGCTAATTTGAATAATTGGCCATTAAAACTAAATTGTGCGAATAATGCCGTAACTGCGATATGCGAACTTCCCGGACAGTGAGGACTTAACTTCCCGGACTTTCCGATAGTGACGACTTACTGTATCTTCTCGATTTACGACTTACTGTATTTTCTTTCTCGATTTCGTAACTTTCTGCGATCTCTTTCTCGATTTCTTTCTCGATTTCTTAAACAAATGCCCCAATCCAGTCGTCGTTTACGACAGCGAAGGAACGGTGGCCTGTGTGGTTTGTTTGAAAGTTTTTTTTTTTTAATGTTTTTTGGTTTGCATCGTACGGGCACGCAAGAGCGAATGACGGCCCCTGTGTGTTGTTTCTGGCAAGCGGTTTTTTAAAGTTTTTTATTTTATTTTATTTTGTTTATTTTTTTTGCATGTACGGCCACGCACGTACGGGCACGCACTAGTAGAGATAATACGTACTTACCCATATGATTCGAAACAATTTATTTTTTCAGGCGGATGATGTTTCTCCATCATGCGCCCTTCCACAGTGGAAATTTTAGTTAATCGATCTATCGTTGGAGTGGCGCCACTGTCCAATGCGAGCATTTATCGGTCGTGAGAGGGGGGGTGATCATCAGCCACCAGGGATCATATTGACCCCTCTCACCTCCAAGTGTGGTGTAACAGGCCACTGCAATCAGGGGCAAGAGCCACGCCCCCAAACCAATTGTGCTACTCATCGCCTTGTGCTGCACACGAGGGGGAAAGAATGTTCCGTTTGTTTGATGTGATATGGACCACGCTAGATGGCGCTGTTGGCTGTCTGATTAATTTATTTTGTTGTCTGAGGAGTGGAGAAGCACTTGTTTGGGAGAGAGTCACGTCCTCCCGAATCTGTATGAACACTGGAGGCGTGTATTAATCCCGTTTCTCCTGATTTGGGTCTTCGAGCTCTCTTGTGATGCTTTAATTGGCTTTGACGTATACGTGGATCATGAAAACAACGGAACAGATTGGACGCAGGATTTGAAATAAATTCAATCCTTTTATGAAAGTTTTAATTTCGAAGCGGTGTAGGTCGGGTCAAGCCACCATCGTAATTTAAACTACAAAAACCAAAAAGGAAAGAAAATCAGAAAATATCGGCGCTTTTAAAACGAATCCTTTTTTTTTTTTTTTAGGATTGTCTATATAAGAATTAAAATATTGTGTTCTGTCGTATGACATGTACACCATGTTGATGAACAGTTAAGGACGTGCGCGTGTAATTTCCGAGCTCGGTGGTAACCCCTTCCTTATCTTCTTCCAAAAAATGTTCGCGCCTCGCGCCGATTCAATATCAGATTTACGTGTTGTTTGAAAAAATATCGGTGAAGGAAAAGGACCAAAGCTGGCAAAAGGTTGTTTAATGATATGCCGGAAGTATTTATCAACTACGGGTTCGACGTCAGTCTGTGCCTGAAGTCAACCCTCAAATGCTGTAAAAGAATGGTTACTAAAGATCCTGGAAGGACTGTTGGGAAATCCATGTTACATTCCTCTAGCACACCCGAGTGGTTAATAATGGGCGATTTTGATCACGGTCTCAGATATGTGGCCGTGTCATAGAGCTTCTAGCCTCTGCAAAGCGCCCGGTGATCATCAAGAAAGAAGAAGAAGAAAGAAGACGGAAGGAGGAGGAAGAAGAGGTAGTAGTAGTAGTAGTATAAGTAGGTATGCTTAAGTGCTTGACGGGTGCGATCCCGAGCTCTCTGGTGAGTCTTAGAGTCGGCTCATTCAATGCCGAGACTAAAACGAAATGCGGACTGAGACACTTTTTTTGAGCGTTTGTGTCGTTCGGAGTTCCAGTTTCCGCGTTATTGGGACATGTTTTTTTCCTTTTCGTTTGGATTTTACCTGCTATTTGAGTGAAGCACGTGAGTCGTTGCCCCCAATCCATAACACAGCGGGGGTCCTCTCTTGGTTTATCAAAGTCGGGGATTGTTTGATCATCGCACCGCACTCCAGGTGGACAGGTTGATCTCTGATGTAACGAAATTGAAATGACTAAACTGAAGGTCATGTGACCCACACTCTCTTCGTGGTGAGTCCTAACTCACATATTGATACAATGGGATCTCACCCGACCCAAAGACTGTCTGGCGAATCCTCCGCCGCCCATCGACGTCTCCCATTGACCAAAACACCTCGAAGTTTCAGTCACCTCAAGGTTTTGGGCCCTCACCATCGAACCGACTCGGTTACGATCTCTCTTCCCGGGGGAAGACCAACGATGTCCAACGTTTGCCCTCCCAAATCCACCATTGCATTGGCATCCGTCTCGATGGAGTAACAGCCCTTTCCTTCCATCTAACACCGACCACCAACTCTCCTCGCAGAGACCCTTCGACTGCTTCGTCCAATTCAATGAAGTGCTCGCTCTCGCCCCTTCTGGATGGCACACACTGCTCACCACTCTTCACGCCTGTGATGACCAATCGTGTCAATATGACATCACTGAACACCAGCGGCACAGCCACGCCCCCAGCAAGAGGATGCAACCGGCAGTCATGTGCTGCAAAGGAAAGGAAATCACCGAACATCTCCCCTTCCAGCGGTTTCAATCTTTTTCGCAAGACCGTCTTTATAATGACCCGCAACCCTACCGATTCCAAAAGAACTACTATTTGAACTCCACACTAAAAACGATGGGAGGAGAAGCGAATACACCTACATTGACGTCAAATATATACTGTGCACATATATACCACCCGTTGCTTTGCTGACGGGAATACCAGAGGGGAAGAGAGAAAGAGGAGGAGATAGAGAGAGAGGGAGAGAGAGAGAGAGAGAAGAGAGGAGAGAGAGAGAGAGAGAGAGAGAGAGAGAGAGAGAGAGAGAGAGAGAGAGAGAGAGAGAGAGAGAGCTGGGGAAGAAAGAAAGGGGAATAGTGAACAGGTGGAGGGAAAAGAGAGAGGTGGGGGGGGGGGTGAGGAGGGTTGTGGCAAGGCAAGCAGTGTGAGGTGAGAGGACGGGAAGGCAGACATGCTGTGGAGCATTAATTACAATTCATACCATTTCACAATATTGTTATGCATAGAATAAAGTGAAGATGGAACAAAATAATGTCTGAAATCCATTTTCTACCGGTCATACTAAAAATACGGCCCAGCGACAAACACTGCCAGACACGTCTGGGGACAAAACCTGCCGGTCGCATCTGGAGTCAAGCCGTCTGGAGACAAATACCTCCGGGGGCACGTCGGAGACAACTCCCGTCGACATGAACTAACGCCCGGATACGTTCAGAGACAAATACCACCCAGATGCATCAAGAGCCATGCTGTCCAGAGACAAACTCCCATCTGGACACGTCTGGAGATAAACTCCCGTCTGGTCATAAACCACCGCCCTTACGCATCCGGAAACAACACCACCCCGACATGTCCGGAGACAAACACTACCCCAATGCGTCCGGAGACAAAGTCACGTCTGGAGACACTCCTGTCCAGACATAAACACCACCGGACAGTTCAGAGACAAACACTGCCCGGACACATCTAGAGCCAAGCTGTCCGGAGACAAACACCGCTCAAACACATCCGGAGACAAACTCCCGTCTGGACAATAAACCCAGACACGTTTTGAGGCAAACTCCAATCCGGACACGTCCGGAGACAAACACCGTCCAGACATAACCACCGTCCGGATATGTCCAGAGACAGAGAGAGAGAGAGAGAGAGAGAGAGAGAGAGAGAGAGAGAGAGAGAGAGAGAGAAGAGAGATAGAGAGAGGGGTGGGAGAGAGAGAGAGAAGTAGGTGTGGAAGGAGGGTGCTGCACTGTATGGGGAGGATGGGGGTAGAGCAAGGTTGGAAAAAGAGAGAGAGAGAGAGAGAGAGAGAGAGAGAAGAGAGAGAGAGAGAGAGAGAGAGAGAGAGAGAGGTGGGTCAGGGAGATAGCAGAGAGAGTAGTTATGCTTCATGAACAAACAGCACACAGACACACACACACACTCATGCGTGGCCGATTTCAGCAATTTTCCAGGAATCGGCAGGTTGGAGTCAGTGTGATTACGGACTACAGTACATCCTGTTTCCAACCCAAAAACCATGAGTAGCTTTCACCAAAAAATGACGTTGCATTTATATAGACATTTCAGGGAGATGTTCACAAACATTAATCTTTATAAACAGCTGCATGTGACAGGTGGAAAAAAAATTGGCTCAGTATAATTTAGGACATGTCAAAATGGCAAACGGCTTGGAAATTGGGTGTTATTTCCGAACAACTCACTCAGAATGACAGAGCACGAACAACTCGCTCAGGATGACGTGGCACGGTACTGCTATCAACTCTAGGGCGCTCGGCAATGGCTTAAGCACTCAAGCAAGTGCTCCAATTGAATGGTTGATCAGGAACAGTTGGCCAGGGTCTGGCTGCATACCATATAGGATCCCTTTAACTTTAAAGCCAGTCTTCACTGCACACAGCAGTTAAAGACATAAAATGAATTTGTTCAAGTAATGACTTTATCCACAACATAGTTGCTGTTTAATGTAGAACAACCCGAGAGACATCACAAAGTTTATTCGGTCATGAAATAAACATCGTAGATAATCTGCCACGTTGCCTGCTCGTCTGTACACGCCTCACATGGTACATCGGTTTGCGGTCCGTGCAAACCTCATAACTTAATTTTAAAACGTCCGTTTTTTATCAGATTTGCTTTGATTCCTTCCAGAGCACCTCGCAAAACCTCTGTAAATATAGACATAGATCTGGCAGTCGCTGTGAAGGAGCAGTTTTTCTGGGGGGACAGGGCGTGATGTCAAGGAGTGAATGCATTAAATCATATAGCTCAATGAAGCTGGTTAATTTTGGCACGTTCAGAAATTTTTGTTCACTCAATATAATTGTCCAAACAGTAGAAGAAGAAAATTTTAATGCTTTGGAAATGTCACATTTTCTTGTGTATATATGGAGAAGGAGTGAACATCGCCTTGCTTGCTTAAAGTAAATAGGTATATCAGCTTAGGTATAAGACTCGGTATTTCTTTAAATTATCAGATTTCACAACAGATTTTGACATTTATTTAGTCTTGATGGTGTCCGATCTTCAAATAATATTTCGATGATATACTTTAATTAGTCCAAGAGAGTAGATTGTGGAAAATCACATCACATACTACAATGCATGAAATCCCTCCAAGCTCCTCATTTGAAAATTATAGCACTCACAAAAGCGATGTATCATGTATACAGTGATTCATAGCTATGATGAACAGGCATTCTACAACATGAGTGAGGAAAGTGAAAAAAATACTTTATTGTCAAGAAATCATTGCGGCCTGTTCCAAGACAAGGCATGGTTCAGCAGGCCAAAAATCATGGTGGCTTCAGACCCCACCTGGAGGTTACCCAGGACCAGGAGACGCCTTAAGACCCCGAAGAAGGAAATGGCCAAGGATGCGCCTGATAAAGGATATAATTAAATAAGGCCGTTAATTGTCTTTAAAAGGGGTGTTTTAATTAACCCAAACACACAATTTTCACTCATGCACTTCCTTGGAGTTCCCTTAGTTTGCATGCAAAGTTTCAGGCTGCTTGGTGTTATGGTTTTGGGGTTATGGAGGGGACAGACAGACACACACACACACACTGCCATTTATTATTAGTTTCAGAAGATATCTATATAGATATACACAGAGGTTGCACAAAGAAATGTTGGTTTTTGTAAATACTAATTGAAATGGGTGATGGTGCACATAGCATCGACAAGTCTCTTGATTCTGGGTTTTGTTAGAGTGAGGGCACATCAGGGGTCATGCTCCACCTTGCAGCTTGTTTCGAAATTTTGTCTTGCTGTGGAGGATATTGGAGAGCTCAGCCTCACAACACTCAGTTGAGGCAAGTGGTAAGAGGTGACGAAAGTCCAAATCACACAGGTTTGGGAAGGTAACTCCCATTGATAACGAGAATACTGTGAGTTTGTGTCAAACTTCATCTTGGCTCCTGAACCTTCCTGAAGTCCCAAAAGCTCTGTTTGAGCAGCATCATTGTCATCGGGTATAGTTGTCACTTGGGTGGTGAATGAGTCCTTTCGTAGTCGAGATGTTTGACTCGATATCTCGAGGAAGTATCTTGTGAACTGCCCCAATGCTTCCAAGTGCTTGACTATCAAAGTCTGAGTTGTGCCATTGCATCCCTTGGCAATTTCTGATGCTGTTTCCAATATGCCAAAATTACGAATGTCAATTTTGTGCCTCCAATTTCCAATCTTGTGAATGAAGGGTTTAATTTTTCCTTGAACCTTTGATAAAGGCATTGACAAAATCAATGATCAAGCCTTCTTTCCCTTAGAATTCAATGTTCGAAGGGTTGAGCTGTCCAAAAATATCCATCAGGTGTAGGCCAGTCATAATTCCCAATCCTCTTCTTTCCAACCTGAGAGCAGATCTCTTTTGTTTTAGGTACCGAGAAAGATTTAGATTTCCTCTCTGAGTGCTAAAACACGTCAGACAACATGGAATAGAACTTTTTTCATGAAGAGAGTCCACATCCTGGCAGAGCTTCTTGAAAAGATGTGAGTTGAGGAAACTTGCACTCACAAAGATCACAGTTTTTATAACGATATCAAGAGTTTCCAGGAGTGCCGTGGGTAGTTTCTTGGACACAAGAACAATGTCTTGGATACTATGAATCATGCAATGAGGAGAGAAAGCATCTGGACGTTTTCCTTTGATGAGGGACACAAGGCCTGATCAAGAGCCGAGCATTTCAGGAGCTACGTCTGTACATACTCCACAGAGATTGCTCCAATCAAGGACTACGACTTTAAATAATTCAGATAATTTATTCATCACTTCGTCACTTTTAGTTGTTTGTTCGAAGTCATCATAAAATAGGAATTCTTCATTCATATTGCCATTGTGAACCCATGTGACAAACACCATCAGTTAAGAGCAGGGCTAAACATCAGGAGATTGGTCGAGGTGAATGTTGAACGAACCGGCCTTTTTAATGTCCTCGATCACCTGTTTGATATCCAGAAATGGCTCACATATTCTGCAGTGGACGATGTCATTTGAAAGAGAGATGACACCAAGTTTTTCAGCACTCTTCTCCTCCAAAACAAGATTGACCATGGTCTTGGTGCAAGGTAGAATCAACTGCTCTCCAATATTGTGAGGCTTCCTTTTCCTTGCTATTTCCGAGGAGACAAAAAATGATGCTTCCACTCCTGCAGAGTTCTGTTGATGGATGTAGCCATCAGCATCAAGGCGCCACTTCTCCAGCTGCTGCTAAATGCAACAATTTGTATTCAATTAATGATGTATGAGTATTTAAGAAACAAGATGATATTGTTAGTTTGTGGGGAGGGGAGTGTGTGTGTGTGTGTGTGTGTGTGTGTGTGTGTGTGTGTGTGTGTGTGTGTGTGTGTGTGTGTGTGTGTGTGTGTGTGTGTGTGTGTGTGTGTGTGTGTGTGTGTGTGTGGTGGGGGGGTGTGGGGGGGGGGTTAGAGATCACCATAGAGCAGATAGGAATGTATAGAGTAGCATGGTCCATGTGCGAGTAGATAGTCATATCAATGTATAAGTAGGGAAACGTCAGCTTAAGAATTGTCTTGTCTGCATGTGTGCCACACAAAGGGTGTGCATGGTAATAAGTAGTGAGGGATTATGGTTAAGGAAATTGTGTGTAAAACCTCAATGTCATCCTCTACCGGGAGACTTGCAACAAAAGAGGTGAGGCAGAGCTATGAACGCATTCCTGAGGGGCGGATGGATGGATCACCTTGGATGGGGCTGAGGGTTGACCCAAGAGGGGGTGGGGGCGGAGTTATAGATGCCTCCAAAAGGGTGGAAGTGTTGACGAAGGTGACGAGTGAGGATGGAGGAGCCAAATCGGTAGTTGAAGATTGAGGCGAAAACTATAGGAGGAAAAAGGCAGTTGGTGGAGAGAGTACGATCAAGGGAGTTGGTGAGAGTTGAGAGTCCAAGGGGAGGATGACAAAGGAAAAGGAGTTGATTCTAGGAGAACTGGAAGAAAGGACTGTCAAGGTCTAGAAAGAAAGTGTTCTGAGGGAAAAAGAGGAGAGCTTTCTCTGGGAGGTCATCCTGCCTGTGTTCGTCCTGCCTGCCTGCTTCTGCTGACCTCTGCCTGCCTGTGCCTCGTTTTGTCGACCTTCACGTGTGCTTCGTCTCCTCATCGTCCTGGTTATCTTCTGCTCACCTCATCATCCTACTCCTCATCACCTGCTCATCCCTGCTGCTTCTAGGGCTGAGTCCCCTGGTTTTGTCCCCTTTCCATCTGTGACTGAGTCTGGAATGTGGCACCCAGTTGCTTTAGATTTATTGTACCTCATTGTACATAATTATTTATCAATTCGGTATTTTCCTTTTCTTCCACACCACAACCCGCCATCGTCTCCTCCATTGAGTTTAGTCATCTCTGGTTCTTTTTATTATTGTCGTTTGGGAAATAACCCCGTTGGGTTTAAAATCTTTAAGGTTTCTCGTGTCTCTCCTCACGAACCGTGTGCACATTGTCCGCCATTAATTTTAAACATCTCCATAGGAGTTGAGCCGCTCGGGACATCGAGGGACTTTCACCTCCCGACGGGACAGCTCGACGTTAGTTAAGCCGTCGACACTACAATATTTTGCGAGGGTGTCGTTTTTCACCCAGTCATCTAAATTACAAAACACCTCACACAAAACAAAACAAAATATGTCAACCCCTCTGAAATTGCCAAATGACCCCCTCGGGCATATATTCCCAAACTTTTTTGTCCCCGACCCAAAATTTGAAATCACATTCACCTCGCGACCCAAATGGTACCAGTACCTCCTTGGTTTTGTCAGTGTTAAAGGTTGTCACTGAAGCCACAGTTGAAGACCTGTGGTCAGCATCTGGTGTTAGCTTTTGAGATGTAACCGGAGTAAATGTACTTGGATTCCTGAGTCTCTATGTTTGAAGAAGCAGTCTTTTCATTTTTATGTATATTGAACTGCAAAGCACATTGCCACAGTGTGTGGGATCCATTGTTTGGGAGTCACATGAACCCAGTCTAGTTGACCTTTTTGACCATCATGTGTTATCAACACCGTTGATCCTTCCAGGATGTCCCTCGAAGAAAGGCGAAGTGAATTTAGCATTCACATTTGGATAACAAAATTTACTTTATGCAATTTAAATTCAAACCATGGATGTCTGTTGTTCAATGGAATTCCAAGATTGCCAAAATAAACCCATTTATACTAAGACAGGCACATTAATTTACATACAATCCCATTATGGGTAATCAGCTGTTCACATGTGAAGTCTGCACATTCATCAGACCGCACCTTGAACTTAGCAACTGTGACCAAATTACAGCAGTCCAGCATGCACAGCTTAGAAAGTTTAGAAACCCCATCATTTATGGCTATAAGATGGCCGAGAGATCCGCACACTCACCTCTAAACTATCGAGCCTAGGTTTGAATCTCAGCCCAGCTATAAACTATCATCTTGGTGTTTCACAGGCAGGGTGATTCATCAATGTGCGTGACGTCCCTCAGATGGATGTTAGACTTGGCCTTCCATCTGCCAACATTAGTTGGTGGACGTTAACGACCACACTGTGTCACTCCTAAACTGATGAGAGTCTGACTCTACTCCTGTTGTTTTGTACTTAATAAAATGCCTTCTGCATATCCTTAATTACAATGTTTACCTCCCTGCTCAACCACCCAGGCTTCTTTCTGCCTCTATCTTGACACCTCACTGGAATCTGCACCCTACACATTTGTTCCTTGAAGGTTGCCCATTTCTCTGATGCAGATCGTGCACTCATTAACTTCACCCAATCTAAAGCTCCAAAATCACTTCTCATACACTCAAAATTTGTCGTCTTCAATCCAATAGCCTTACCCCACTATCCCAAACTTCATATCTCAACAAGAGGGTTGTGCTTTCTATGCTTTGGTAGCTTGTCCACAGATGCTATCTCACCTCCACCTCCTCCAGAATTTTGGGATCATTACTTAAGAAAAGATCCAACATGGCACTCCTCCCCCCTCGTGGGCTTTTCTACAAACTGGGTCAAAAAACAATCTTTGACAAGAGATAGAATATCCTTATCTGCTCTGACCTTTCCCTGTTCTGGGACCCAATCTATCCTGGGCAAGTTAAAATCACCCATAATCGGAACTCTTCCCTTATCACATGCCCTTCTGAATTATTCACATATCCATCTTCCCTGTTCCTCTCTCAGCAAGATGCCAATCAAAGCACCATACAAGTATCTTACTTTTCTTGCAATCTCTAATCCCGATCCACCCAGAATCCTCTCCATTAATTCCCTCCTTCACGTCATGCATTTCTCTCATACAACACTGTGTTTCGCCCATATTGGCACACCTCCTCCCTTTTTCTCTTTCCTATCACACCGATAAACCCTGTCGCCTTGAATTCCTGTCCTGCAGTTGGATTGCTCATGAAGCTACATCTCACTTGCAGCAACGATGTCATGCCCCTGGCCATCATCCTAGCTTCCTGCTCTTCCATCTTTCCATTCAAGCTCCTGGAATTTGTGTACAACTCCTTTAACCTTACCCTGCCATTAACTACCCCCTGCTGCCCCAACCCTCCAAAGTCGAACCACATCCTCTGTTGTAAAAAAAAAAAAAGTCCTAATTTCTTCCTCAAGAACCGCAGCGATTCTCACTACCCCCCGAACAGGACATACGGAGTATGTTAGTCGGCTTTTTCCTTTTTGCAAAATATTCTTTTTGTACATTGCTGCCTCAAGTCACCACAAAAAACAAACAAATGCCTAAATTTACCTTCACTCTGTTGTAAAAGCAAAGTACCATTGATGTGGAATGGGAATCAAACACACAACTTATAACCTTGATATAGCTTGATTCAATGTGGATCCATGTCCAGTATTTATTGACACGGGAAAGAAAAAGCTTTAACTCTACAAACTACATATTAGAAATATAGTGAATGTCAAGTGAAGTACTGTACGGTGAAAGGAAGTGGGGTTGGCTGGAGTGGGTGTGTGGAAAGCCATCAATCTTTCTTCAACAGAGGCTGCTGCTACGTTATTGATGGAAGCGATGAATTATGAATTTGATGAGAAAATTCAAAATCACTCACTATCCATCCTTCTTGTCCCTCTGCCTTCCTCTTCCTTCTGAATCAGCACTCTCATATCTCACTCCAATTGCTTGACCCGCATTTGCTTCAGGCCCTTCAGCACCATAATCTGTGTATCCTTGCGTCTGAAACAATAAAATAAATGATGATTTCTGATCTCTGCGTAAGTAAAGTAATAAATCCATCCTTACAATGCAAGTCCTGAATCACAAAGTTTAATTATAAAATAGTTCCATAAACCATGTACACTGTAAGAATACGCATTGTACTGAACTGGAAACACTCAGGAGTACTGGATGTCATTTTATATATAACTTGAGAAGTGTCTGTTTGTTTTCTATACACTACTTCCTCGCTGGAGGGAATGAGTTGAAAAATGGTGGTTGGACTTGGGTGTGCCTGGGCGAGGTTTAGGTGGCTGTATATACAGTGGCCTGCAAAAGTATTCACCCCCCCCCCCCACCTCTGAAGTTTTCACATTTTGATGCCACCTGAGTTTATTACACGATGCTTTCAAATCAAACTTAACATATCGAACACTCCACAAACTACTCCAAAGTGATAAAGCTAAAAAATGCATAGGTATTCAAACCCTTTGCCTAATTAACCCTAAATCACTTCAGGAGTAAATTATTTGTTTGAAAGGTTACAAAATAAGGTAATTGGTTTCACCTGTATGTAATCAGTGGTTTAATTAAAAAAAATTAAGCTCTCCCACTTATCTAAGGAGTTTTTCGGAGCAACTCACTTGGTCAACCAACAAGGCAAACATGAAGACAAAGGATCTTTCCAAAGAAGTCAAACATAAAGTGGTGGAGAAGCATTGTTCAGGAGAGGGTTATAAGAAGATTTCAAATTCACTCTTTATCCCTTTGAGTACGGTGAAATCATGCTGCTTTGGCGCATGCTCCCACACCTGACCTACCTGACCTGAAATCCATCATGAAAAAGTGGACGACGTATCATACCACCCAGACTCTAATCAGATCAGGTCGCCCATACAAACTCAACAGCCAGGCAAGCAGGAAGCTGGTTTGGGATGTCACTGTAAATACAAAAATTACTTTGAAAGATCTGCAAGGCTCGACATCCGACATGGGGGTCAGTGTTCATCAATCCACAATATCCCGTTCCCTTCACAAAGATGGCCTCTACGGACAGGTGGAAAGAAAGAAGCCATTACTGAAAAAGATACATCGAAAAGTTCGTATGGTGTTTGTGAAAAATCATCTTACTGATACTGCAGGCTTGTGGAGAAAAGTTTTGTGGTCAGATGAGACAAAAATTGAACTTTTTGGTCTAATTTCAAAGCGTTAGGTCTGGCACAAGCCCAACACTGCACATCACCATCAACACCATCCCTACTTTCAAGCATGGTGGTGGTAGCATCATGTTATGGAGCTGCTTTTCATGAGCATGGACTGGCAAGCTTGTCAGGAGAGAAGGGACAATGGACGGTGCAAAGTACAGGAGAATCCTTGATGAAAACCTGCCTGAGTCAGCAATGAATCTGAAACAAGGTACGAGATTCACATTTCAGCAGGACAATGATCCGAAGCACAAAGCTGAAGCCACACCGGAGTGGCTGAATAAGAAGAAAATAAATGTTCTTGAGTGTCCCAGTGAAAGTCCTGACTGAATATAAATGAACATTTATGGCGCGACATGAAGATTGCAGTCCATCGTCGATCCCCATCAAACTTGCAGAACTAGAGCAATTTTCACATGAAGAATGGATAAAGATTTCACCCTCTCACTGTGCAAAGCTGGTAGAGACCTACCCAAAAATACTCGTAGCACTGATTGCTGCAAAAGGTTCTTCTACCAAGTTCCGACTGAGGGGATGAATACTTTCACAAACCAGTTAATTTTGATTTGTACATGTTTTTTGCAGGTATTCCTGACATGTAACCTCCTTCAACTATAAAAGTGTTAGTTTGTTCTCTTCAGTTATGAATAAAAAAGTTCATTTGGAAAAATATTTCTATAAAATTCGTAATTCATCTGAATGTGGCATTATTGGTAGGGGGTGAATACTCCTGTATGCCACTGTATCTAAAACATAATGGCTGAAAAGATTGAGGGAGGGGTGAAGAGAATAGGACCCAAAGTCTCTCTTTGTAAATATACTTCATAGAGTGCCACCTTCTGGGAGCTTCTACCTGAAAACCATTCAACCCTTTGGACGTGGAACATGTCTTTCAATCCTGTGATCTTTCCTGGGAAAGCCACATTTCCATCCTTGCCTCCAAAGCCAGTCGCCGACTGGGAATCCTCCATCGTGCAAAGTCCTCCTCGGCCCACCTGAGCTCCTGACCACATACAAATCTTTCGTCCGCAGCCTGATGGAGTACTGCCTCCATCAGTACTGCCTCCTCCAGTCCATGCAGAATGGAGTACTGCCTGCCAAAATGCCTCTGGGCTGGGGCTGCTGCCACTCACCTTTCTCGGCTTCACACTATGGAAACCAAGGCATTTCGGATCATTGGTATCTCCCGTGATGAGGCTGAGTCTTCGGGCCTCTCACTCTCTCACCCGAGGCAGGTCGCTGTGTAACTGTCTCCTCTCGGTCTTGCCCCCCCCCCTGCTCTGTCTGCAATATGTCCATATTTCCACAGGGCGCTCAAGTTCTCCCAACAACCCTTCTGCTAAAACTACCAAAATCACGAATCACTGCTCACCTTCACTCTTTCATTCCTCTTTTTCCCCGCCTTTGGATAAACTCCCACAATCTCTTCTATCCCATTCTTCCTCGAGGCCTTCAAAACAGCTGTTCACCACCATCTCTTATCTTCCCCATCCAAAACCTCGATTTTTCTACCCCGCTAATCCAACCCAAACCATCTCCTTCAAATACCCTGCTTTCCTTCCTGAAAGTCCCTGTCGTGTAAGGACCTGAGAGTCCCTGTAGTGTCCATCTTGTGTACCACGTGTTCCCACCCCATCCCTCTCCCTTCCACAGACCTCCTATGTCTCTTTTCCCCCATGTTTTGTCCTTCCCTCTCCGCCTCCTCTTGTCTCTTGCCCCCCCCCCCCTGGCTGTGCGTGTGTGTTATCTCTCATACGAGCCTCAACAATGTATACCAAAAAAGAAGGAAATATGAACCATTTTGCACAAGTATGCAGATCATCAAAGAAGTGGACATCATCCGTTCATCAGGTTGATGAACCAAGTGCTTCTGATGTTGAAAGACAACACACGGGTGTACACCATCGCAGACAAAATGCCTTTCCGTCCTCAGCAAGGGGCAACTTCAAGGATTGTGAAGTTGATATCGTGGGGATTTCGGTGTCACTACTTATTGAGTCGGGGCAAAAGTCTCCATCGTGAGGACAATCTCTACCTTATGTACTTTTCGCCTTATCCACTCAACTCTGCGCAATCTACACTTCAAGCTACGATGACTCCATCATCAGGGTGTTGGGAATGATAACTGTTCCTGTGAACTACAAGGATATGCAGCTGCAACAATTTCACCTTTTATGTAGCAAAAGGCAAGAGCGTAATGGGTGTCAATCTGTTCGATAAGCTTGGGTTCAAACTTTTAGACCCGACTGGTGCACACATCCACATGATTGCAGACAAAGACAATGCATACAAACACCTGTACCCTTCCCTGTTTATTGGGTTTGGGGAGTGTAAGTGTTACTGTCATGCCCCTCGAGTGGATCTTGCGGTTCCATCACTATCTCAAGGTGTGAGATGTCTACCGTTCGCTGTTTGTGATGAGGTTTCTAAGGAGCTAAAACACCTTGAATCAGAGAGCATCATTGAACGCATTGATTCGTCTCGATAGGTGTCGAATCTCGTCATTGCACGACGTAAGAATGGAGAGGTATGACTTTGTGTTGATCTTAAGTCAGTGAATAAAGCTGTTATTCCTGATAAATACCCACTTCCAACCATCAATGAACTTTCTGCTTCATTCCACAGTTCTACAGTGTTCACGAAGCTAGATCTGAGGAGAAGCTACCTACAGGTACCTCTAGCAAAGCAGAGCAGACATTCGACTGCATTCTTGACTCATGAAGGCATGGTCCAGTATCGTAGAATGCCATACGGCCTCAGTTCTGCACCAAGTGCATTTCAGAAGATCATCTCTTCAGTCCTGTCTCATATTGAGGGAACTCTCAATCTCCTTGAGGACGTCGTCGTCTATGGGAAAGACAAATCAGAACAATCCAGCGGCTGGATAGAAGTGTATATCACAACTAGCGAAACACAACTGACACTGGAAATGAGGGCAAAGTGTACCTTTGCAGCATCAGAGATTGACTTCTTAGGATATCATGTGACAGCCAATGGGGTGTACCCGACGCAGGACAACATCGAAGCAGTTAGGACTCTTCCGACTCCGTCAAATGCAAAAGAGCTTGCTTGCATCATTCCTCGGGACTACCAACTTCCACCTCAAGTTTGTACCCAACTACGTAGAGATCGCTGAACCTCTTCGTAAACTACTGCGCAAGGATCTGCCCTGGGAATGGACTCATGCCCAGCAACATGCTTTTATCACGCTAAAGGAAAAGGTCACATCTGTGCAGCATCTTGGTATACATGGTGCCGATGTGCTAATGGGTTGATAACACTTGCAAGGCTGGATAGATGGTATATT
>CM068953.1:73251580-73268177 GCA_035128595.1 Eptatretus atami
TTTGACGGCTCGGGACGAGTCTGTAAAAAGGGGAAGGGGTAGTGTTACGAATCTGGCAGCCATGAGCACACAACAGACAGGTCCCCGTAGCTCAGTTATTTCATTAAGCCCCCAAGAGAGAGATTGGGCGTCCTGTCTGCGGAATATAAGTTGTGCCGTTAAAAAAATCCCAAGGTGTACTTTGTGAAGCGAAGGCGAGCATCGCCGGCATCATGGCCAAATTCCAAATTCCTTAGGCCCAATCTTTAGTCGAAACGTCATGCCTGGCCAGCCGGTTCGTGAAAGAACTTGGGCTAAGCTTCCAGACCGGCCAACTATAAGAACCTGGGAGTACTTGTACCCGTTAAAGAAGATTAAAAACCATGACCAGTGTATAAAGAATATAATAATACTCGTGAGCATTGAGATGGACGTGGGGGGGGGGAGGGTTTCCTGTATCCTGGGGGGAGGCTGACGATAACTTACACCATGACATGTGTACACGGAAAATGGATCAACAAGGAACCCCAAGAAGGGATGGTGGTGGTGGTGGAGTGTAAGGCGTGTGGTTAAATAATATAAAATAATAAATAATTTAAAAAAAAGGAGGTGGTGGCCTTCAACCAGGAAGCTGTTGGTTGGGTGGTCTGTGCAGGTCAGCCTTTACGATATCGTCGCCTCCTTGTTACCTGGGGCACCTGTCCCTCCTGAAAAAGCGAGGCAGTGATCTGTGTACCTGCCCGTCTCCCCGCTTCAACCCGTCGCGTTCCCAATGTCGAGCCGGAGACGCGTTTCGCACCGCCACGACCAAGGTTGCTCGGGGAACGAGGATGCCGGGTTTTCCGGGCAAGCGTGCACCAGCACGGCAAAAACGAGGGCGTCTGAACCGCAGATTGTCGCCAACGCCCGAGCGAGGCCGTCCCAGCACCACAGCACGAGCGCCTTCCAGTATCCTTCAAGGTACCCCTCGAGCCGTCTGCTCAGCGCTGGCACCACTCCTCCCTGCCTTTTTGCCACGCACAGATATAGCCTGAAAGCAGATGGTGGGGCTGCACTCGCTTTGGGAGCTTATCGCGCCGTTTTGGAATCCATAATCATGCTGATGCCTTTTGATCAGTGTCCAGAATTGAGTGTGGGGAAGGGGGGGAGGCGTTATGAGTACGTCGTCCTTCGGAGTGAAATGATTCTGATTTGCCCGTGTACTTGTTCTGAAATAAAAATTAAATTAAAACGCGATTGGCAAACTTTTCAACAAGATGCATATTTTATTACAACCTGCCCTTACCCACAAAAATTACACGCCAGGTAAACCGTTTGTTTTAAGCATTACTGAAACAGAGGAACTCAGATTTTTTTTTTTTTTATTAATCCTGAAAATGGTGTTCTCAGACATCTGTAAAGCTGTGGTGTGGTCGTATGGGAAGCTTAGCTGCCGGGGTAGCTATCATTCTTGAAGCGTGACTGTGGCACTGATCGCAGTACCCCTCTACAGTACACACACTGGAACTGGTAACCATTTCGCTGACGTCGGAAGGATGATCAGGCTGAGTCAACCCCCTGGTCAGGGCCGGATTTAGGCATGGGCACTGGGGCAGTTGCCCAGGCGCTTCTCACAACCAGGGGGCCTCCACATATTTATGAAAAAAAATTGTAAGGAAAAATGTATTTTGAGAGTGCCTGATGGGTAGTTGTAAGTTAGTGAACAGATTATGATATTCAGCTATAACGATATAAATATTAATCTTATCTCATTTTTTTATTTATATATGAGTTCAGATTCTTTGTTCTTTGAACAATATACTTTATGATGACGTAAATATGTCTTGTCACCTTTTTAGTATTCTAAGGTAGGGTGGGGCCTCCACTACTGAAGGCTGCCCAGGCTCCACATGTTCTAAATCCGGCCCGCCTGCTGGTGTATTAATCAGCGGCCGACAGGGCTTGAACTCGGATGTAGATCCCAAGCAACACCTAAAACTGAGCCAACACAGGCTCCCCTAAAGCTGTAGACAGCTCTGAAATATAATTCTAATGATATCATCTCTACCACTCTGATCAAGCTTTTGTTAACCACTAAAGCAGAGCTCAACATCATCATCGAACAACAACCAAATCGACAAATTGGATGAAAGGGAAGAATGTATAATAATGTACTCTCGTTCAGGTTCAAACGTGCAGCCTCGTTATCGTGGGGGGTTCAAAAAGAATGACGCATATGTGGTCATGGACGTGCAACAAATAATCCGTAACGAGTCCTATTGGGAAATATACATTTAATTTCGCCATTAAAATGATTATCTCGACACTCTCATCCATGTCAAACCTCCTCCACGTTATATATCAGAACGAGCCAATTGGGAAATATACATTTTAATTCGCTATTTAAAAAGATTAAATCGACACCGTCTGCATCCATGTCAACGCTCCTCCACATCATATATCAAACAAACGATTTGTGGAAATAACCATTTAATTCGGCTATTAAAAGATTAACTCGACACCTCTCATTCATGTCAACCTCTCCACGTTATATATCAGAACGAACCGATTGGAAATATACATTATTCGCATTAAGAAGATTAACTCGACACCTCTCATCCATCGTCAACCTCCTCCACGTTATATATCAGAACGAGCCGATTGGAAATATACATTTAATTTGCCAATAATAGATTAACTCGCACACCTCTCATCCATGTCAACCTCTCTCCACCGTTATATATCAGAACGAACCGATTGGAAATATACATTTAATTTGCTATTAAAAGATTAACTCACACCTCTCATCTGTGAACCTCCTCTCACGTTGTATATCAGAACGAACCGATTGGGAAATTATACATTTAATTCGCTATTAAAAGATTAACTCGACACCTCTCATCCATGTCAACACTCCTCCACGTTATATACAGCAACGAATCCGATTGGGCAAGTAGCATTTAATTCGCACATTAAAAGATTAACTGGACACTCTCATCCATGTCAACCTCCTCCAGCGTTATTATATCAAGAACGAGCCCGATTGGGAATATGCATTTTAATTCGCTATTAAAAGATTAACTCGACACCTCTCATGCATGTTCAACGCTCCTCCAACGTTATATATCAGAACGAACCGATTTGGGAAATATACATTTAATTTGCTATATAAAAAGATAACTCAACACCTCTTCATCCCTATGTGAACCTCCTCCAGTGTGTAATCAGAAACAGAACCATGGGAAAATACATTTATTCGCTATTAAAGAATTAACTCGACACCACTCAATCCATGTAACCTCCCTCCACGTAATATGCAGAAGAACCGATTGGGGGAAATATCATTAATTCGCCATTAAAAGATTAACTGGATCACCCTCAATACCATGCAACCTCCATCCACGTTAATATCAAAGACACCGATTGGGAAAATATACATTAATGCTATAAATTAAAAACCGACACCTCTCACACATCAACCTCCTCCCAACACATATATCAAGAACAAACCGATGGCAATATACATTAATATTGCTATAAAAGATTAACCGGACACCTCCATCCATGTCAATTCCTCCCCACGTATATATCAGAACAAACGATTGGGAAATACAATTTAATCACTCATTAAAAGATTAACTCGACACCTCCCTCATCCATGCCAACCCTCCCCACGTTAATATATATCAGACGAACGTTGGAGTAGGCGCTGCAAAGATAGAATAGAATAAATAAATCATTTAAATCGCCATAAAAGATAACTCGACAACCTCTCAATCAATGGTCAACCTCCTCCACGTTATATTATCAAAACAAACTCGATGGGAAATATAATTTAATCGCCATTAGAAAGATAACTCACACCTCTCCATCATTCATGTCAACCTCCCATCACGTTAATATATAAGACGAACCGATGGGAAATAAACATTAATTCGCAATTATGAGATTAACTCGACACACTCTTTACCATGTCAACCTCCCTCCACGTCATAATCGAGTGTGTTGCAAAAAGGTATCCAATCCTTAATGTTGTCGTGTGTAAACAAATGAAGCTCGGGAGGCGTGTTTTGGTGCACCAGTATGTAGGCGATCCTAACCGTATGCGTGAATATTTCCGGCCTTGCAGAAGCTGGTCAGTGCCGACAAGACCGGCCGTTGAGTAGAGGAAGCGTAAAGTGAGCGGCCGTCGGATTTTCGTTTTTGACAAGAATGATGGATGCACTTGTGTCTCTCGTCAGTGATACTGGTTGAAGAGTGGGATCGCTTGTTCACGCAGTCCTCACAGCATGTCCTGTGCAGACTCCAAGACGGAGTTGCTTCCTGCTCGATTGTTGAGCTTGCACACTTTTCGCTGACCCTTAAGCCCAAAATCCTCAGTCACAATGGAATGGAACGTATCTCAATGCTGCGCCGCTCTGTCTGCAAAGTTCTCTGATTCGTTGATTCGACGATCCCTGCATCAAAGCTAGGGTCCTCACTGGTCAAAGTGACGTCTCATTTTGGGATGTTGAGGCCTACCAGAACGATGCTTCACTTCCACTGATTGCGACATCTTTTGAAGCGGTTGTAACCACTCTTTTATCTGTAGTGTTGCCCATTGGCTTCGTTCCCTGAAGGCCCTGTTGAATCTTGCGCATCTGTTTCCAACTTGGGAATCGCCAAGCTTTACACAAAATTTGATGCAGTAGCGTGCTTAAGTTTTTCCGTCATGTTGTGCATAAACGAAAATCCGACGCGCTCACTTAACATTCCTCACTCATATCGGCGTCGTCGCGACTGACAGCTTCTGCAGGAGGGAAAATATTCACGATACGGTATAGATCGCCTATCGATACGTGCACCAAACCACGCCTCCCTAGCTCATTGTTTACCGCACGAAAAAATAAGGTTTGGATCTTTTTGAACACACCTTTTATTCAGAAGAGCTGATTCGTCACATGTGTCACGGATCGTTTAACCTCAACATGGAGCCGTTCAATCAATTTCCTCACGCTAATAATGCTGATTTGTGCGTTCTGACTAGGCTTGATTAAACCCTTACTGTTATTCAAACGCAATGATTAGATTTTTTTTGGGGGATTCCCTTCATTGTGATTAACAACCGATCCAAAACAAAGCCAATGGAAAACTGACTCGACAAACCCCGCGATAGTGTATAATCAACAATAGGCCTACAGCCTAATCTGTTAGACCCCAGAAAACTAAGATGGCGCCAATATTAAATATTGGTGTCAATGGTGGGTGAGTCCAGCGATCCAATGTGGTGTGGGTCTGCAGCTGTTCCGCCAATGGGCACATTTAAAAATCGACCCCCAACAAGAACCCCAACAGCAAATAACAGCAACAACGCAGAGATTCTTGTAGAACCTGCTCACATTGGCGATGTAAAAACAAATAACCTATTGTTGATCTGTGTAAACTTTTTATTGGGACAAAACCCGTGTATAATTTAGTTATATATTGGGTTAAATTCAACAAAATGGGTAATATGTCGATATGAAAGATAGAGGTGTGATTTGGTGAAAAAATTTCGCTGAAGAGTGAATCGTAATTAAAAAGAGAACGATTTCAAATAGTGCATTTTATTTTTGTCTTTCTTATTTTGTCCTTTCTTCCTTGTTTTGATAACCTCCTTTGCACCTCTTCTTGTAGGTGGTGAGCTTCTCCCCCCCCTTCTCCCTCTCTCCTTCCACAAAACCCCACCCTTTTGCCACAAACTCCCTTCATCTTGACACCAAAAGGAGTAGACATAGATTGGGAGGAAAGCTGGAATGCAATAATTTCACACGGATTTTTAAAACACACATCTCTCGATGCAGCAGAGAAAAAAAAATTACTTTTGATGCGCCAAAGAAATGTCCACTCTCGGCTCATTTACAGCACCCTTTCCAGGGCGGGGGAGCAGGTGTGCAGCCTTGCGATGTTTCTACGTCTCCAGTCATATAACGACCTATGCAATCACCTCTCTGACAGTCGCCGGAAGAGATGTAGTCTCTGTAACTCCTTCACCTCACTATCTACCATAACCTTTCAAGGGAAATGCCTATCATCAAACTAGCACGAAAGGCCAGTTGCGTCTGAGTATTCTCTATATGGGTAAGGCATTGCTGAGCTGTACTGAGCTCATTATAGATTATGAGGCTTTTATATACAGGGGCTCCATGAGTAGGCCTCGCGCGACTCTAAGGCTGGTGCTCCTACTTCCCATCACACTCCTCTTGAGGAGTCAAAAAACAAGCTTTCTTAACATTCCAAAAACACAATTGAATGTTAAGACAGGAGATGATTCACCAAGGACTGTCACTCTCCACTAGTGGCATGTTGGTGGGCTCTCTTATTTTAAAGCCTGTGCCTGGCCCCCTCTGCCTGGCCTCCCCAAGGCACTCCATATGAACACATGTTCCTCAAGAAACCCTCACCTGGTCATCCTCCAACAAACAGGCGAGTTGCCACACTGCATTCACTCGTCCCTTTGTTCCACAATTATGGAATCGGCTCTCGGTGTTCAGTGTTTCAAATGCACTACCCATCTCTACCTCATGTGCTTATCTTGCAACTTCACACATTCTTCTGCACACACATATTCTTTCACATTCTGTTTCTCTCCAGGTCGTTAGTTGATTCATCGGTAGTTGGTAAAAAATGCTACCCTTTTTTGTTTAACTCCTCCATGAGCCTAACAATTGTATAAAATATGTTAATGGTAATAATGGGCTTGTACTTGATGAAAGTTTAATGGGGTGTGGATAAAATTGCAACCCATGACGAGTCAAATAGCCTCTCCATTGACTAAGTTTTCTTTATAAGCCCCTTGTAAAGTGAGGCTATGTGGATTAGGTTCGCAGGACAGGAAGATTCTTTAAAATAGCAACACGGCAATATCGCAGGATCATAAATATACTTACACTAACACAAACAACAAAAGTAAGAACAAGTTCGTAAAACTGTATTGAATGGAATAATATAGCTCTGTTGTAATGAAACAGATGTTTTTGTTAATACAAGTCTAGCTTATGGAAGAGGAGGTGATGAGGCAGAGGATAACATATTGGTAGGAAATAACAAGCCGGTGAATGAAATGGAAGGAACAAAGGAGGAGAGGGAGAAGAAACAGTTAATTCAAGTACGGGTGTAATTTAGAACAAGAGGTATGGATGGAGGTTATTCCATATTGAAACTCTGGAAGAAGAAATGGATTGTGTTGAATTGAAGGAGACAGTTTAAAAGGGAATGAAATGCTCTGGTACTCCAAAGAGAGAAGAAAAAACAAAAAAAAAAGAATAAGGGATGAAATGTAACCCTTTGTTCTCACTTTTCCTGTCTAGAACCACTTTCCCAGTGTCGCGAGTGGTGACGCCGTCTCAGGATTGTGCCCAAAGCCAAGGAGACTGCTAAGCAGCACCAACGCTCTGAAACAGAGTATGGTCCCCAACCACTTTCCAGAGGTCATTCTTTCCCACTCCTCCCTCTAAGGGTTCAAGCAGGTTGTGCATCACCACCTCCTATCATCCTCTGACCCATGATCTTATTTCCCCCATTAACCCTTCCTAACCTAACCCTCTGAATTGCTGATTTCAGACTGTCTCTCTCTGTCTCTGTCTCTGTCTAGTCTCTGTCTCTGTCTCTGTCTGTTTGTGTAGTCTCTCTCTCTCTCTCTCTCCTCTCTCTCTCTCTCGTCGTCCTCTCTCTCTCTCTCCTCTCTCTCTCTCTCTCTCTCTCTCTCTCTCTCTCCCCTGTTTGTTTAATTGTCTGATTGGTTGGTATGCCCAAATGTGCCTTCGACAGTTACATGACACATATCAATTTATTCTCGTTTACATCGAGCCTTGCTCCTGCGGAGGAAAAACAAAGCGAGTGAAATGAGTAGTAAGCCTAGATTTCAGAAACATTAACAAAGAAGGGTTACAGGAACAATGTATGCATAAATTGTGGGGCAAGTTGGGTGAAGTGCTTGAATAAGTAAGGGAAACAGATTTATGATTCAACAGGCCACCGATATGGCTGCAATTAAAGGGCAAAATTATTTTGTGGCGATGTCATGATGAGAGCTTGTATTCAACAGCATGCAAGAGAGAAAGGTGTGAAGTTGATACACTAGTCCCATAGGGGCAAGCCTGTATTGCACTGGGCTTCAGACAAGGCCTCGTAGACCGCAAAATAGACAAGATTTACGCGAGGTAGGACTTGGTAATGATAGAGAGATGGCTGGTCTGCAGCTGGTGTGGGAGGGCAGCTTTGATATAAAAGCTGTCCCCAAAAGCACCTGCAGACTGTATCATCCGTCATACATCGGTAAAGATTAGCCTTGGTATTGTTATGGTCTAACCAAAGGGATAGGTGACTTAGCTCATGGTGTGAACCAGAAAGTTTGCTGGTCTTTGGAACTCCTTCCAGCGGTTTATCAAGAGAAAGTAGGTATTCGGGTTTGCTACATATGACCTTCTTGAGAGATGAGAATGTGAGATAGTCGGACTGAATGGAATATTCATGTTCTGGCCAAGATTCTGAAGACCCAAGATCTAAAGCCAGCCACCTTAACCATTATCCAAACACCAGGCTTGTATCCCCAACTTATAGATTGGAATTGGATCCTGACCTTGAACAAAAACCTATGGCTTGTTCTTGTCACCTACCCAACTCATTCACCAAGTTTTGTATAACCTCGTCCAAACTTTTTGAAATATTATGCCACATATCGTTTTGGCTCATCTCTCAGTGATTACTGAAGTAATTAAAGATCACTATAATAATAAAAAGTTCAGATCTTCACCAAATCATTTGATTTGTCTTTCCACACACCCAATCTGTCCATCAAGTTTGTCTGAATCCATCCATAACTTTTAGAGATATCCTGTTACAGACAACAAAACAGACTGACAGGAGTGAAAACATACATAACCTCTGTCAACCTTCAGTGGCAGAGGTAACAATTAAAAAATAAAAAAGATATATGTTACGAATCTGGCAGCCATGAGCAAACACAACAAGACAAGGTCCCCGTAGCTCAGTTATTTCGTTAAGTATATTTATAGTTAGATCCATCCGTGTCTAATGGGTGATTAAATGTTCGTGGCGCGAGTTATTTGTGATAGTCAGGGTTTCTTTTACATTTTCAACTACAACGACAGAAACACACTTCGCTCGCTCCATCCTGAACACATAATGCTCGCGTGGGCGGAGTTCAATGAAGGACTTGGCGTCTCTCTCGACCAATTAGAGAGATGCGAGCGAGTTTGGCTGTCGTTCGGCTCAATGGGAGCCAACGCAGGACCATATTACTCATCTCCTTTTTGAGGGGCGGTCCGCCGTGAATGCCTGCCATGCCCCCCCCCCCGCCCCCCCTCCGGTCCAATCAGCAGACTTGGCACCCCTTTGGCCATCACAGGGGCAACGAGCGATCACACACGCCAAAACCGTCCATAAGGGGGGGGGGGTTACGAGAGGGAGTCCCCTCCCCCCCTGGATGGGGAGTGAATAATTGATCGCGCGATCCGACTGGGGGCAGTTGGGGTTGCCTGCCGAATCGTCTGCGATCACCTTGCCTTGCCTGCTGGCACTCGCTGCCTTGTCCGCTCGTCTGGTTGGCGTCCGTCTTCACCTCCGTCCCTGGTGCTTGGAGTGGCATCGTGTTGCGGGTCGAGTCCGCCGACCAGAACGTCAAAAGACCAGCACGAGGCGGAACAGGTCCAAGCCTAGCTCTGGTCTCCAGCTCACCTTCCTCGAGCTGGAAGCATTAATAAAGACCACGACGGGGTCCATTTCTGGGTATTTGTGTGTGTGTGTCTGTGTCCGTGGCCCCTATGAAAGTAAAACTGTTAAGTGTCTGTGTTCCTTGTACAATGATTTGCCTTGCATAATTCGGATAAACTTGCCCTTACGTGCTCCCTCGTTCCCCAATTTAATGTTTGTAAATAAATTCCCCTTTTTGTTGAATGTACAGCTCGTCCTTTCTTTTGCCATTGGTTCACCACGGTGCGTAATTGGGAATTAGGAAGGCCGTGTTGTCGTTGTACATTGGACCGGCGCAGCTCTGGTAACTCTCGTTCGGTTACGCCGGATCAAGTCGTCACCTCGACTCGGATCGGACAGAGTCGGTGATGGGTGTGGTTCCCCAGTAGTTAGAGCTGCGTGGTTATTTAGGTATATTTGAAATTAGGCAATTAACCCTACCCACGCCGTCGAAGTATTGGCGACCACGGTCCTTTAAGTGACCCGTCGGCTCCGGAGTTATCCGGGGTACACCTATAATTCCGGGTGTTCGTGGAGCCAACTCTAATGCTCCCTAGCGGTTGTGCTCGCGCACTGAGAACCGCGCCACAACAATTGGTGCAGGAGCGGGTTTCGAACCCCTCCGCTCCCACAAAATTCATGGATTCAGATAAGGGGTGTTAGGGAGCAACCCCCCCCCCGTTCCGCCAAATTGCGAGTGAGTGAAATTTATTTCCCGGAACGCAACATGGCGAACCAAAGAGAGCTGGGGCAGGAAGGTAGTCGTGTAGGTTTTGAGGAACCCATGGTTCCAGGAGAAACACACAATGCAGGTTGACCATTTCCCCTCGCGATCGGACCACAGAGGTCGTAATGGGCGCGGTAGGGGAGGCGGTGCACGAGCGCCGTCATCAAATTCCCCCCCGGTCCCCATGAAACCGCAACGATCATAGGCGAATCGTGCCTCAGGGTCGTTTGACATGAGACAGATGTTGGAGGCGCTGATGTGAAAGGTGGATACGCAAATGTGCAAGAAAAAAATCCAATGCGCGCAAAATGAGAGCACAAATGCGCAAAACTTTGCAACAAGAAATGAATGGAATGCGCAATGGATGGATGCCAAAATGGAGGCGAACACGCAGGCACTGAGGGTGATATGCGAACGCAGCTAGGGAAATGCAAGAGGTGTTAAGCCGCAGATGAAGCTTGGACGGGTGAAGGGCATAATGGCAGCACCACGTGGCGGAGCGACCGCCGACCAGAGGGAGTGCAAATTTTGCCCGGCCCGCAATGGGTTTGGTGAGGTCGGACGACGAGGCGATGCCACGATAATTGATGGGAGACGCGATAACGTGTAGGTGAGACACAGAGGGATGACGGAAGAACGAAAGGAGGGTGACAGAGAGTCATAGTCTATAGGGAGGGACAATGGGGTGAACTCGTGGAATGTCTCGTGACCCGGTTTGAAGCATCAGGTTAACCTCCCTCAGGAAACAGGGGGGAGATGTAACTCTCTCAAAGCAGATCGCGACAAGTGGGTCCGGTCGGCCGTGGAGGTTGAGCGGGGTGAGTATTTGAACGGGTACACATGGAGCCTTGGGGGGTATAGAGATCCCGGATCTCCTTTGGTAACACACAAATCCAAACGTGATTGGTCCCGGAGTGTGTGGTAAAGTGTATGAGTGGTAATGAGTGGTGCGAGTGTGAAAAAGTGTGCAGAATGCGAGCGTCAATGGCACTGTTGATGGCAAATGCATGGAAATGGACGTCAAGAGACCGGATTCAGACGGGAGACAGCAGTAGCGAGACTTAATAAGCTGCAAAGGGTTGTAATTGGAATGGCGCCGGTCCGCTAGAGCTGCAAACGAGACACCGTTCGGTATTTGTACAGCCCTCGCGCGCCAGTCTACGTGGAGGGAAGCCAACGCGTGAACGTCCTGCGTGTGGAGAGACCGTGCGGTGGATGGCTAAAATGGCGGCAGATGTTCATGAAGTTGTAAACGGTACGGGTCCGCATGGCAGGTGCATTTATGAGGCCCATGGTCTGCGCGCTCAACTTATGTTCTGTTCGCAAGAGCGGGTTCCCAGGAGAGATACGCTCAGGGCTGGCTCTGCAGGAGGAACCCGGCAGGTTCGGTGTGCGAGTGAGCACGGGGACCTCGGGCGCGAGTAGTTACGTGCGAGCGGCACACGTTGGCTCGCAGGGCGACCCTCGAAAGAGAGTGGCTGATTGTGATGCACGAGGGCGACGACAAAGGCCTGCACGATCGCCCCAAGGAAGGGACGAGTGAGTGAGCCGTAACTAGCCTTGGGCGGTGCAAAAAAAAAAAGCCTCGCTCCAAGTACACGGCCCGGCAGGGATGTGGTGGACATCTGCTTGGCAAGGAGCATTAGTAGTGGGATGGTTTAGCTTAGTTAGACCTGGCCTCAATGGGGCAGGACAGTTCCTCCTGGGCCCTGGACTAGTTTAGTGGAAAGTAGATTTAGATTTAGAATGGATTTGGGAGACATGGACGGACATGGAATGTTGTAGTGGGACGTAGTTTAGCGATAGAGTTAATGGTACACGTGCATTAGGAATAAGGGATGACGAGGGAGACGAGATAGTAGGGGAACATAGCAGAGTGTCAGAATGATGTGAAAAATAAGAGTGTGTTGAAAAAAAAATAAGAGAAACATAATGAATGAATGTGGGTCAGCGGCGAGTGTGTGAGTGGAGTGAATGTAGAATGCATGGTGCGAATGAATGAGTGGGGAGGGAGTGAATCCCACCCAAGGGAACCCGGGATCAGTGTAATGTAGTTATTTGGTTAGTCAAATTTACCAAAAGGAGGTCGTCTGTGTTGGTGGTGTATGAAGGAATCACGTAACCCAATTGGAGGGTGCAAGAGTCCATTGCCGGCTGGGGAGCGTGGCTGTCAGAAAGGTGAGTATTGAGTAGAGGACCCGGGAACAGAACGAGTCGGCCAGAGTAGCCAAGGGTCAAGGACCGGATAGTGTAGTGGGCAGGGCGACCCAGGAACGGGACCCGAGACCAAAATGACATGTGGGCATGGTGAGGGGGGGGGGGCAATGCCGGGAGGGCAACCCCCGCGTTCATAGGGAGCAGGTCGGCTCGGAGACAGCTCAGGGCCCGGGGTGCCGGTAGTTTGAGATTTGGCAGAGGGGAATCCTGTCAAGTGAGTGAGCCAACGCTGCCAGCCACAAAATTGTGCAAAACACCGAGTGAAAATTTGAGGCGAGCCCAAATTAATAATGGACACCAAACACAGGCGACGGGAATCATGGTTGTTAGAAAACCTATAGTTTAAAAAGCCCAAGCGTATGGAAAAGCCCCGGGGTAGTTTATAGTTAATAAATGCTAGGATAAGTTAGGAAATGTACCCTTCGCACCATCCATCCCTTTGCTCTCCAATAGGCCGCTGGACCACTTGGTAAGATGCTGAATCAGTGGGGCTATTCTGAGGATCGTTGGCCTTGAGGCAGGACACTAGTCTCTTCTTAGTCCCTCAGAAAGGATTTGGGGGTTGGGAGTAGGCTAGGTTGACAGGATAGGTTAGTCGGACAAAGCAGTAATAGGGTTAGGGCAAGCATTTATTTAAAAATTTTTTTTTTTTAAAGGGGATAAATATTGGTTGTTTTGTTGTTGCAAACTCAGGGAGTGGTATGGACAAAGAGAACAGGCAAAGGCGATAGGGTTGATGGGAGACAGTAGGTTAGGTCCAAGCCCGTTTCGGGACGGCCGACACCAGCACTCCTCACAAATGACAGGACCAGACCAGAGGCTGGCCAGCATCACATGCCGCCTGTTGTGCTACAGTTCTGGTCGCATCTGCTTCCTTGCCTCATTTGCTTGCTTTGTCATGACCGCATGCCTGCTGCCCCGTTTGCATTTGCCCTGTGTCACCATCCATCCATGTGCGCCAGACATCTTCCAGAGCGTTTGCCAAGACTGCCGTGCAGGCAGCCGTACACGGGGACTGCAATTTGAGCAGCCCGTGCGTTCATTTGTTTTTTGCATCCATCAATTCACTGAGCCAGAGACTGCATGAGCAGCCTGGCCACTCTTCTGCATAAAAGGCACTTCAAATGGCTGTGGGACGGCGCATGGCCTGCCGTGTTAGGTGAGGTTGCCTCCAGCAGCTGGGGTATGAAGAAGGAAGAAAGGTTCATGGGAAAGAGACACCCAAGGGGGACCTTTTGAGCAGCCTGAGGACGACTGACTTCAGCTGATGTGCACTCACCACAAAACTGGTAACACTGCGTGCCTTATCTTTTCCAAGATGGCGGTCCCTGGGCTATGGTTAGTGTATTATATTAATAAGATTGTAAATAATTAACCCACACTGTGTGTACATCATCTTGGCGCCGAGCAATTTAGTTAAGTTGTCACGTGTGAGTCTGTTAGTTTAGTTTGGCAGCGCACTAGGTTTATTTATTTTTGGACATGTATGAAAAAGTCGCCTCAGGAGATCCATAGATAAATCACACTAGGGGAGAACTTTGCACATGTGCTGGTCACCGCAAATTTGCGGCTCGGACGAGTCTGTTAAAAAGGGAAGGGTAGTGTTACGAATCTGGCAGCCATGAGCACACAACAGACAGGTCCGTAGCTCAGTTATTCATTAAGTATATGTGTATAGTTAGAATCCATCCCCTGTTTTCTAATGGGTGATTAATTGTTCGTGTTGTTGCGGAGTTATTTTGATAGTCAGGGTTTTCTTTTACATTTTCACTACAATGACAACAACAATCTTTGCCTCGCTCCATCCTGATGTCATACGCTCGTGGTGGGTGGAGGTTCAATGAAGGACTTGGCGTCTCTCTCCGACCAATCAGAGAGATGCGAGCGAGTTTGCGTCGTTCGCGGCCAATGGGAGCCAACGCAGGACAATATTACTCATCTTCTGTTTGAGGGGCGGTCCGCCGTGACGCCCCGGCCACGCCCCCCCTGGTCCAATCAGCGGACTTGGCGCCTCTTTTGGCCAATCACAGGGGGCAACGAGTGGATCGCGTGCCAAAGACCGTCAAGTAAGGAAGGGGCGGGTTACGAGAGGGAGTCCACTCCCCCCTGGACGGGGAGTGAATAATTGATCGCGCGATCCGACTGGGGGAGTTGGATTTGCCTGCCGATCGTCTCGGATCGCCTCGCCTTGCTGCTGCACCGTTCGCGCTTGTCCGCCCTCGTGCTGGTTGGCGTCCGTCCTTCACCTCCGTCTGTGCTTGGAGTGGCATCGTTGTTGCGGGTTCGAGTCCGCGAGCCAGAACATCGAAGACCGCATGAGGCGGACAGGTCCAAGCTAGCTCTGGTCTCCAGCTTACCTTTCCTCGAGCTAGAAGCCTTCAATAAGACCAGACAGGGTCCATTTCTGGGTATTGTGTGTGTGTGTGTCTGTGTCCGTGTGCCCGTCTGATAGGTAGAAACTGTTAAGTGTCTGTGTTCCTTGTACATTATTTGCTTGCCATATTCGGATAACCTGCCCTTACTGCTCCCCTCGTTCCCCAATATTTGTTGTAAAATAAATTCCACTTTTGTTGAATGTACCAGCTCGTCCTTGTCCTTTCTGCATTGGTTCGCCGGCGCGTATTGGGAATTTGGAAGGCTGGTGCCGTAGTTGTACATTTGGACCGGCGCGGCTCTGGTATCCCCCGCTCGTTACACCGGATCCGAGTCGTCACCTGCGACTCGGATCGGACAGAGTCGGCCGTGGGTGTGGTTCCCAATAGTTAGACTGCGTGGTATTTAGGCATATTGAAATAGGCAATGAACCCTACCCCACGCGTCGAAGTATTGGCGACACGGTCTTAAGTGCCGTCGGCTCCGGAGTTATCCGGGGTGACGACCTATATAATTCTCCGGGTGTTCGGTGGAGCTGACTCTACTGCTCCCCTAGCGTCGTGCTTGTCACGGAGACCTGGCCCACAACAATATGCACGCACACACAGGTGGATGCAACATTGGTTGAGGGTGCGGCTGTGCTGCTGATGCAATGCCTCTGTAGGTTAGGGCAGGATTGTAATATACTCAGGGTGCTGTGATAGTCATCTCCTCTTCGTGAAGGAGACGCGGGATCTTTAACGTCCACACGACTAATACTGGCAGACGGATGCCCAATTTGATGACCATGCGGTCGACGGCACAGACATTGTGAATCACCCCTGCTTGTGAACATGACATGACAGTTTCACCTGGGTGGGGATTCAAGCCCAGGCTAGACAGCTTATACCTGGTGTTGGCTATGTTAGGGTGGTGGGCTTTGGATCTAGGTCCTGAGTTCAATCCTGCTCAGCTTTGAATTAATACCAGGTGGGGTTAACTCGCCTGTCATCCTTCCGAGGTCGGCAAAATGAGTGGCAGCATGCTGGTATCCTGTGTCAGAGTGGCGACCCGTCCAGGATTGTGCCCAATAGCCAAGGAGACTGCTTAAGCAGCACCTACGCTCTGCACAGAGTATGGTCCCAATCTCCTCCTCCTCCTTGACAGCTTCGAGGTGAGTATGCATACCTCCAGGCCATCCTCTCACACATGTGCTAACATTGAGTTACATTAATGGGACACACAATTTTGGCAATAGCGAATGTACTTTTCATTTAATATATTAACTAAGTAAGGTAAAGCACTGCTCTTTATATTATTTAAAATATATATACACATGTAACAGATATATATATATATATATATATATATATATATATATATAATATATATGTAGTGGCGTGTGCTGTAATCCGGCTACTCGGAGGCTTTGGTTGGAGGATCGCTTGAGGACGGGTGCTCTGTGCTGGCCGTGCTATGAGAGGGTGTAGGCAGACCGGAATCATGGCGAAACCCAATCCTTATCCTGTGTCGTAAGAGGCGACAGGGTTGCGTCAGGAAGGGCATCCGGCGTAAAACCTGTGCCAAATCAGTATGCGGATCATACCGGAT
>CM068953.1:73276885-73287199 GCA_035128595.1 Eptatretus atami
TGAAATTTGAAGAGCATTTTCATGTCAGGTCGCTGAATTCAACTTCCAATTAATTTTGAGGTAAAAAGGTCAACACAGGCCTGATTTCTAAAATTGATAGATGGGGCCAAATGCTAAATATATCACTTTATCTCAAAAAGTTTTGGATGAGTTATGACAAAACAAGGTGGATGAGTTGAATAGGTGAGGAGAACAAGTGGATTGGATTTTGGTTCGGATCCAGCCCATCATTGGGGTACAAAACGTAAACTGTTCCACCTGGCAGAGGTATGCGCTTTACCGAGTGACATTCTACTTTGTGCTGTTTTGCCAAGTTGTCACGATGAGTGATTTTTCATTATTATTATCATTATTGCCAAACAATAAACAGGGGAGAAAACATAACCTTCGGTAGCATAATAATCATCGGTAGCCTTTTGTACACATGTCGGTAATAATCATCAGCAGCCTTTCGTACATAGTTAGAAAGGAAACTTGTTGGTGAAAATGGATGCTGCCCTGTATCATCAGCTACAGGACATTTGCTATCAGCAATGAGCTCTTCCAACCTCAAGCACAATTATAGGTTCGATATTATAGTTTTTACCACAAGTCTTTGTACTACTCTTGAATTGCTGGATACATTTCTCACAGTGTGCATTGTGTGTATGTATTCTTGCATTGCAGAATAAAATTGTGGTTGTGGATGACACAAAAGTAAGGCTACAGGTATGTTTCTGGAAGATGTAACTTTACCATTAAAAAACAGAGAAACTATGTTTGCAATGTCTATGATAAGAGGAATACATTTGACATTTATAAATGAACCACTTGCTTTCATCAACATTAATTTTCATTGTGCGTGATTGCCCTATCAAGGTGCTCACAGGTGACATGCCACATCAATTCAGCATCTCCTGATGAAATTGGCTATCTAACCTGAAAATTAACTTGTAATTGTTGCTGTCGCAACACCGGATGTAAGAAGATGGAGATGTTCACTATTTTACCAAATGTCATGGAACACTTCCTGGTTGTGAAAATCACCCACACATGTGCCTGAATTGCATAACTGTGATAATATGAAAATGTACATTATTAAATAGTTGGGGAACAGCCTGATGATTAAGTTTTACATTGCTCATGTCCCAGAAAAAAATATTAATGAAGTGTCATCAAGGAATGATGGGCTGTTAAGAGAGTGGCATCTCCAAGATTATAACTTCAGCACTATAATGCATCAGCTAGGGGGGTCCTCGTGTGAAAAAATGTACCCAAAGTTAACTCACTGGAATTTGAAGTGACCACTTCCCTTAACAGAAAACTTGGTTACCATTTCCATAACCCGGCAATAAGTTGTGAAAATGGTGCTCTTTTGGGGGTTCCGACGGAAATTGTCAGGCCAATTATTAGGGTAGTGGAATGAAACGACTGTTACTTTGCAGTCTTACACCCTAGAAACACAAACTACCTCTCAAAATGTCGTCTTGAGACCCTCTTTCATATCATATGCAAATTAGGTTCAATTGTTTCAAGAATCAGGTCACTAGAGGTCAAAAGGTCACGAAAATTTGGGTCAAGTGAAAATCTGACCTATCTCTCAAACATGCCCCACAGAACATGCCACATCCATATTTTACCCTCTCTGAGGGTCTATCCCATCACCATAGGTGCCAAGGAACAAATCATATGAATAAAGTGGAATTTGTTGCAATAAATGAAAACAGCACAGAATGGAAAGCGGTCGACTTTCAATCTGATCACTTTTGCCACCGCTTAAACGATTTCCTGTTGGGAAACTTAAATGGTTATTATGTCACGCCTGCTCACTCTAGATAACAAATAACCCTTAAACTTAAATTAACCCTTAAAGTTGAACTCTCAAACCTCTCTCCCTCTCAAAATCCTGGTGGCGTTAATCAAATCTGTTTCTGGTGTATGTTCCCCTCCATCCCCTCCCTTACCTCAAATGGCTGCACTGCTGATACCGCACGTGATAAAGCTGAATGTCTAAACTCGTGTTTGCAGCTAAATCTTGTGTCCTAAACCCATCACTTTCTCAACCCACCTTACCCGTCGCACCCAACTGTCCCGGACTCTGTGTCCTTTCTTCTAACAAGGTGGAGAGCTTGCTTTCAAACCTCGACTCAGATTCTGCAACCGGTCCAGACGGCATCAGCCCACGTGTCCTCAAAGCCTGCTCTTCTGCCCTTGCTCACCTCTCTCTGTTCTATTCACCTCTCATTTGCTCAAGGTCATCTGCCATCTGCTTGGAAATCTGCTAACATCACTGCCCTGCATAAAAAAGGTGCAAAAAACAGATCCTGTAACTACAGACAATCAGCCTTCTCCAATCATCAGCAAGGTTATGGAATCCATCATCGCTTCAGACATGAAATCCTTCCTCTTCTCCATGGCTTGATTTCCGATCATCAATTTGGTTTCAGACCAGGTCACTCTACCTGGATATGCTGCTTCTGCTCTCCATCAATGGATGGAGGTCCTCAATGCAGACAGGAAATCCGAGCCGTATCCCTGGACATATCACGTGCTTTTGACACAGTCTGGCACCCTGCACTACTCACCAACTCTCTTCCATGTATCCAGGCCATCTCCACTCATGGCTCGCAGACTTCCTCTCTGTCGCAGTCAACGTGTGGCCCTAAATGGAGTTCTTTCATCCCCTCTTCCTGTGCAGGCTGGAGTTCCTCAAGGTTAGCGTTCTGGGCCCTGTTCTTTTTCTGGTTTTCATCAATGATCCTCCCGACTCTCTGGAAATCCTCTATATCTCTTTGCCGATGACTCCACCCTCTTGCCGTACCATCTGTCATCCTCAGACCGGCAAGCAGCAGCTTCTTCGCTCACTGCAGATCTGGATAAAATCACAAAATGGTCCAACACATGGAACATGTCTTTCAATCCAGACAAATCTCACACTCTCACTATGTCTCTTCGAAAGGACCGTTTAGAAAACCCCCATCCACTTTCTCAACAATCCTCTGGAAGAAGTCTTTTCTTTCAAGCTTCTGGGTCTCACTATCTGCATGACCTTTCCTGGGAAAGTCACATTTCCAACCTCGCCTCAAAAGCCAGTCGCCGACTGGGAATCCTCCGTCGTGCAAAGTCCTTCCTCGCCCTCTGAGCTCCTGACCACTTACAAAGCTTTTGTCCGTAGCCTGATGGAGTACTGCTCTCCCTCTGGGCTGGTGCTCCTGCCCCACCTTTCTCGGCTTCACGCTGTCGAAACCAGGGCATTTAGGATCATCGGCATCTCCCGCAATGAAGCTGAGTCTTTGGGCTCTCACTCAATCACCGCAGGTTGGTCGGTGGCTTTTCTGTCTTCTACCGTCTCCTCTCCAGCCTTGCCCCCTGCCTCTCTCTGCCATTTGTCCCACCACATTTGCACAGGGCGCTCAGGTCCCAACAACCCCCTTCTGGTAAAACTACCAAATCACGAACCATGCTCACCTTCACTCCTTCATTCTCTTTTTTTCCCGCCTTTGGAATAAACTCCCTCACTCTATTCTTTCCCATTCTTCCTCAGGCTTTCAAAACAGCTGTTACACCACCTCTTATATCCCATCCAAATCCTCGATCTTTTCTACCCCGATAATCCCCAAGCCCACTTCCTTCAATTCCCCTGCTTTCCTTCCTGAAAGTCCCTGTAATGTCCATTCTTCTCTTCCCCATGTTCCCCGCCCATCCCATCCCTCTCCCTTCCACAGATCACCTAATGTGTCTGTTCCCCACTGTTCTGTCCTTCCACTCCCGCCCTCTTGTCTCATGCCCCTTGCTGTGCGTTGTGTGTTAGCTCTCATACGAGCCTCGACATGGTATACAAAAAAAAAAAAAAAAAAAATAAAAAAAAAAAAAAAAATAAAAAAAACTGTTTGCCTTAGAGACTCTTCCATGCGATATTACTTTATCGAGATTGGGCCAATAATGAGGTCACTAGAGGTCAAAAGGTCACGGAAATTGGGGTCAAAGTGAAAATTTCTGTGGAAAATGCACAACTGCACATGCCAGATCCATATTTTTGTCTTCCATGGGGTAAAATTTTTGGAATAGATACAAAAAATACAGATATGAATGGACAGATATGAATGGAATGTACTTAATGACCACCATAGGGCCTAAACAATAAACGAAAACTGCCACTCCAACATAGTAGTAAACACATACCAACTGGTGGAATGTGATTCTGGTTTGGAAATGCGTATAAACTTATGAGTTAGTCATTCACTTTCTGACGACACCAAATACATTTTGACATCCTGACTTTTCCGAGTCACTTTGACAAGTGCAAAATGTACAACAGGGATTGTTAGAACTGCGGCAAAACCGCGGCAAGCTTGATACTTGCATGAAATAAAATACTTATATTCATTATAGAAGTTCTAAAATGCTTAAATTGTGCCTCAACATTTGATGTTTTTCCTGTTCCTATGTTCTGACATTCATTTATAATCTAAAGCAACATTATATATATATATATATATATTATATAATATATATATATATATATATATATATATATTGCTTTTGACATGGATTGTAACACTTTAAAATGTGAACACGAGCTGGTGATATTGGCAGGTTTGGGACACTGCAGGACAGGAGAGATTCCGTAGTGTGACGCATGCTTACTACAGAGATGCTGATGGTGAGTTGTTCTTACCTGCAACATCATGTGTGTTTTGACACAGCCACTTCCGTGTTCACATGCAATGTGTATGTCCTTGCAGCATTGCTACTGTTCTATGATGTCTCAAACAAGACTTCCTTTGACAATGTTCGGGTGAGTTTTTGTTTTTTAACCTTGCATTAGATAAATCGATTTCTTTATTTCAATGTTTCACTGGTTCACTTTAAGCCAAATTTCTTCAACAATTGTCACCTCCTGGCAGGCATGGCTGACCGAGATTGATGCTTATGCTGACAAAGACGTTGTCGTGATGCTCATTGCCAATAAGGTTTGAATTTATTGTTCACCATTCGCATGAATTGAATATATATTTATTTATTTATACATACATATATATATTATATATATATATTATATTATTGTTTTACGAATTTGGAATTCGATTGCACACAACATACAGTTCCTTTAGTCAGCTATGTCGATAAGTGCTTGTTCCCTAGATAGCTCACCTTCCATTGTTTAAATGTTTAGAATCGATTAGATGCGCTGCGGATCGGTTTAATAGTTAGGGAACGAAACAATGGAGACGTCCCTCCCCCTCTCTGCGAAGAGGAGAAGAACCCTGCCGTCCCGTGATTCATGATGTCAACAACTCCCTCCCACCCGTGGTTGAGCGGGGGATGGATCACGATGGCATGAGTCTGCCGGGCGCAGGGGAAGGGGGCGGAGAAGGATAAGAGGAGATCCTTTCTTTTGTTCGTGTTGGTTCGGAGTTGAGGGGAGTCGTTCAGCAGACCTCGGGTCCTGTTTTGGCTTGGGTTAGGGTTGAGGCCTTCGGAAGCTTTTTGCTTCTGCAGAAGTGGTAGTTCAGCAGACCTTCGGGTCCTGCTTGACTCTGGTTAGGGTCGGAGGCTTTTGAAAGCTTTTGGAGAGCTGCCTTGTTTGGAAGAGAGTTGAGCTGGTCGCTCAGCTCGAGCTGCGAGTGGTGGCTTCTTCTTCTTCTTGGTTCGTGGAGCTCTTTGTTCTCCATTTTGGTTCCCGGCTTGGTGCGACTCATCGACCTCTTCTTGGAGGTGGTTCCTCGGGGAAGCGACGCACCGACGGGAAGGATCGGCGCCTCGTCTCACCAGCACGTGTTGAGAACCGCGGGAGGATTCGCGGGAGCTCGGGAAGGATCGCGGCTCACGGCGATTGGATCCAGCTCGCTCTCGCTGGAGCCCGGGTCCGAACAACTTGAAGAACACATGAGGTGGAGATGTTCGAGATAGGTTCTGGGTTCAGCTCACCTGTCCTCCGAGCTGGAGCTCGTTATTAAAGGCCTCAGCCACCATTTCTTGGGTGTGTGTGTGTGTGCGTACGTGTATCCGTGGGCCCGCCTAATAAGTAGGAAATTGTTAAGTGCTTGTGTGCTGTAAATGTTTGCATCGCATTTCGTATAGTCGAATAGTTCTGCTCTTACGTGCTTCCCTAGTTCCCATTATTATTAATAAATACCCCAATTGTTAAATGTTTTCAGCTCGTCGCGTCGGTTCTTTCATTGACTGAGCATTTCGTGTGTTGGGATTAGAAAGCCGTTGGTTTGCCGTAAAAGGGGGACATTTGGACCGACGGTTCTCGGCGATTAAGCCGCTCGGATCGCGCACGGGACAGGCTCGCCTCGGCGGTTTGTTCGTACGAGTTCCGTCGAGGTGGAATACCCCGGTAGTTGATCACGTGGGTATTTAGGTAATTGAAGATTGGCAATCGACCCTACCCCACGTGATCTGCCATTGGCGTATTTCGGTTCTTGTCCAAGGACCCGTCGACTCGGACTTATCCGGGCGGCGCTCTTATTCCGGCGATGTCGGGCCGACTCGACTTGCGGCTCCGTTTGAGCGTCGGTTAGCGGCCGAACCCCGGCCCGTAACAATATACACATATGTTTACAAGCCGGTAGGCGACATGGCTGCTCGCTCTAGATGGAAAGCTGGCCGACGCGACTAGCCGATATTCATGTACATGCTATCAATCAATTTAGCACAATAAATATGATTATCACAGCCCTCTTAGTTTGCCCCAGAAACCGCCTTGTGAAATTTCAGGCATGTTTCCAAAGAGACTCTAACAAATGGCAGCCCTGGTAATTCATTTATCTATTCGCTAAAGATTTTTTTTAATATGATGCTGTAAGACATTCTCCTTGGGCACAAAAAAAAGCAGGTCCCTGGAGGTCCAGTTTTGGAGGTATTGATTTTTTTGTACAGTCCACATAAGTGTACGATGTACGATAAAGTATTTTAGCTGTTGCTTAGCAACGGAGATGTGCATAGCAACCATTCATTTTTGTGTACATGCTAGCCACATTGTACACATTTCACCCAAGTTTCATCAAAATCAGACTCTTTCTCTTAGAGATATTCGTAATTAACCGTTTCTGAAATGTTCGACATGTACTCGCCCAAAACCTATCTCTCCTACAAATATTTCTGTTAGGGCTGCAAATTGCATGAAGGGAGCTAGATAGATTGCGCACAGAACTCTAAGCTTCGATTTTCGATTTCTTTTTTTTAGATTTTTTTCGATTTTTTGACCACTTTAAAGGGCCGTTGCTATGCCGTTGCTAGGGCCCGGGTCCATATATTGAAAGCACACGATTCCCAGAATATTGGTCCTACCTACAAAATTTCATTGGAATCGGTTGAGTGGTTTAGCCCCTGGGCTTGACAAAGTTTTGCGGACAAGACAGACAGATGGAAATGTCCAGATAAAGGGTGCTCTAAGAGCAGCCAATAATTTTGTATAAGATTGGGATGGTTGGGATTCCACATTTTTCAAGAAGAAGGTGCTTCCAGCCAAAAGTAATAAAAGTAGAACAACTCCACTAATTTGAACAAAAAAGCGAGAGCAGACCCAGTCTCAGGGCAATGTTTGCCGGCTTTGCCGGTCTATTGTGCCTGATTAGCCGGCTGTGAAGCCGTCTCACTTTTTTGCTCAAATTAGTGGAGTTGTTCTAGTTTTTATCCCCTGCTGCGTGGCGGAAGGGGATATTGTTGTCACCCAGGTCGTCCGGCTGTCTGTCTGGCTGTCCGTCTGTCCGTTCGTCGGCGTCAACATTTATAGCTGTGAGTGCGATAACTCATAAACTGTTCGCCATATCGATTTGAAATTTGGGTCACACATGTACACCTGAAAAGGAAACCCTATTGATTCTGGGCGTGGCCGGATCCAAGATGGCCGACTGGGGCGGCCATCTTGAAAAAAATGTTTTTTCGCCTATCGATTTGAAATTTGAGTCACACTGTACCATAGACGGCCGCCAAGACTATCTCCGGGGTATAAATTATCCCGTAGGCATTTCTTGTTAAAAGTGATTATGCATGTCCGAAAGTAAGATGATAGGGTGAAGCTTCAGATATGCCCCATACCATCTCGAACTTTGACCTTTGAGGTCAAAGGTCAAGGTCAAATGCCAAATTCCTCATTTTTTGTTATAGTGAATTTCGTTTCAGCATTGCCACATCTATATGCCTGTGTATGAATTATTCGCCTAGGCTACTGTCCTTTAGTCTCAGCAATAAATTTAGACTAGAGATTTACTTGAAAACATGAAAGGCCGCAATTGTAAAATGGCCATTTTCTCGAATTTCTGAAGATGGACGCATGTAATCTTCTCACGTGAGTTCTCAACTCGTAAGATGAACTCATGTGAGATCAAAACGTTGTATAAGAGAGTTGGCACATAAGAGAATGTTTGAAATATAATTTGCTCACCATATAGCTGTAGTTAGTGGTAGTCATTATTGCAGTTGACAGCGTCACACCCGCATGCTGGGATACAGTCTGGCGAACTTGCTGCACTTACATGCACTCGTTCGACACTTGCTTTTACACGCACAAGTGACTAGTTCAGTACAAGAAGCTGGAATGGCGGGGAGTCGCATCCACACGATCTCAAGTCCAGAGTCTGTTAGCTTCCAGCCACCCGTCTCTTCTGGAGCTTCAACCGCTATCCGAGGTTTATCAGCCTGGTACCAGATTTTCGCCTGATGATTTGACCTGATATGATGGACCTCGAATGCGTCGAAAGTTGGCGGTAGCTTTTCAAATCCCGGAGACCTTTTTCGAACATCTGGGATTTGGCAGAGAGCAGATCGTCAGCGTTGTCCACTCCATACAAATGCACAGGAACTTTTCAGCCTCGTCAGTGGATCCATCACGCCCAATATTCGCCAGTAGCCCGGCTGTTCCACGTACACTTTCCAGCAGCTCCGTTTCCCGTATCCGTAGAACGAAGACGTCACATCACATCCGGTAAGGCATGAAATCCGAGCAGATTGTTCCTGACAGGAGCGATAGCTTTTGTACAATTGGTGCAATTTGGTAGTAGACACGTTTTTTGCTAGTCCACTTTTCATCCACAGATCAACGTTTGCATCACCGAAGAAATGGATGAGGAGTAATAATACATCTGTATCCTTGTCTCCACGACCTCTCTTGTATTTCTCCCTGACGGTATGTGCTGCATGTGCGACCATGGCGTATCGGCCTCTTCATGGTTCGCGGCCAAATCAGTAATTTGGCCACGTGTAGTTGACTTCGCCACTCTGGTTCAGCGAAACCTCCCCTACAATCAGCTCCAAGACTGGGGTAATTCCGATCGGTCGAAATGAGGTACTCAGGAGAATTTAGCGAGGTCAGCTTTGTTCTGGTCCAGGGCTATGAATCTGTCCCATACCTCTGGCAGTGGTACGTCCCCTCGATCAATGATTTTTCGGATTGGTCGCTTCTTCTGCCCACGCTTTGATCTAGTTGCCGATTTTATTGACCCTGTTCCGATGTACCGATCGAAGACGATGTCGATGCGAGTGAATGGTGGAAATAGCTTTACAATCCTCTCGTGATATGTACGACCAAGGTCAGAAACGTGCGACAATGAGACGGCTTCCCCATCGCTTGGATCATGGCGTGACCATCGATGATGAGAGCTGACGGCTCCTGCAGGGATGGAATATTCGCTGGTGTTTCGATATCCACGTCGTTTGTCAGGATATGAAGCTATCAGCCTTGTTTGTCTGATTCATCTGTCCGTTTCTCTTGACTAGGACGATGGAAGCGCCGAAAGTTCGTGCTGAAGAATCCTGGACATATCGACACATCGTCCAGCTCTGGTTGCATTGAACAACCTCTGTATGAGTTTTGCGTCTGCCTTGATGAATTTCTTCTCGGCTGTTGAGGTCAGAGCTGTGCTTTTGTAGAGATGAGCAAAGGATTTGGAATTGATCTCGACAGCGTATCGAAGAAACCCTTCTCTCGAGTTACCAGCCTCTCATCCACAAAACTTTGTAACCTTCGAAGACCTCGCTCATAGGCTGACAACAGGGAAGTTTGTATTCCCATCGTGGCGAGATCGTTTGTTGTCAAAGATACAAGTGTAGGTTCCTGCGATTCCTCCACCAGGTCTGGTGATTGTGCCGGTGGGAGTGTATCCGCTGCTTGGAAATATGGAACGCTCAAACTGGTCCATCAGATTTTGAACATTGCCTTCATCATGCCTTAGACGTCCAGGCATAGCCCCCTTTCTCGTAGATATCGCCTCCTCTACGATCTCGTCATCGATCAGTTTTAGGAGCCATTTGGTATATAGGGCAATTTCGGAGCGCTCACACCACGTCAAGCAGAATCGATCCCTTGCAGTATCATTCCTGGTGATT
>CM068953.1:73310943-73328443 GCA_035128595.1 Eptatretus atami
CTGGTCGAGGGGCGGAGACATGAGCACCTCCCCCCGACCAATCTCGGACGGCCGGGAGATCGCCCGACACACCTGTCCAATGAGGTCGGAATGACGCGGGACGGATCCCTCCCACCTGTGAAGAGGGAGAGATAATTGTGGGGGCGATCAGGTGAGTCAGTCGGTCTTCCTGCCTGCTACGAGCCGGAGGAGGATCGCTTGCTTTGCCTGCCTCGTCGCCTGTTTCGCCGGAGGAGCGTGCCAGCACCCGACGCTACCCTCCGTCGCTGGTCCTTGGAGTGGCATCGTCGTTGCGGGTTCGAGTCCCGCCGGTCCAGGACATCGAAGACCACACGAGGTGGACAGGTCCAAGATAGCTCTGGTTTACAGCTCATCTACCCTCGAGCTGGAAACCTTCAATAAAGACCCATTGAGGTCCATTTTCTTTTTGGGTGTGCGTGTTTGTGTGCGGGCCTGTCTTGTCAAGTAGAATTGTTAAGTGCTTTTGCTTGTACATAGACTTCATTTCTTATAGTCGGATAACTCCGGTCTTTGTGCGTTCCCTACCCCCCCCCATTATAATAAATCCCTGTTAAATGTTTCAGCTCGTTTCTGTGTTTCTTTCATTGGTTTAGCATGGTGTGTGTTAGGAAATTGGGAGCGGCAAATTGTGCATTTGGACCAACGGACGTCGGTAACCATCCGCACGGTTCGAGCACGCTAACGGCTCGTTCCGCTCAGCTCCACAGAGAGTGAATTTCCCGGTAGTTTGGACGACGTGGGTATTTAGGTAAATTGAAATTGGCAATCGACCCTATCCCACGTGGTCGACCTATTGGCGATCTTCGGTCCGATAAGGGACCCGTCGGCTCCGGAGTTATCCGGGGTGACGACCTATAAATTCCGAGTGTTCGGTGGAGCCGACTCTACTGCTCCATATTGCGGTCGGCTGCTCTACTGCTCCACTGAAACTCGGCCCCACAACAATATAGAAAGATGTGTTTCTTTATAAATCATGTCCAATCAATTGGATTGGCCACAGGTGGACTCCAACCAAGTTGTAGAGACGTCTCAAGAATGATCAAAGGAAATTGGATGCACCTGAGCTCAATTTGAATTGTCATAGCAGAAGTTGAATACTTATTGACAAGATATTTCAGTTTTTCATTTTTAATTTGTAAAAACATGTTTTCGCTTCGACATTATGGGGTATTTTGTGTAGTGACAAAAAAAAATTAATCCATTTTAAATTCGGACTGCAACACAATAAAATGTGACAAAAGTCGAGGGGTGTGAATACTTTCTGAAGACACTATGTGCTATGTCTAATTTAATCACACAAGGGTAAAGAGATGACAAATGATATAAAAAACAGGATTAAGTCTTTAATTTGGACATAATTGCACAAGCAATGTAAACATCAAAAATTTTTAAACCTGTGGTTAAGTTGGATAATCCAGGGCTGGTTTGGCATGCTAGGTGAGGCCCGAAGCCTTGGCACATATTTCAAACCACAGGCGATGCTGGCAAACATACAGGAATGAGTGGGAAAAACTGACAACATTAATGTTGCAAAATCAACTTGCAGTTAAATTAGATGTGCTAAAGCTTAAAGAGGGCACTATATTAAAATATCTCACTGACCAATTACAATACCCTCTTCCTTTGGGAACTGGTGAGGCTGATGATGCAAATATTTCTGCCTTCATTGCTCTGCAACCTTGGCATGCATGGTTTACAACTACCCCAACTTTAACAACCATCTGATGAGACATTGCTGTTCTCCCATGCGTTATCTCTTTCTAATATTTAGACTTCAATTGCCATCATGCCAGTTAACTGAAAATACAGTTCACAGTGTTGCAGCCAAAGCCTTTTGCAACACAGCTACTCATAGATTTGATATCAAAATTCCCAAAGTTTGTCATGGTCTTCCACTTGGTTCTTCTAATCACATCCAAATGAAAGTGTTTATGTTTGGTGGTCTACAGAGAGCCACCAAGGTACCAATGTGTATAAAGTTGAATGTGGTCTGAAATTCACTTGTTTTGTCACATTTACCACAGCAGATCTGGAAAAACCTAAAAATTATTAAATGCAGGAAAATCTCATGCTTTCACCAGCCATCCATATTATTCAGCTACTTTCCTGGCTAACCTCAGGGAGAGGGTGCAGTCTCTGGAGCTCCCAGACTCGGTCTTCTATCACCCTGTATAGAGTAAACTATGCCTCCAAAATGGCTGACATCCCAGTATTCTCCAGAACCATGCAGCTGTTTCATACCCCATCCTCCAGTATTCCAAGACTATTACCCAACACTCTCGCCAACACACTCCAACCCATCCTTTCTGCCACTTGTCCACGACGTCAAACTCCGTTTCACTTTGATCCTGTTACTCTGTGAATCTGCTTTAGTCATGTACAGGATGACCCAAAAAATGGGCCTTGGGAAAAGTTTAATAACTCCATTATTATTCAATCAAACGTCACAAAACTGGAAGATCATACTACTCACTCAGACAAGATATTACTGAAAATTTCAGTTGCTACAAACAAGCTGAATACCATGAATGACCCCGACGTTGAATGAAAGCTTATTACCAAATGATGTTGATACTTGGGCAGCCGATACCAGAAAATCCGTTTTTTGCCAGAATTATTTTACATACTTGTAAGAGCATGTCACCAAACCTTCGATAATATAAGCCAAGATCGGATAGACGCTACCGATAAGCAGTCCACTAGGAGGACACGGTACAAGGTCAAGCAGTGAACGGAAAGCATGTGGTGTTCCTTTCAATAACCAAAGGCTATTTGAATTGAATACATTTTCCTCATGAAAACTGTTTCTGCTCAGATTTTACGAAAATTATCTACGTTAAGACTGTAGCTACATCAGAAGGTCCCAAAAGTGAAAACAAAAATCGAATAGAACTTAAGCTAGTCTCATGAGGCGGCATGGAAGCCAATGGAAGCCTCCCCTCGGTGCAATGCATTCCACACAGACCGAGGATACAAAACATTCAAATTTCACAAATCTTGATGCAACCGAATGTTAATCAACCTTAGCGACTGCGAAAAGTGAAAACAGAAATTAAATTGAACTTTAAAAAGAAAAACAATTTGAAAACCACTCCGATTGACAGTCAAACATCGGGGTCACATGGGCTGAGCAGACCAATCACAGCAATGTCGTAAACGTGAGAATGAGGAGAAAACAATTTGAAAACCCCTCATATTGACAGAGCCAAACGTCAGGGTAATAAATATGACAATTTTAGAATGAAAGTACTGATGACGTTGACATTTGATATTCTCCAAATGGGCACCACTTCGCTCATTGTAGAGGGCCACACGTCGAGCAAAGTTATTTATGACTTGTATGCAATGTTAACAGAATTCTCAGCTTTCTTTGCTGATGTTGAGTTGACAGCAATGCCAAAGAGATTTATTGGGACTGTGGGTGACTGAATCAGCAATATTCTCACGTGAGCTTGCCGATTTTGGTCGGCCAGAATGGCCTCCTCTGTTTGGTGAATTAGTATCCAAGACTGTGCCATGCTGTCTAAATTTTATCACAAAACCTTTGAACTTGAGACTTGCGAGCTGCTTTCCTTGTTCCAAAATGTGTGCAGAAAAGGCACATTGCCCATTAAAAAAAAGATTGTCCACAGATCGTTTTCTACAAAAAATGACTTCAGGTGTGCGGCCAAATGGCATATGAAAGTCAGATTCAGGAAATTAGTCACTCTCCCTTAACTCAGTTCAAACCTGAAAATAAATGAAAGGGAATGACAACTCTAAAGGTTATTAACCTTTTCCTGGAACTAACTTTGGTTACCCTGTAGCTACTCAAGCAGAGATTAGTGCATAAAATGTGCACAAAGTTTAATTTTTGAGCTGTGTGGGGTATATAAAATTGCTTTAGGCTCGTACCTATCACATACATGAATACATGTACTTTTGCAATGCTTATTGAGTTATGGCCTGGTTAATGTTTACTTCACACCTGTGGATGCAAAGTTCAAAAAAACAGCTTTTGCCTCAAATTACTGGGTTTGCCCGTTTTGTATTCCCATATTAACATATGGCTCATATATCATCCTGAATTGTCTGTCTTCTAAAAAGTCAGAATAATCACACATCATTCCATAGCAGCCACCTTTTATTCATACGAAAAGGCTCATGGCCGGCAAGCTAAGACATTTGATTGAAGGTAGCATGGAGCTAAGAATGAGATTAATCCTCTTCCTCATCATCTCCTCCTCCACCACCACCACCCTGAGCCTTCCTCATATTCTTTCTCTTTACACGTCCTGGCCTCCCACCACCGTATGGCGAGCGCAGGGAGAAGTCGATGTGTTTTTGGGAATCCAAACGCACGATGTACGACGGGATGTTCACGACCTGCTTGCGCACTCTGAAAGATAAGCGGAGAACACAAATCCATATCAGGTGTTGTACTCGAGTATGAAAACAATCCCAACCAATTCAACATCTGCACACCATCAGCAAAATCAATTTAGGATTAATCAATGTTCAGGTATAGAAAAAACAGGTAAACAAAAAGCTTGATTTAAAAAAAAATATATATATAATTGGACGTGAAGGTTTAATATCGAGTGCTTTGGGAGGTTTAATATCAAGATACTTGATAAATCTCAAAAACATACCTTTTGCAGTTTAGTCAGCTGGAGTAACAGTACCACGTCAGCCATTCTGGCAACATGAACTACAACAGCTAAAGACATAGCACAAGGTATACGGACAGGCCGAATTGACCTTGCAGAATTTTTCCACAACCAGACTCTTTGTAACTACACGAGGAATCTACCAAAGCAAAAATAATATATTTTTTAAAAGCATCAATATTAGCCACCAGATCGCCAAAGTACAACCACGTAAAGGTGATTTGGGGGGGGGGGGGGTGTATAGCAGGTCAAGCATACTGGTTAAAAATGTAAATCAATGTGCTTTCAATGAAAAAGAACAACACGTCATCCCGGTGTTTCACAGGCAGGGCAAGGCATCAGAGTGTGCAGTCCCTCGGATGGATGTTAAACTGGGTGCCCCGTGTGCTGACATTAGTTGTTGGATGTTAAAAATCCCATGGTGGCCTTCGCGAAGCGTAGGAGAGCAATCGCCGGCACCATGAACAAATTCCTGCCCCAACTACACAGCTGGGAGGATGGCAAACTGTTCAGCATGAACCCTGGCCAAGAAACTACTTTGGCAGAACCAATGCTCTGCAACAGATGGACTCAGGGTTCGTACAGCCGTGGAAGACCAAATTTACAGTTTTCCAAAACAATTTTTTTTTCAGGACCCTTTTCAGTTTCCTTCTTGGAAACCATGGTTAAAAATCACGAAGGCAATGATACCCAAAATTGATTCCACAGGACGCAGTGCTGATGCGGAGGAGATAGGTGCAGTACAGTACTGTACATACTACGTGTCTCAATTACCACCAGTACAGCAGCAGCAGAGACGCTGATTTACAATTCTGTGCGTAAAGTCAAAACCCCCACAAGAAAGTCCCAGGAGTCAAATATTTTTGGTCTGAATGGATAAATGCCAGAGGCAATTTAGATACAACTTGGGCAGAGAATAAAAGAACTTTAGAGAGGATCAACTCAGGAATAATTTAGCAACCAAATTAGCACCATGCAAATGGGGGGATTAGGATCAGGTCCAGACTAAGAAACCATTTTGGCATGGCTTTCATGGAAAATCACTGGAGGGGGAGGAGGGCCTGGCAGATTATTTCTGAATACACAATTTTCTCGATTTGCCAGGAGTTTCAAGGACTTGGCCAAGTTTCTTTTAGGACTTTCCAGTACAAGAAAATGCTTTTTCATTTTTCCAGGAATTTCAAGAACTGTGCGAACACTGAGAGTATGGTGCATTGGATCATATTCAAAAGCCAAATAAATCTTGGCAGAAGCATTCAAAAGTGGAACTTCACCCCGTCTTTGTAAAGATGCACACACTTATTTTGCTTTGTACGAATGCAAACGTTTTGGTCTACGTCCATACACAAGAGCTCACCTGATGTGGCGCTGACGAATCAGAACACGAGCATGATGGATGGATTTGGCAAGGCCGAGCTTGAAGACCTGAGTCTGCAAACGGCGCTCCAAGAAGTCTTCTACTTTGAGTCCCAGCACGTAATCGAGCTTCATCTTGCTCTCATCAAGCACACCGATGCGCACCAATCGGCGAAGCAAGGCATTGCCTGCATAAGCACATCACCAAAACGTTCATTCGGTGTATTTTGACACTTGTTGAACAATTCCAAATGGGAGGTTGGAAAAGTCCCAAATTGGACACGACTAAAATTCAGTGAAAGACTGGAAGAGAGACAACACTGCACTGAATGCAATATGAAATGCACAAAATAAATGTCAAAATAGGTGCAATTATATTGTTGCCGTCGGCTGAGCAAAACCAGGCCAAGTTAAACTGGAGATCAGTCGATGACTCGTCATCGCAAATCCCCATGCATCCCACCTAAAGCAAAGTTGAAAGATGGCAAAAAGTTCCACCAAGAATGACCCAATATAAAATTTTTGGGTTTTTATCCCCTGCCGCGTGGCGGAAGGGGGATATTGTTGTCACCCGGGTCGTCCGTCCGGCTGGCTGGGCGTCAACATTTATAGCTGTGAGTGCGATAACTCATAAACTGTTCACCATATCGATTTGAAATTTGGGTCACACATGTACCACCTGAAAAGGAAGAACCCTATTGATTTTGGGGGTAGCCGGATCCAAGATGGCCGACTGGGGCGGCCATCTTGAAAAAAATGTTTCAATGGCGGGGGATTCCCCATCTCTGATGGGTATATTTTTTTCTTTCCAATCTCCCTTATGCCAAATAAATCTTATTTTTCCCTTATGTCCCATTTTGACCAAGTCCTCCTGGTGCAGAAGAAGGGTTGTTGGGGTCAAATGATAACAATAATAAAAAAAACATGACTGATTGCATTCATAAAGTTTCATTAAAATGTGCTCATAATTGCATTTTTGTGGTATTTGACCTTTTGATCACTCTACAGGGAGGTGTGGCCAAAAATGATAGTGCTCTTGATACTGCTCTCGCACCTTCTTGCCATGTGGTGATCACAATTACCAAGGTTGGTGAATTTCTGCCCAACAATTTAGAAAGAGATAGCATGACGGCCGGACAGACGAACGAAGCCAATTACAATATATCCCCATTTTTTTTTTCTTTCAAAATGCGTGCGGATAATGATGGGGTTAGGCTAACCAGGGACATAGAAAATCCCTACGTGCTTTTATAATCGGCAATCTTTTTTTTCCCAACATTATTATTCGAAGTCATGCAAAGTTCTACGTGCAGACAGGGAAAGCAGGTATCGGATTCTGACAGGCAGAAAACAAAATGGAATGAAGGAGTTGTTCCTCTGTCGTCTCAGCCTTCATTGTACTCTTCAAAACTCATTTATTCTGACATTATGTACGCAGTTTCTGTTCAAAGAGTACACTCACCTTCAAACAGTCGTTTTGGATCTTTCTCCTCCAACATCAACAGCTCACGGGCAGCTTTGCGGATCTTGGCGAGTGTAAATTTCACTCGCCAGACCTCTCGCTTGTTTCTCAGCCCGTATTCTCCTGTGAAGGACACCGACACACACAATTGCCATAAATTACCAACAAGTGCGCACATGAGGACGAATAACCGACTAGCCTGGAAGACCCGTTGCTTTGATGACAGGTTTAACCAAAAGGCAGCACACTCGTCACACCATTTGAAAGCCTTTATCCCTGAGCAGGGGTCAGCTTTTTGGGGGCTCCAATCATGGTACCCTTTCTTGTGGCAATGTTTTTACAGCCGGATGCCCTTCCTGACGCCCACCTTTTCGTCGCCTTCGACCCTGCAGGGGTAATTACCAGTATACTGGTGCTCATTTCGCCAAAAAAGCAGCACACTGCACTTTATAAACATATTACACATCTATCTGAATCTCAATGAGGGTGTAAAATGAAGTGAAGCATGCGGATCTTTTTACCACACTTATTGTTATTGCTGTTGTCATGGCTGTGGTCGTTGTTGGTGTTGGTTGTGTGCTCCTACCATGTACTATGAAGGCATGTTACAAGGTATTGCCTCCTACTCTTTCATCCGCAAAAGAAAGTTGTGTATGGTGATTTGTCCAGCAGCAATGTCCTTAATACGCCTGGCCCATCATCGGACAGTACTCGTATCAACGCAATCCTCGTCATACACAACTTTCATTCGTTAGGAGGCACGTCCCTCTCCTGTTGGAACCTCTATAACCGCACTGACGTCGTCGGCTGCCCTCTGCCATTTTGATAAATGTAGCACCGAGATATCCATTGTCAGAATCACGAAACTTCACACCCATGATCAGAACAACAAATGTGCTGACTGTTTTGTTTCATTCAAATATCTTTACCGGTTTTAGAGAAAAACAATACAAGGTATTACTTTTAAACATGCCATTGCATTGCATATTTTTGTATCGCTTCAACAAGTATTCCTGTAAATAATTCTGTGTCGCTCCTTCCATGGCCGCCACACATTATTAAAAATGGTTCCTACTGTCGTAGAATAATAACAATATCCCCCTTCCGCCATGCGGCGGGGGATAAAAACGGAAACATTGGAACTGTTACATTAAGTTCCAAATCCTGTTTAAAGGATCACTAATGATTTTTATGATTAAACGAACAAGATGGTTTACAACTGAAACTTTTGTTCCAAGTAAATGGATTAACTTTCCAGTGGCACCATTTTCATTCCTGTACATCTCTATGACAAGCAGGAGCCCTTTAGAATAAAGTGACACACACACACGTAGTTAACCAACTATGTGCCATGCCATAAATAGAAATAAAAGTCGCATAAAAGGTTGATAGATTATTCCGTTTATTTAATAAATAAATAAATAAATAAATAATAAAATGAACATATAAAACACCCAGAGAAGGATCATATACAGAAGTGAAGCAATATGAAGCATGATGCAAATGGAAGAAAAACAAAAAACAGAAGAGGAAGAATAATAAGAAGAATAAACTCGAGAACTATCATCAAAACTATCTGGGTGAGTCGGTATGAGGTTTGTAGTGCTCGAACCACCTCAGCACGGCTTTAATTTCCAGAGAAGTTAAAAACAGTCGAGAGCAGTGGGGATTGTGCAATATACCTATAAGCTTGAGCTCCTGATCAAGTCGAGACTTCTCGAAGGGCCGGCGGGGAGTCACATAAGTCTTGCGACATACCCATGAACGAGCGACGGGCATGGTGGCTTAGTGCAACCTAGAAAAACAAGAGTGTTGAAGAAAGAGGATGGTGGGGTGGGAGCAGGTTGTTTCTGATACACACAGCAGGATGTGGCAATTTACTTCACAATGCAAAAGAAAACCCCTCAATAAAAGAAATTAATAAATAAAGAGGGAAAGAGTTAACTTGACCCATGTAGCCCTTCTATGCTCTTTACACCAAACATGTTTGCAATCTACCAGTCTCCTGTGTGTGCAATCATTTCAGCTCAAACTCTGCTGACAGAAGCCAATCGTCATAGCTCAAACGATGCAGCCTTATTGTGCCACAAAACAAAGCATCCACATAATGATGAGGCCTCACAAAAATTCCTGTACAATGGTACTACCACCTCCATTAGATAAACAAGAAAGAGCAGTTTGCAAACCCTCACTAGCACTTCTTTTGAGTGGTGTATATTTATAGGTTGTAGGGTAAATCCAACATGGCTGCCAAAGCATGTGACTAAAGACATCATACGAGTGAACCTTTCGTTCCTCACGGACAGGCAGTCATACATGTAAAGTTTCGCCTCGATCTGTTCAGCCGCTTCAGAAGATTTATTGTTATTTTTTAAACAATATGGCTGCCGAAACATGTAAACCGATGACGTCATGATATTTTTTTCTTCTGTGGACCATTTTATCCCTAGATGACAAAAAACAAATTTCTACCGATAGGATGTGGCGTTCTCCATCTCCAATTATGACGACACAAAAAAAATCCCTCATTCCCATGAGGTGTACTTGCTACATGCCAAGTTTCATTTTTTTTTTCCTTGTGCGGTTTTTGGAGATACAGAGGTCCAAAGTTTTTTTCCAATATGACTGCCACACCACGTGACCGTGCGCACGTCCAAAATCATCGAAACATTCTACACGAGTAGTCGCAGCAATGGTGAAAATTGTCTCAATCCGACAAGCGGTTGCGGAGAGAAACATGAAAATTCTGTGCAGACAAACAAAGACAGCCAGACAAACAGACCCAAATGCAACACCCTCTTCGAATCCTTAATAAATATCTCCTCTTACGAGTACTGTGTAACCAAAAATACTATTAGCATTTTATTTTTGTTTTTTTGTATACCTTGTCGAGGCTCGTGTGAGAGCTAACACACAACACGCAGCAGGGGGGAGGGGGGCATGAGACAAGAGGGGCGGGAGAGGAAAGGACAAAACAGTGGGGAACAGAGACATTAGGAGATCTGTGGAGGGAGAGGGATGTGGCAGGGAACATAGGGTATACAAGATGGCCATTACAGGGACTTTCAGAAAGGAAAGCTGGGAATTTGAAGGAGGTGGGCTTGGGTGGATTATCGGGGGTAGAAAAGATCGAGGATTTGATGGGGGATTATAAGAGGTGTGGTTGTACAGCTGTTTTGGAAGGCCTGGAGGGAAGAATGGGATTGAATAGAGTGAGGGAATTTATTCCAAAGGTGGGAAAAAAGAAGAGTGAAAGAGTGAAGGTGAGCAGTGATTCGTGATTTTGGTAGCATTTCTCATTCCTGCCTGACACTGCACTGCCTGCTGCAGCACAGTCTCCACAACGACCACCATTATCTCTCTCGCATGTAATGAATCTTTGGTTTAACTACATTGTGGTCACTCATCCACAACACACAGTTCGTTACCACATACAATACGTCTAACATTGCTACGTCATCTCCTTTCCTCCTCTTCTTCTTCTTCCCCCCCATAGTAGCCTGAAATATCAAACCTATACAAAAATCAAGAAATTCCTTTTCTACCCAAAAACGGTACCTGCACCGGGAACATCTATCTATCCCGAGGAAATCAAATCAAAATCCCCGATTATTGAAAAGTATGGTCACGTTAGAGCCATGCAACTCGAGTTTCAAGCGTGTGTGTGTGTGTGTGTGTATGTGTATGCATGTATGTGTGTGTGTATGCGTGTATGTATGTGTATGTATGTATATGTATGCGTGTATGTGTATGTATGTATGTGTGTATGTATGTGTATTGTTGTGGTATTGCATGTATGGTATGTGTATGTATGCATGTATGTGTATGTATGTGTGTATGTATGTGTGTGTATGTGTATGTATGTGTTTATGTATGTGTATGTATGTGTATGTATGTGTATGTATGCATGTATGTATATGTATGTGTTTATGTATGTGTATGTATGTATGTGTGTATATGTGTGTGTATGTATGTAATGTGTGTTGATGTATGTTGTAGTTATGTATGTATGTTATTGTATGTTTGTATGTATGTGTGTATGTATGTGTTTGTATGTATGGATGTGTTTATGATGTGTGTATGTGTGTATGTATGTAGTGTGTCATGTGTGTGTGTATGTATGTGTTTGATGTGGTGTGTATGTGTTATTTGTGTGTTGTATGTGTATATATTTATTGTATGTGTGTTATGTATATATGTGTGTATGTATGTGTGTGTATATATATGTGGTGTGTGAATGTATATGTTGTGTAATGTAGATATATATATGTATGTATGTATGATGTGTTATGTATATATGTGTTATATTTTGTATGTATTGTGTTATTAGTATATATATGTGTGTATGTATGTGATGTGTTGTGTGTGTGTGTTGCGCATATGTTGTATATATGTGTATATGTATGTATGTGTGTAAGTATGTGTGTGTGTGTGCGCACGTATGTTTGTGTATATATATATATATATTGTGATATATATTGTGTGTGTATGTGTATTATGTATGTGTGTGTATATGTGTATATAATGTGTGTTATGTGTATGTATGTGTGTGTGTATATGTGTATATAATGTGTGTGTGTTATGTATGTGTGTGTGTATGTATGTGTTATGTATGTATGCATGTGTCTATATATAGTGTGTGTTATATGTGTGTATGTATGCGTGTATATGTATGTATGTATGTGTGGTGTGCGCGTATGTGTGTGTGCGCGTATGTGTATATATATGTGTGTGTGCGCGTATGTGTGTATATTTGTGTGTGTGTGTGTGTGTGCGCGCCGTATATATATATGTGTGTGTGCGTGTGCGTGCGTGCGCGTGTGTGTAGAAAACGTGACCATGGTTTCTTCCACTTTTAAAAAGCGAACACTGGTTGTTAAAACAAGGACAAATGTGTCCACGAGCAGCGTCCTAAAGATTTTGTCGGCTAAAAAAAAAAAAAAATTAATTTTTTTCTAAAAAAACAACTTCCGATATTTGTCACGTGCCTTGATTAAGCCATAGCGAAACGCGTCATAATGTCTTTACGTATTTACATATATCGTGTATTTACGAAATAAATAATATAATTACGGAATTACAATACGATAAATGGAATAATCTTTAAATAGTAACGTGAACTTTTCGAAACTTTAAAGCAAATGTCCGAATATATTTAAAAGTTCATGATAGACGCTCTCAAAGGCACCGTCTATGTGAGATGTGAACATGTGCTCAGTATTTAAGGAGATCCGGATCCTGTATATACAAGAGCCGAGTCCTCGAGATTAAGGTTTTGTCTTCACAAGAAAGAAGAAGAAAGAAGAAGAAGAAAGAAAACAACGCCGAGCTCTCTATGAGCAGCGTTCGCTACGCGAGACGCCGCTAAAAAGGAGGGAGGGGGGATAACAAATGGGGTCGTGAACGTGGCCCAGACGCTTGGGTACAAAGCTGAAGGTAAAGGTCGCGAAACACAGAGTCGGACAAAATGTTTTCACACAACTACGACCACCTACGATTCCCCACAAGCTCCTACATAATCCTTAAACAAATTTTAAATCCACCCACATTAAAAACACCACAAGGAGAACATCTACTCCAAACTTTGTTCGAGTTCATCCACAAACTGTACGTTCCATCAACACCAACTACAATGTCCTCTTCTTACTAAACGTAGGCGAGCGTTTCACCTTCGACAAGGCCCGAAAGAACGAACAGCAATAAAAATGAAGCATTAAATCAACGATGAACATATCATACGAAGCAAGACAATCGTGCGAGCTGGACGTGATCGTTTAGCATTGAACTGACGGGTAACATCACTCATATTTCCATAAAAAAACGAACAGCACTCAATACTCATAGCATGGACACTAACCACGTGCCACGGCCCCGAAAAGAAGGAAAGTAGTTCTCAAAGAGCATTGATATCCGCGGACGTATCACGCCCTTTCCTGCTATATAACGTACGCGTGCGCCGTGCGAAACGAGTCCGTGTCCTTGTGGGGGTGCTGTTGACTGTTCTGTCTGAAGTGACGTCGGGGATGGATTCAGACTGCGTTAAGTACGCACATTGCCGCAGTTGCGAGAGACTGAAGTGATGGAGTTATTTGACGTGTACGTCTGTGGTATAACATTGCCGTGCACGACAAGACGCGACTCGTTGCACTACACTTGGTAAGCGCGGTGGTGAGGGTGCTTCAAAGATGAAATATTTATGTTGCAAGTGAATTCGATACGGTGTCGTATGAGCGTTTCTTAAATCTAGCAGCAATTTGATATGACTGTTGATTCTCAGATCTCGTAGGATCTAGATAAGCCACTTTATCATGTTGTTGTTGCTCTTCCTCCTCATCGGGGTCTTTTTGGTCCTTGAGGAATTTGGGGGACTTTTGGGTTTTCAGGGTCTTTTAGGTCTTTGGGGCCTTCAGAGTCTTTTTGGGTCTTCGGGGTTTTTGGATCTTCGGGGTCTTCGGTGACTTTTGGGTCTTCAGCGTCTTTTGGGTCCTCGGGGACTTTTTGGTCCCTGGGGACTTTCGAGTCTTTGGGCTTTTGGTGTCTTCGGGGTCTTCGGGGGTCGTGGTCTTCCTGGTCTTCAGGATCTTCAGGGTCTTTCGAGTCTTGGGGGTCTTCGGGGTTTTTTTTTTAAATTTGGGTCCATTTTTGGATCCATTGAGATGAAGCTCGGCCTTGGGGGTCTTAAAGGGTCTTCAAAGTTCAAAGGGTCTCAGCAGTCTGAAGGGTCAAAAGATACATTCCAATAGTATATAATTAATCGACAAAAAGTAAGACCAACACACACGCACACGCACACACCTCATCCATTTATTAGTAGATTGTGTACGAACGAATCACACACAAGGATACACGCAGGGAAATGAGCCTGTATTGAGATGGATCTCGGTCTCGGCACCATGAGCCTGTATGAGATGGATCTCGGTCTCGGCACCATGAGCCCTGTATTGAGATGGATCTCGGTCTCGGCACCATGAGCTTGTATTGAGATGGATCTCGGTCTAGGCACCATGAGCTTGTATTGAGATGGATCTCGGTCTCGCACCATGAGCCCTGTATTGAGATGGATCTCGTCTCGGCACCATGAGCTTGTATTGAGATGGTCTCAGTCTGCACCATGAGCTTGTATTGAGATGGATCGCGGTCTAGGCACCATGAGCCCTGTATTGAGATGGATCTCAGTCTCGGCACCATGAGCCCTGTATTGAGATGGATCTCGGTCTCGGCACCATGAGCGCTGTATTGAGATGGATCTCGGTCTCGGCACCATGAGCCCTGTATTGAGATGGATCTCGTTCATGAGCCCTGTATTGAGATGGATCTCGGTCTCGGCACCATGAGCCTGTATTGAGATGGATCTTGGTCTCGGCACCATGAGCTGGTATTGAGATGGATCTCGGTCAAGGCACCATGAGCCCTGTATGAGATGGATCTCGGTCTCGGCACCATGAGCTTGTATTGAGATGGATCTCGGTCTCGGCACCATAGCTTTATTGAGATGGATCTCGGTCAAGGCACCATGAGCCCTGTATTGAGATGGATCTCGGTCTCGCACCATGAGCTTGTATTGAGATGGATCTCGGTCTCGGCACCATGAGCCGTGTACTGAGATGGATCTCGGTCTCAGCACCATGAGCTTGTATTGAGATGGATCTCGGTCTCGGCACCATGAGCTTGTATTGAGATGGATGTCGGTCTAGGCACCATGAGCCCTGTATTGCGATGGATCCGGTCTCGGCACCATGATCTTGTATTGAGATGGATCTCGGTCTCGGCACCATGAGCTTGTATTGAGATGGATCTCGGTCTGGCACCATGAGCTCTGTATTAGATGGATCTCGGTCTCGCCACATGAGCTTGTATTGAGATGGATCTCAGTCTCGGCACCATGAGCCCTGTATTGAGATGGATCTCGGTCTCGCACCATGAGCTTGTATTGAGATGGATCTCAGTCTCGGCACCATGAGCCCTGTATTGGATGGATCTCGGTCTCGCACCATGAGCCCTATATTGAGATGGATCTCTCTCGGACCATGAGCCCTGTATTGAGATGGATCTCGGTCTCGGCACCATGAGCCCTGTATTGAGATGGATCTCGGTCTCGCAACATGAGCTTGTATTGAGATGGATCTCGGTCTCGGCACCATGAGCCCTGTATTGAGATGGATCTCGGTCTCGGCACCATGAGCTCGTATTAGGATGGATCTCGGTCTCGGCACCATGAGCCTGTATTGAGATGGATCTCGGTCTCGGCACCATGAGCCCTGTATTGAGATGGATCTCAGTCTCGGAACCATGAGCCTGTATTGAGATGGATCTCGGTCTCCGCACTATGAGCCTGTATTGAGATGGATCTCGGTCTCGGCACCATGAGCCCTGTATTGAGATGGATCTCCGTCTCGGCACCATGAGCCTGTATTGAGATGGATCTCGTCTCGGTACCATGAGCCCTGTATTGAGATGGATCTCGGTCTCGTACCATGAGCCTGTATTGAGATGGATCTCGGTCTCCGCACCATGAGCCGGATTGGATGGATCTCGGTCTCGGCCACATGAGCCCTGTATTGAGATGATCTCGGTCTCGGCACCATGAGCTTGTATTGAGATGGTCTCGGTCTCGGCACATGAGCTTGTATTGAGATGGATCTCGGTCTCGGCACCATGAGCTTGTATTGAGATGGATCTCGGTCTCGGCACATGAGCTTTTATTGAGATGGATCTCGGTCTTGGCACATGAGCCCTGTATGAGATGGATCTCGGTCCGCACCATGAGGCTTGTATTGAGATGGATCTCGGTCTCGGCACCATGAGCCCTGTATTGAGATGGATCTCAGTCTCGGCACCATGAGCTGTATTGAGATGGATCTCGGTCTGGCACCATGAGGCCTGTATTGAGATGGATCTCAGTCTCGGCACCATGAGCCCTGTATTGAGATGGATCTCGGTCTCGGCACCATGAGCCCTGTATTGAGATGGATCTCGGTCTCGGCACCATGAGCCTGTATTGAGATGGATCTCGTCCATGAGCCTGTATTGAGATGGATCTCGGTCTGGCACCATGAGCCTGTATTGAGATGGATCTGTCTCGGCACCATGTGCCCTGTATTGAGATGGATCTCGGTCTCGGCACCATGAGCCCTGTATTGAGATGGATCTCGGTCTCGGCACCATGAGCTTGTATTGAGATGGATCTCGGTCTCGGCACCATGACCTGTTACTGAGATGGATCTCGGTCTCAGCACATGAGCTTGTATTGAGATGGATCTCGGTCTCGGCACCATGAGCTTGTATTGAGATGGATGTCGGTCTAGGCACCATGACCCTGTATTGCGATGGATCCCGGTCTCGGCACCATGATCTTGTATTGAGATGATCTCGGTCTCGCCACATGAGCCCTGTATTGAGATGGATCTCGGTCTAGGCACCATGAGCCCTGTGTGATCTGGTCTCGCACCATGAGCTTGTATTGAGATGGATCTCGGTCTGGGCACCATGAGCTCTGTATTGAGATGGATCTCGGTCTCGGCACCATGAGCTTGTATTGAGATGGATCTCAGTCTCGGCACCATGAGCCCTGTATTGAGATTGATCTCGGTCTCGGCACCATGAGCCCTGTATTGAGATGGATCTCGTCTCCGGCACATGAGCCCTGTATTGAGATGGATCTCGGTCAAGGCACATGAGCTCTGTATTGAGATGGATCTCGGTCTCGGCACCATGAGCCCTGTATTGAGATGGATCTCGGTCTCGGCACCATGAGCCCTATATTGAGATGGATCCAGTCGCACCATGACCCTGTATTGAGATGGATCTCGGTCTCGGCACCATGAGCCCTGTATTGAGATGGATCTCGGTCTCGGGCAACATGAGCTTGTATTGAGATGGATCTCGGTCTCGGCACCATGAGCCCTGTATTGAGATGGATCTCGTCTCGGCACATGAGCTCGTATTGAGATGGATCTCGGTCTCGGCACCATGAGCCCTGTATTGAGATGGATCTCGGTCTCGGCACCATGAG
>CM068953.1:73335943-73342004 GCA_035128595.1 Eptatretus atami
TACGTTTCCATTTTTAATTTTTGTCCTTCCCTGTTGTATAATTTATGTGTCTCTTATTTGTTTTTGTTTATTAAATTTTTTTTTTTTTTTTTTTTTTTCTGATATCTATTTTTTCTTTTTCTCTAAATTAATAATATAATTAAAAATTGTTTACTATTGTTTTATACTCACCTCTTTTATTCTTCTGGTTTAGCATCTTTCTTTCATATATTTCTTATTGCTTGATTACTGTTTCTTCTTTTTTTTTCTCTTTCTTTTTTTTCTTTTCAGTTTTCTCTTTTTGTTTTTTTGCGGTATGGCTTGTTTGGTATTTTTCTGTTTTCATCTCATGCTCGCACGTTTTATTTTGATCCTTTGGTCTTGTTGATAGTCTCTTGTTCTATATTAGTCTTTTTTTTTTTTCCCTAACACTGTTAGTTTAGTTTTTTTTTTTGTGTTTTTTTATTTATCTTGTTCATTTTTGTTATACTGCATTTGTTTTGTTTCTTACCGTGATTTTCTCTTGCCTGTTACTTTCGTCTGATGTTGTTACGGTAGTTATTTGTTGTTTCGATGGTCCTTTATTTGTTTTTTTATTGTTTTTTTTTTTTTTTTTTGTGTTATGCATTTGTCTGTTATTTTATTTTTTTTCTCCTCAGAAGTACATCCCTTTCAGATTTTTTCTATTCTTATTATTAGATTTTTGGAGTGTATTTGTGATGGTATTATTTGTTTATCTCTTTGACATTGTCTGTGCTTCCGCTTTTTTTCTGTTTTGTTCTTAATTGTTTATTTTAGTCTCTTTAGTCTATTTTGTTTATCTACTATTAGTCATTTTGTAGATGTATCTTATGTTGTATTGGTTTTTATACTGTTTTTTTCTTGTGATCATGAGTTTTGTTTCGTTATTCTTTGCTGATTACAATTTGTTTCTCACCTCAGATTTTCTCTTTTTTTGTTCGACATTCTTCATTCTAATAATATTTTTCTTTCCTCTCTTTGTTTATTTGCTTTGTTATTTATATTATTTCCTGATTTATTTTCTTTTTGTTATTTTGTCGATTATTGTTTTTTTTTTTATAATCTCTTCTTTTTTCGTTCTTTTTAGTTTTCTTATTTTTTGGGTTGCTTTGTTTATTGTTTTGTTGTGCTAATGCTCTCATTACTATCCAAGTTTGACCTATTTTCTTGTGATTTTTCATCGTGATGATTTTTTTTTTTTTTTTTTTTTTTATGAGCGGTTTTTCTTGATGCTCAATATATCAATATATTCGTATTCTGGTTTTTTTTTTTTTTTGTACATTTTTCTTGCTGCTCCCGATCCTTATCTTTTTAGGTTTTTGCTATTAATTTCCTGTATTTCTTTTCTCTTTGTTTTTATGTTTTTTTTTTTTCTTCATACTTTCTGATATATTCCTATGTTTATTGTTGAGACTCTTATTTTTTTTTAGTTTATCTTTGTTATTCTCTTTTTATTCAATGTGTTATTATTCTTCTCTTTATACTTTTTTCTTTACTCTATTGTCTCTATTTACGTTGTCTATCATTTTTTGTTTCACTCATACTTTTAAGGATTGTTTCTTTCTTCTTTCATTCTTCATTTTGTATAACTTATTTTTAATGCCTTCTTTTTTATTTGTTCTTCTTTTAGTCTCTTCTCTCTCTGTGCATTGTTGTTATTTTTGTTGTTTTATGTTTTGTTTTTCTTTTTCTCTTATGTGTTATTTGTATCGATTCATTTCTATTTTTGATATTTCTTCATTTTCTTGTTCTCACTTATCCTATTTTTTTTTTCTGTTCTTGTTATTTTATTTTTGTCTTTTTTTTCTTTTTAGTTTTTTTTTTTTGTTTTATGTGTCTTTTTGTTTTTTGCTAAGTTGGTTTATTCTTAGTTTGAGTATGATTTTTGTGGTTGTATCTTACTTGTGTTCTTTCTTCTTTATTGGAATGTGTCTCTTTTCTCTGTGCTTTGCTAGTTTTTTTTTTTTATTATGCTTGCATTTACTACTGTCTATCAGTCGCATATGTGTCACTTTTGCCTTTTTTTCGTCGTCCTTCTTTGTTTGTTATTATATGATACAATTTTTTTTTTTTTCTTTTTTTTTTTTTTTTTTTTTTTTTCTTCTTTGTGAAGTTTTTTCTGTTTCTCTTTTTTCTTTTATCAACTTGTTGTTATTCATTCATGCTTTATTTTTGTCTTCCTTTCTCCTATTACGTATTTTATTTTTTTATTTCTTGTATCTTACAATCTTCTTTGTCTGTCTCTTTGTTTTTTTTTAAGTTGGTTACTCTTGTTTTTGCTATTGTTTGTGTGTCTTTTTTTCTTATTCTTTTTTTATGTTGGGTTCTTTTTTTTTGTTCGTGTCTCTGATTTTATATGTGTTTTTTGCGAGATTTTTTTTTTAATATGGACTTTTGCTTTTGTTAGTGTCTCATATTATCTTTTGATTCTATATTCGTATAACTTTTTTTTTTTTTCTGTGTGTCTTCTCAATTTTTGTATTCCGCTCCAGCTCTCTCTAGTTTATTGACATTTTCATCTCATAATTTCTTCTTTATTTGGTTTTCTTTCTTACCTTGTTGACGTCTTGTGTATATGTTCTTTTCGCTTTACTTTTTTTTAGCATCATATTTTTTTTGCCTTTCACATCTATTCTGTCATTTTGGTTTGCATATTTGAGTTTATTATTTAAGATGTCTATTTGGTCTATTATCATGGTCTGTTTTGTTGTTTTTCCATAATTTCCTCTAATTTTGTCTTTAGCTTTATTTCTTTTTTTCCATATATGTAATTCTATTTTCCTTTTCATTTTGTTTTTCTCTCTATTTTTAATATTTTTATCTCTTTAATTGTCAGTTGTTTGCTCCTTTTTTTATAATGTCTTCTCCATTTATTCTTTTCTCTTTTTTACTCATCCATTATTCATTTAACTTTGTATTTTATCTTGTAGCATTTTTGTTGTGTCTTGTTTATACTTTTACTTTTTTTTTTTTTTTTTTTTTTTTTTTTTTTTAGTTAGCATTGCTTTGAGTTGTAAACTCTGTCTATTTTATTTTGTTGTGGATTCTTGTGAATGATGGGTATTCCGTTCACGTTTATTTCTTTTTTTTTATTGTTGTTTATCTTGTGAATACTTTCATTCCTTCTTCCGCTTATTTATTTTTTGTATCTTTCTTTATATATTTTGAGTTTGGTTATACATATTGTGATTTATATCTTTTTTATCTGTCTTTATTATGTTGGTTATTTTATTTCTTGGTTCTCTGATTAAATGCAGTGTAGCGTGTGTTTTTTGTTTTTTTCTTGGATCTTCTCGTCTCTAATATTTTTTTCTTTGTTTTTGGCTTTCCTTTTTTTCATTTCTGTCATTTTTGTGAATTCTGTATTTCATATTTCTTCTTTTATTTCTGTTAGTATGTGTAGATGTTGTTTATCTTTGTGATTTTTTTGTTTTTTTTTTTTTTTTTACTGTTTGTTTTTGTATTTTATGGTAATCTGTTAAATTTGCCTATTATTCTTTCAGATTCTTTTTTTTTTTTTTTTTTTTGATGTTTATAGCTTCCTAGTTCGTGTCTTTTTTCTGTTGTTCTATTTTTCTATTCATGTTTAGTTTATGCCTTCTTCGTCTATTCTATCTCATGTTGGCTTTCTTATTTGTCTTTATCCATGTCTATACTTTCCGGTGTTTCTTCTTATTTTTTATTTTTTTCTTCTACATTTGTTATTCTTTACTATTTTTGTGGCAGTCTTTTTCTTATCTTCTCAAAATGTTGTATGTTAGTTATTGTATCGTCTTTTTTGATATTCTTATTTATTGTTTTGTTATTTGCATCTGTCTTATTTTTTTTATTGTTTATTATTATTATTTATTTAGTCACTCGCCTTTCTGTTTTTGATGTTTCTTTTTTTTATTTTGTTGATCTATACTATAGTTGGTTTGTGCTTTTTTTTTTTTGTCTTTTTTTTGTTTATATTCTTTTGTTTGTTTTAGTTTTGTGTGATTTTATTTTTGGTAGTCTCTTCTTGATTTATAATTTGTCTTTTTTCTTCTTTCTTATTGTCTTTTTTTGTGGTGTTTTTATAGCCTTTTGTTTTTATCTTTTTCTTGTGTTTTGTCATTTCTAATGTGTTGTTGTTGATATTCATTTTTCTCATTTTATGGGCCTTTATTGTGAGTTTCTATGTTGTTGATTGTGTTTTTCACTTGCATTTTATTTTTGTTTTTTTTTTTTTTTTTTTTATGTTCCGTTTATTTTGTTTTGTGTCATTTCATGATTTTCTATGCTCTTGGATTATCTTTTTCTTATTTTTTTGTATTATTTTTTTTGTCGTGTATATTGTGTGATCATATCTGTTTATATCGTTCTTTATGTTTTCCTAGTTGTTTTTTGTATTTTTCAGTGTAATCTTGTAAATGTATTGTTTTTGTTTCTTTTTTTACTATTGTTTCTCCTTTTTTCTTACTGTATTAGTTTTTTTTTTTCTTTTTGTATGCTTTTTGTGTGTTTGATTGCATTTAACTTAGACCCTGTGGTTTATATTCTATTAATCTTAATATTTTTTTAAGTTTTTCTCTTTTTTACTATTCTTCTCTGACTCATTGATCTTTTTGCTTCTTAATTTTTTGATATTTTCTCTTGAATACAATAGCTATTCATAATAAACTTTTCTATGCTCATAAGCTTATCTTTTTTTTGTTTTTTTTGTGTTTTTTGTTATTTTGCGTTTAATGCTATATAAGTTTTTATTTTGTCATTGTTATGCTTATATTATTTTAAATTTTTGTTATTTATGTTGTTTTTGTGATTACTTTTGTACATATATATTCATATTTATAATTTTGATTGGTTCATTTGTTTTTCTTCTGTTCTAATTTTAGTTCTACATGTTTATATTTTATTTTTATTGGTTTTATTTGTGTTTATGCTCATTTATATATATTGTTTTTGTTTATTCTTGATTCTCTTTAATGTCTTTTTAATTTTTGGGCTGACGAATGTTTTTTTTTTTTTTTTTTTTTTTGGTTTATCCTTTTTTTATTCTCTGTTTCTTTTTAGTGGTTTGTTATGCTTTTTGTGTTTATATGGTTATTTATTTGGTTTGGTCTTTTTGGTTTTCTTCTTCTATTGTTTATTATATTAAGCTTTCCTTATTCTATTTTTCTCAATGTTATATTGTTGTTCTTTTGGTTTTGTTGTTTGTTTTGGTATATTACGTTTTTCTTTTGTTTTTGCTTTTTTGTTGCTCCTTTCTCTTTTCTCTTCATATTTGATATTACATTCTCTTTTTTCTCTCTGGCTGTTATTTTTTATTCAGTATCTTTATTTTTGATTTTTCTTTTTTTTTTATCTTACCTTTTCTATAAGTCATATTTTTGTTTATTTTTTGGCACTTTTTTCTAGGTTGATTTAGTTTAGTTTTTTCAGTTTCTCTGATTTCGTTTGTGATCCAATAGCATTTGTCATTCCTTATAATATTTTTTTGATTTGTTATCATTATACGTTCTGTTTTGGACTCTAGTTAATTTTTGTTCTTGGCTATTATTTTTTTAATTTTTAGTGTGTGTTTGTCTGTCTTTTGTGTTTTCTTTATGTTTTCTTTTCATTTTTTTTTTACGCTTTTTTTTTTTTTTATCTTCTTTATTTTATCTTTTCTTTTTGTGCTTTTTTCTTTAATTTGTGTCTTCTTTGGTTTTTGTAGCTTTTTTCCTCAATGTTATTGTGATCTTTTTTTATTTTTCTCATTTTATTCTGTTCTTGTCATCGTATATTTGTTCTGTGCTTATCTTCATCACATTTTATGCTTAGTTATTTTTTTTTAGATTTTTGATTAGTTGATGTGTTTATATGTTTGGTTTCTATTGTTATTTGTTTTTTGGTTTTTTTTTTGGTTATTGCTCTTGTTTATTATTATGTTGTGTTTTATTCTCCTTTCTATTCTTTTTAGTTTTTTTTGTATCCTCTACCTGTTTGGTTTTTTAATTTACCGTCGATTTTTTTTTTTTTTTTTTTTTTTTTTATTTTGTTTATCTGATTAGTTTTGATTATGTGTTCTGGTTTTCTGTTGTTTTTTATTGCTGTG
>CM068953.1:73404042-73415514 GCA_035128595.1 Eptatretus atami
CAATTTTGGTGCTTTTATGCAAATTTGAACAATTGATCTGAAATATCAGACTACACTGCAGGACTAGTAGGACCTAGGTGAGAAGACACTATTTGAGACCTGATCATAAGCAGTCAAGGTTGAGGAGCTCTTCCCTTAAACCTGCCCTGTTGATTACAAGCCATTTGGACACCAATACTTTGGTATGGTGCTAATTTTGTAGGACCAATGCATTAATATTTTAATAGGGGTAAGGCACAAATGTATGGGAATGCCATGGTAAATCAGCTTTGGTTCAACATTATCTTTTTATGTTTGCTGATTACCTCGGCTACCGAAGGTGGACAGAGGTTATGTTTTCACCCCTGTTTGTCTGTCTGGATTCAGACGAAACTTGGGGGACAGGTTGGGTGTGTGACAAGGACGAATTGATCTTGATTTTGGTGACGATCTGGATCCGAATACAAGAATTTTTAAAGTGATTCTTCACCATTGAGTGCTCGGGCCAAAAACGACATACAGCACGATATCTCAAAAAATTATGGACGGATTTGGACAAAACTTGGTGGACAGGTTGGGTGTGTGACAAGGACGAATTGATTTGATTTTGGTGAAGATCTGGATCCAGATCCGAGAATATTTTAAGTGTTTCTTCACCATTGAGAGATCGGGCCAAAACATGATGTGCAGTGCCTTTATTAAGTATTCAAACCCCTCAATTTTTGTCACATTTTGTTATGTTACAGCTAAAATTTAAAATATATTAAATTTAATTTTTTTGTCACTGATCTACACAAAATACCCTATAATGAAAAAGTGAAAACATGTTTTTAGAAATTTTTACAAATTAATTAAAAATGAAAAGCTGAAATGTCTTGTGTCAATAAGTATTCAACCCCTTTGCGATGAAACTCCAAATTGAGCTCAGGTGCATCCAATTTCCTTTGATCATCCTTGAGATGTCTCTAAAACTTGATTCTTTATCGATCTCCACAACAATTAAATTTATTGGACATGATTTAGAAAGAAACATAACTTTCTATATCAGGTCCCACAGGCACCAGTGCAGAAACTCTACCATGAAGTCCAATGAACTGTCCGTAGAACTTGTGAAGTTCTTGATAGACTTGTGAAGAGGCATAGATCTCGGGAAGGGTATAAATCAATTTATGGAGTGTTTAAAGTTCCCAAGAGCACAGTGAGCTCCATCAGTAGAATATGGAACTAGCCAAACTCTTCCTCGAGTTGACCATCCGACCAAACTGAGCAACTTGGCAAGAAGGACCTTGGTCAGGGAGGTGACCTAGAACCCAATGACCACTCTGACAGAACTACAGAGTTCCTTGGCTAAGATGGGAGAACCTGCCGGAAGGACAATAATCTCTGCAGCACTTCACAAATCCAGGCTTTATGGGAGAGTGACCATGCAAAGCCACTCCTGAGAAAAAAGCACATGACAGCATGTCTGGAGTTTCCAAAAAGGCACGTGAAGGACTCTGAGAGCATGAAGCAAAAGATTATGTGTCTGATGAGACAAATATTGCACTCTTTGGCCTGAATGCAAAGCGCTACTTCTGGCGGGAACCAAGCACAGATCATCACCTATTTAACACTAACCCTACCGTGAAGCATGTTGGTGGCAGCATCATACTATGGGGATGCTTTTTAGCAGCAGGGACTGGGAGACTTTGAAGGATAAAGGGAACAATGAATGGAGCCAAATACAGGCAAATCCTTGAGGAGAACCTGCTTCAAAATGCAAAAGACCTGAGACTGCAGTGAAGATTTACGTTCCTCAGGCCAATGACCCCAAGCATACAGCCAAAGTAACACTGGAATGGCTTCAGAACAAGAATGTGAAAGTCCTTGAGTGGCCCAGCCAAACCCCAGACTTGAATCCCATTGAGAAACTGTGGAAAGACTTGAAGATCGCTGTTCACCAACGCTCCGCATCCAACGTGATAGCTTGAGCAAATCTGCAAGGAAGAATGGGAGAAAATCCACAAATCCAGATGTGCAAAGCTGATATGGACATACCCAAGAGGATTCAACGCTATATTCGCTGCCAAAGGTGCTTATACGAAGTATTGACTCAGGGGGTTGAATACTTATTGACACAAGACATTTCAGCTTTCCATTTTTAATTAATTTGAAAATTTTCTAAAAATATATTTTCACGTTTTCACCATGGGGTATTTTATGTTGATTGGTATCAAATAATTGAAATTTAATCCATTTTAAATTCAAGCTGTAACACAACAAAATATGACAAAAATCGAGGGGTGTGAATACTTTTTGAAGGCACTGCATAACATGATATCTCAAAAAGTTATGGACATATTCGGATGAAACTTTGTGGATGAGTTGTATTGGTGGCAAGAACAAGCTGATTCGATTTTGGTTCAGGTTCGGGTCCAGATTCAGCTTATCAGTGGGCTAAAAAACGTAAACTCTGGCTACAGCTTCTTCTCCAATGACTTGATTTCCGATCATCAATTTGGATTCAGACCAGGTCACTCGACCCTGGATATGCTGCTTCTCCATCCATCCATCCACTGGGAACATGCTCTGTGCAGAGCACGTATCCCAAGCCCACCACCCTAACCATTAAGCCAACAACAAGCTAATGCAGTACTGCACCAGAATATAATAAAACGCACTGAAAGACGGCAGATCAGAAGTTGCAGTATTTAAAGCAATTTTGCAAAATAATTCCAGCATCCTCTTGCACCCCAGAGAAGTTGTGAGAGATTCAGTGTAAAACTTGATGACAATCGCATCTTGTCCTTGACGGCAGACGTGGATAATAAATGTTCCTGACAGTGCTGATGCATGAATAAGGGTGAAACTGGGAAGCGAGTTGACTTGGGATGCCTTTGTGGTCATCATGTGCTGATGGCTTATTCAATCATGATTTTCCTGATAAAACAACTTCTGACACTTCTGGAGTCCACACACAGTGTGTAGATTGGCTCCAAACAAGACTAATAACCTTTCTAACTGTCGTTTTTTCTTTTCACGATTCCTTCATTTTATTTGCTTTCCATTTTCAATTTACTTATTTTTATTTCCACTTTCAACCTGCTAGTTTTTCACTTCTGGTCAATCATATCCCAGCTGATATGTCATCTTGTGATATTTTCCTGCTTCCTCTGCTAATAAACATGATGAAAAACGTTTATTGTGACAGTAATGATGGCAATGAAAGTTATATTGCGTGTAATTTGTATGGAGTATGTTAAATGTAATCTGATTTAATTTTCTCCACTGTAAAAAGATGTTAGAAAATCAATGTTCTGATCTAGGAAAAACTGTGATTCAGATAAACTGGTGCTGACAGCAGAAAGGTCATCAGTGACTTGAAAGCTGATTTGCAGTCATCTACATGAAGGCTTCTCACTCTTTTGGTTAAACTATTATGCACTGCTGATCCACTGGACGGAATGTTTTTAAGACAGCTGGTTGTACTCGGGGTGTGCACGGAAAGGTCTGTTTGTTTGTTTGACTTGTGTGCACGGGGATGTTTTTAGCGGTAAAAAATGAGTATTCCCCATGGTTCAGGGTAGGGTAGTATCCTGATCAATTTGTATCAAATGTGTATTGTATAGCCCCTGTTAATACCATTGAATTAACACGAGGTGGGGTTGACTCAGCTTGTCATCCTCATGAGGTTGAAATGTCATCCACATTTCCAGTTCATGCCCATCCTGGTGGTAGCCGGTATTACAACTTATAAATCATAAAAGTGGGGGAAGTAACCCGTCTCAAAGGATGGGTTCTTTACTGGTATAATGAATTTGTGTTCAAAGCTAGTTTAATATTTTTATCGTTAAATTTATAATAAATACCCCAAGCTTTTTTTCTACGCTCTTTTGTAATAAGTATAACCATGTGATCTTTGTTCAAACCCTTTCCACCACATTAGCACCAGGAATCTCTCCCCTCTTTAGTCTACTCAAAACGATGACAATAACTCTGATATCATCATCGACTTACATCCACCAACTAGACCGCATGCTCCCCGTTCAGCGCGTACAAATCAGATGGCCACATTAGAAGGCTTGTCCACCATCACCATTCCGGGCAACCGAGTTCGGAGACCCTGGATGTGCCATCTGCGTTTTCACCTGAAAACTCTGTGGAAAGGCTTTGCTCTAATCCACTAGTTCTACATTATTAACGTGGCCCCCTGCCTTTTCCACTATTGCATGTATTTACATTCTCTGTTAAAGGTCCAGTATAGTACACAGTAGTGGGAATGAAGGAAAATGTTGAAGGAAAGTTTGTAAATTATTAATTAAATGATGAGTTTCATCGACTCCAATAACCTAGTTATTACCTGTGAAATGGTCAATGTAAAATCATACCCAGCATTATGTGATGTAGCACTCAATTTGAGGTTGCTATGATGAGATAATTAATTGATATTTCCCCCTTTATTGAAGTGAGATTATAGAGTTGGTTGAACAGCATTTCGATACCACTTTCGTGTGGGCCCATATTTATTGTATTTATCGCATATTGTAGTGAGCCCGTTGGTCCATTCGACCAAATTTTTAATTGTCTTCACGGCCTTGCAGCATACCTGCTTGCCTTTCACCCAGCCCAGATGAGCTTGGCCAGGGTTGCGGCCGGGGAGGGATTACGCGTTCGTTATTATTATTGCCAAATGAAACTCGTTTTTATCTCACCTGGACTTCAGTCAGGTGAGCTTATGTGATCGAGTAGTATCCATAGGTGAGTGAGTGAGTAAGTCAGTCAGTCAGTGAGTCTGTCAATCAGTCCGTCAACATTTCAGTCATTATCGCTTCAACCAAACAAACGATTTTGATGAAACTTGGCCACACACTTCATATCTGATGCCGAACGAAGGTGCATTGACCGCATAAAAATCTGCGCTCATCAAGGGGGTCTACGGGTTTTTTTTGCACCCCCCCTCCAAAAAAAAAAGATAGGTATTTGCTCTCTTCTCCAAAACTACAAATACGATTTCGATGAAACTTGACCACAACCTTCATCACCCGTAATGTACCAAAGTGTATTAACCACATCAAAATCTTCACTCATTAAGGGGTTTACAGGGGTGCGGGTGATTGAACCCCACCAAAATAGATATTTGCTTTCTACTCCGAAACTACAACCACGATTTTGATGAAACTTTATCACCCGTGATGAACTAAAATGTATCGACCGCATCAAAATCTGCGCTCTTAAATGAGTGCATAGTTTGAAATGAGATAATATTAAATGATCCCTGACACCATTCCTTAGTGGGTGTAGGGAAGTGTTTTGCGCCCCCACAAAAAAAATAGAATTTTTTTTTTGATTTCTTCAAAAGGCCAACAGGATTAGAACATCACCGGGCAACGCCGTGTACCCCTGTTTGTAATAGATAAAAGGAAGATAATGGGAGATATGGAGCATGTGGGAGGGGTGGTGGTTAAGAATGTTTGGTGGGAATATGTGTAAATGGAAGGGAGAAGTCGGACACATTGAGATTGGATTGTGGAGGGTTAGTGGGTTCGGGGGTACAGGGGGATGGATTGCCATTTTTGAGTGCACATTATGTAAATTACAAATAATGTAAGGCAACATTTATTCAATTTTCTAAATTGTACTTTTTACGTTTGCATGATGATGCACCCCACGTTAAATGGGTGAATAAAATTATTTGGACGAGTTGCAGAAGAACCCAGGTTCCAATCAGACATATGTCATTTACAGCAAATTGAAATATCGTTGTTATTATTGATGCGGATGATGACACATTTGTCCACTGTGCATCGTTTCATTGCAGGAGCTTTGGCAAGTCACAGCAAGCACCAAAGAAACGCCCAGAACTGATGTGAAGATCCACCCATAAGTGTAATGCCAATCGAGAATCAAGGCAGATTTTACTGTGAATTTTAAAATTTATTTTGCATCTCATTGTACGAGTCGAAGATTATGAAGAATTATTTTTGAAGAAGATTGAAGTTGAAAGCTTTGACAGTTTGAAATAAGGAGCGAAAGTCAAAAATTTTGAACAATTTAAAACAAAAAACAGTATGAACTGGAAGGGCACTCGGTAGAGGGCATACCTCCGCCACGTAATGCATGATCCACGAGAACATAGACCAAATACATTTTTGAAATATCATCCTATACAGTACTAGATCATTTTTGGCCCTATCTCTCAATGGTGAAGAATCACATTAAAAATTAAGTAATTCTCGTTTCCAGATCCGGATTCGGATCTTCACCAAAATCAAATCAATTCTTCCTTGTCACACACCCAACATGTCAACCAAGTTTCATCCGAATCCATCCTCAACTTTTTGAGATATCGTGCAATATATTAGTTTAGCCCTATCTCTCAATGTTAAAAAATTCTAATAGGCGGATCCAGATCTTCACCAAAATCTAATCAGTTCCTCCTTGTCACACACCCAACCTGTTCACAAAATTTAATCCGGATCCGTCCACAACTTTTTGAGATATCCTGCACACAGACAGACAGACAGAAAGGGGTGAAAACATAACCTCCTTCACCTTCGATGGCAGAGGTAACAAGTCATCTTCATTGAAAAAGATACACCAAAATTCCTCCAAAGGGATGTTGCCTTTCTTTATTCAAACAAGTCGAGTTACCCAATCAAGATCGGTTTATTTAGACTTTATCAGAACATCAAAAATATTGAGTTTTTTTCCAGCTGCAGCAAAATTAACTTGGGAGTACAACACGGCAATGATGGGCCAAATGACCTCATTTCTTTGTTAAAGTCACACAGGTTCCACTCATTACAGTGGAGCTTGTATGACCATACAGGTTAAGTGTGACTACTCATTACAATCTGTGTAGATCCACGGAGACTGTGGACCCTTTGGGAATCAATTTTCATTCTGCGTTCACAACATAAACATTTAAATGCCATTTGTTGTGAAAATATTTTGTATGGTTTTAAAAACATGATTGAAACGTTATCAAATAACATTAGTTTATGACTTTTTAAATGTTATGATATTAAGAATTAACATCATAAATGTGGAAATGTTTTAAAAACGTTTTTCTTGAGGAGGAGGGATTTAGTTCATGCCCATGACTTGTCATTGGGTACGTCGAGTGTGGATGCAAGATTTGAGGGAAATCAGTCAAGCCATTTTCTATTCCATAAGTTTCAAACATATGCATGTTTATGTATATATGTATTTGTATGTATGTATCTATACGAATAAAAGGCAATGTGTGTGTCAGTGTGTCTCCTCCATAAGTACAAAACCATAAAACCTAGCAGCCTGAAACTTTGCATGCATACGAAGTAATCTCCAAGGAAGTGAAAGATTGAAAATTGATTGTTTGGGTTAATAAAAACACCCCTTTTGAAGATAATTAACGGCATTATTTAATTATACCCTTTATAAGGCGATCCTCGGCCACCTCGCTCTCTGGGTCTTCAGGCGTTTCCTGGGTAACCTCGCTGGGGTCTGAAGCTGCCGTGTTTTTTGGCCTGCTCAACCTTGCCTTGACTTGGAACAGGCCGCAACAATTTATTTATGATAAAATTGTTGTTTTCACTTTCCTCACTCATATTATCGAATGCCTGTTCATCATAGCTACGAATCGCTGGGTACATTGCAATGCTTATAAACATCCGGAGACGTCAGCGTTCGTGTCTTGACATTCCGGGCGTCTCTGGGAGGTGTGTGTTTGTGTTGCTAATCGCGTGCCAAACAAGCCATTTCTCAACAACCGCTTCATTGAAGTGCTTGCTTGAGTGCTTAAGCCACTTGGCAGGCTCTCTCAAAGCTGCTTGATTGTTTGTTTCGGTAAAAGTATCCGTGCTCTCAAGGGAACATCGATTAGACAGACTAACGTTTCCGCCTGTGTTGGCGGTGCAGTGCTGTGCAATTGGTGCCTCGGGAGGTGTCTCGTCCGCTGAAAATGTGAAATTTTATTTTTACAAGATATCGTTTTGTTTAACCTTTTGTGCGATCTCCTCATATAATCCACTCCTCACTTCGACATTGATACACATATAAAAACAATAAGGTCCATCCGACCAGGTGTTTGCCATGATCTAGCTGTGAAGGCATCGAGCATACATCGATCCACATTGGCCCTTGATATATTTTTCAATTGAATTTTGCTAATTTCCCACTTGAATTCCTCTTTCAAAGAACTCTGTTTGAAGGCAAATCTTTGTGTTTGTCTTTTTTATGTATTTTATGCGTGTGTATGTTTATAAACTGCATTACGATAACGGTAGTGTACGTGTGTATGTGTATATGTGTGTACATGCAAGTTGCTGCTGTTCCCTGCTATCCTCACATGTGGGTGGGTTTCAGGAGGTGAAAGTGTGTGTGTATATGTTTCAGAATGTAGAGACGATTTGCATACCAAGACTGATCTCTGCTTTTCTGACGATATCAGCCTCCAGGGAATCATCTATCAGTTTCCACCTCACAGCACAAGATTGGAATGTCTTTAAGCTATTTCTGGAAAATGGCAAACATTTTGAAACTGGCACTAGCAAGGTTCATAATGCACCGTTTTCTCGGACCAACAATGTCCGCGGCTGATGCCAAGGATGCCGCCATTGCTGTTCCTGCACAGCCTAACGCTCGGAGTAACGACGCTCCTCATTGGTCGATCTTACAGGACCAACCAGTCAATCTTGTAATAGTGATGTTGATTTGCTAATGTAAGAGCGATGATGTACCATTTCCCAGCCTCATTCAATGGCGGACCCAGCAAAAAAAAACGGACAGCTTACTTTGTTTTTCGTGAAAATTGGAAGAAAAATCAACGGGGGATTTGCAGGGTCTAAATCTTTGCATTTTTCTTCATTCTATCATGTGAACTGCACACTCACCCATTGACAGGTGTCACGAAAGAGCAAAATAATCAGCCATATCTGTTGGTGTATAGTTCTGGAGGGTTCTGAAGGGTAATTCTAGTGGGTTCTGAAAGGTAATTCTAGTGCGTTCTAAAGGGTGATTCTGATGGGTTCTAAAGGGTAATTCTAATGTGTTCCAAAGGGTAATTCTAGTGGGTTCTAAAGGGTAATTCTAATGGGTTCCAAAGGGTAATTCTAATGGGTTCTAAAGGGTAATTCTGATGGGTTTTAAAGGGTAATTCTAGTGGGTTCTAAAGGGTAATTCTGATGGGTTCTAAAGGGTAATTCTAATGTGTTCCAAAGGGTAATTCTAATGGGTTCTAAAGGGTAATTCTAGTGGGTTCCAAAGGGTAATTGTAATGGGTTCTAAAGGGTAATTCTGATGGGTTTTAAAGGGTAATTCTAGTAGGTTCCAAAGGGTAATTCTAATGGGTTCTAAAGGGTAATTCTGATGGGTTTTAAAGGGTAATTCTAATGGGTTCTAAAGGGTAGTTCTGATGGGTTCTAAAGGGTAATTCTAATGGGTTACAAGGGGTAATTCTGATGGGTTCCAAAGGGTAATTCTAATGGATGCTAAAGGGTAATTCTAGTGGGTTCCGAAGGGTAATTCTAGTGGGCTCTAAAGCATAATTGTAGTGGGTTCTAAAGGGTAATTCTAATGGCTTCTAAGGGTAATCTAATGGATTGCTAAAGGGTTTATAATTCTAGTGGGCTCTAAAAGCATAATTGTAGTGGGTTCTAAAGGGTAATTCTAATGGCTTCTAAAGGGTAATTCTAATGGATGCTAAAGGGTAATTCTAGTGGGTTCTAAAGGATAATTCTAGTGGGTTATAAAGAGTAATTATAGTGGGTTCCAAAGGGTATTTCTGGTGGGTTCTAAAGGGGAATTCTAATGGGTTCTAGAGGGTAATTCTAGTGGGTAATTCTAAATTCCAAAGGGTAATTCTTTAAAAAGCTTGTTTTAGGTTTAATTGAGCATTTTTTTGCGCGAATTTGAAGCGAAAATACTCACTATTTCAATGAAATCACATGTTTCGCTTCAGAATAGTGATGCAGAACAAAAAGTTGAGTCAGACAATGCTTTTGTTTGGTTTAAAAAGCTTGTTTAGGGTAATTTGAGCATTTTTGCGCGAATTTGAAGCTAAAATACTCACTATTTCAATGAAATCACACGTTTTCGCTTCAAAATGTGATGCAGAACAAAAAGTTGAGTCAGACAATGCTTTTTTTGGTTAAAAAGCTTGTTTTAGGGTAATTTGAGCATTTTTTGCGGAATTTGAACTAAATACTCACTATTTCAATGAAATCACACGTTTTCGCTTCAGAATAGTGATGCAGAACAAAAGTGAGTCAGACAATGCTTTTGTTTGGTTTAAAAAGCTTGTTTTAGGGTAATTTGAGATTTTTTTGCGCGAATTTGAAGCTAAAATACTCACTATTTCAATGAAACACACGTTTTCGTTCAGAATAGTGATGCAGAACAAAAGTTGAGTCAGACAATGCTTTTGTTTGGTTTAAAAAGCTTGTTTTAGGGTAATTGAGATTTTTTGCGAATTTGAACTATAAAAACTCACTATTTCAATGAAATCACACGTTTTCGCTTCAGAATAGTGATGCAGAACAAAAGTTGAGTCAGACAATGCTTTTGTTTGGTTTAAAAAGCTTGTTTTAGGGTAATTTGAGCATTTTTTGGCGAATTTGAAGCTAAATACTCACTATTTCAATGAAATCACACGTTTTCGCTTCAGAATAGTGATGGAACAAAAAGTTGAGTCAGACAATGCTTTTGTTTGGTTTAAAAAGCTTGTTTTAGTAATTTGAGGATTTTTTTGCGGATTTGAAATAAAATACTCACTATTTCAATGAAATCACACGTTTTCGCTTCGAAATAGTGATGCAGAACAAAAAGTTGAGTCAGACAATGCTTTTGTTTGGTTTAAAAAGCTTGTTTTAGGGTAATTTGAGCATTTTTTTGCGAATTTGAAGCTAAAATACTCACATTTTCAATGAAATCACACGTTTTCGCTCAGAAATGTGATGCAGAACAAAAAGTTGAGTCAGACAATGCTTTTGTTTGGTTTAAAAAGCTTGTTTTAGGTAATTTGAGCATTTTTGCCGAATTTGAAGCTAAAATACCACTATTTCAATGAAATCACACGTTTTCGCTTCAGAATAGTGATGCAGAACAAAAAGTTGATCAGACAATGCTTTTTTGGTTTAAAAAGCTTGTTTTAGGGTAATTTGAGTTTTTTGCGCGAATTTGAAGCTAAATACTCACTATTTCAATGAAATCACACGTTTTCGCTTCAGAATAGTGATGCAGAACAAAAAGTTGAGTCACAATGCTTTTGTTTGGTTTAAAAAGCTTGTTTAGGGTAATTTGAGCATTTTTTTCGCGAATTTAAGCTAAAATACTCACTATTTCAATGAAATCACACGTTTTCGCTTCAGAATAGTGATGCAGAACAAAAAGTTGAGCAAGACAATGCTTTTGTTTGGTTGAAAAGCTTGTTTTAAGGTAATTTGAATATTTTTTGCGTGAATTTGAAGCTAAAATACTCGCTATTTCAATGAAACCACACGTTTTCGCTTCAGAATAGTGATGCAGAACAAAAAG
>CM068953.1:73422053-73434814 GCA_035128595.1 Eptatretus atami
CGTGGTACTTGGGGGGATTTTGGATGATTAGTGTCCTTTTTCACCAGTTGCTTTTTGTGTACTAGTGCCAGTGCTTTTGCTAAGTGCCATTTTGTCACTAGTTGCTTTTTGTGTCATAGTGTCAATGATTTTTTATTACTATCATGTTGCCATTTTATAATCATACTTTTAGGAGGGAGGATTGTGGTGTATGGGCATAGAGCGCACCTGAATGTCTTGTTAGAATAATTATTTGCAACAAAATGCGTGGAAGATGATGGACATTGTCATGGTAGAAATAAATTTGCGATACCCGATATAGAATTTAGTGAAAAGTACACGTCAAGCTCTCGAGCATTGAGGACACGTCTGATGAGGAGATAGGTCGTCCGGGAAGTGCGTGCTGCTTTAATTAGCTGTGGGTCCTGTTTTGGGTTGGCATGTTTAGCATTCTTAGGGCGTGTAGGGTTGTCTCACGTGTGTGCGAAAGAGGGAGGTTCAGCAAGCTGGACACGAGCATGCTTGCCCCCGCAGGTGGAAGAGGCCTCCACTAGATCTGTGGGGGTGGCATGATTCAATTTGTTGCGAGCCGGAGACTGAGTCCTGTTGTTTGAAGTCCTTAAGCTTTAAGTGCTGAAAGATTTAGATTCAATCGGCATGCAAATTGCTAAGAGGATGGGTGTTCGAGAGCCTATTGTAGTCGAACAATTGCATCCGCCGTTTGGCATCGACTTTAAAATGAACTGTATGGGGAAGGTGATTTGAGTAATGGTATTCCATTGTCATGTATCAACGTGAGTCTTATGAGAATGCAATGCTTGTTAGTGTGTGTGTTGAAGCCATGACAGAGTTATGCTAAACTGTGTGTTTTCGGCCCTGTCAGAGTTTTTCTTTTTCTTCCCACATGGATGTGCAGAAAAACTTCCTGTTCCTTTGTTACTTGGTGTTTTTGTGGTTGAACCCTCTCTACTTGAATGTGTTTAAAAGTGAAGTCCCGATGGGCTTAGGAAAAAGAAGTGTTGAATTGTTTGGTCATTTCATAAAACCATCCAGGGATTTTGAATAAATTGAAATAGACATTTGTGAAATGTAAGGATATATTCGGAATGTGAAGTCTTTGGAGTTGGCTCTCGCGGTCTGTTCGAGTGAGGTTTTAATGGATGGATTGTTGTGATTATTAGCGTAGCAACTGAAATGGCCGCACGGACTGAGTGAGCGGCAGGCCTGTGAGAGAGTGTTATGGGCAAGCTCACGTGAAGACGCCGTGTCCAGAAGATGGAGTCTCGAATAGAATGTGATAGCTGAGTGTAGGTGAATCGCTAGTTTCCGGGTACTTAAAAGATGTGATTTATGTAGAAACGTGATTTTGGAATGTTGCTTTCGCATTGTTGTGCTGTGGAGCTTCTCACAGATAAATTGATGATTCCCGACATCACATGAGCCGCGCCCGTGGAATGTGTGTGTAGAGTGGTCTGGCTTCTACACGTCGTGCCGTTGAATGCTATTCGATTTTATTCGTCTGCGAAATGTTGAGTTCCTGAACTTGTGCTGGGAAGGCAATGGCAACCAAACCCAGTGGTAACCCTTGATCAATTCCACCGAGTCAAGGTGTGGTGTAGGAGATGTTAAACGAAGATGATTTAACAATTGGCATAGGGAGCTGACAGTGGAAAGATGGGTATTTTTAGATTTTGGGATAGCTCTAAAAGGAAAGGGTTAGCTAGTTTTATTGTTTTGACCCCAAAAAGTTGTTTACGCGTGAGCTGTTTGTGGGAACCAGAAGAGATTCCGGGATTTCAACTGTTTCATCTAGAATGCTCGGAAAGTTTAAAGATCGCTTTCCCAAGACTGGGCATAAAGTTTGGGGAGGGTCTAGGCTAGCTACTGTGTAGACAGAGTGTTTTGAGCTGCAATATTAAATGATAATTCGCCTGATGACAGATTTGACAAATCATTTGACAATTTTTTTGTACAACTGTTTAAAAATGATTATTTGTTTTGATAAAGGAAATTGGATTCGTAATTGAGAAAGGTCAAGGAGAAGTGATAGATGTTTGTTGGGTATGTGAGTTTGAAAATGGCAAGGCAAGTTTGCTGTTTTTGGTGAGCCGGATGAGAGGAGCTTGGGGATGGCATAGATGGAAAATGTGCAGAGATTTAAATGTCGAGGGTGGAACTGTGGCAAGAGTGTTACGTATTTTAGAAGGGATTAGGTTAAACATTATTTTTGAGATATTTTACGCTCTGCAGCCCAAGGACGCTCTGCAGAATCGGACAAACACTGCGATGTCAGGATGGCTGAGCGGACAAGTGGACACTGCTCAATCTGGAGGGCTTGTGCGGTAACTGTGTTAGTTACCTGAGCTTCTTCAGACTAAGCTCGGCATTTAATATTAAAGGCTAAAACCCTGGTGTTATGCATTGAGAGCCCTTTAATTGTCAAGGATCGGGGAAAAGGCGAACAGTATTGGGAACTGATCCGGATCGAGAAACCCTGAATCAAGAATGATAAAATTGGCGTTGCTCTGGACCTATCTGGGACTGTGAATGAAACCTGTAAATTGTTATGGACAAAGGGTCTTCAAAGAAGTGTGGCAGATGTGTAAAATTAAAGGTCAAGACTTTAGTGGACCGGCAGATGGGTTCTTCAAATCGAAATTGATTCGGTTCTTGAAGAACATAGATTACTTTCATATTTTGGGATAAATCCACGATGGAATAGGCCGACTGGGTTTGTTTGTATGCAAATAAATTCTAACTTGCAATACCGGGCGCAAGAAGCACAAATTTGGGGTTGAATTTCCCCTGATAAGGGAGAAGTCTTGCTTTTAAATGAAATGCAAATGAGATAGAATGTTTTGAGTACACATACAATGAGATTTCGTGTATAGTGGATGCTTTTACCTCGTTGTTGCTTTAGGGAATAATAAGGAAAGGGGAGGTGATGAGGATAATGTTTATGGGTAGGGCGCAGGTGAATGATAATCTTGCCAATGGCTGAGATGAATGCTTTGAAGCAAGTCGGGGTGGATTTGTCCAAGATCCGTCTGGCAGTAGGGGAATGGAATATCATGAGCCCCCTCAGGCCGGATTGTGTAATCCGTTACCCATGATGTTACTCGATGTTAACTTGGTTTTTTGTTTGGTTTCGGAGTGTTGAAACGCGTTAAACTATGAAATTGTACGATTTTGGCTTAAACATGAAGCTGGTGGAAAGAACTTCCACTTCCAAGACGGAAGGGACGAGATTAGGGTAACAACGACTGGGGTGAAAGAACCTGCCAAGTATTTGACGTTCATCGGGTGAGTTATGAGAGGCATGGGCAATCAAGACGACGGGGTGATCATCAAGGCGGCTGTGACTTGGCGCGCTTCCTGCGGACCGGAGATAAGATGGAGCAATGTGGGAAAGGGTAAGAGGCAGAGGGCAATTTAAAAATCCCACCTGATGGAGAAAGGTTGAGGCAAAAGTCTTAACGTCGCGTATATTTGGTAGTGGAAATTTATCGACCAATATTAAGCCTGAAGCGAATGGGTGGTCTCGAAGCAAGCCTCGCTTCGAGCCACAGGCTGGGTCACTCAGGATCCCGATTTGGGCGACTAGCCTTGGGGGCTGCAAATACGAAAAGATCCACCTTCAATCCAGGGCCCAGGATGGAACTACTAGGGAGGCGATTTAGCATGGGTTAGCTGTGTAGTGCCTTTAGACAAACCTGTACGGCATCAATGGGGCACGAGGGCTGGAGGTTTACCACACGTGTGCTCATGCGGAGAGGTCCGCTGTGACGTTTATGCGAAACATTTTGTGTTACGCTTTGTATCGTCTACGGGATGTCTATTCGTTGAAACTCTAGATGGGAAATGAATTTTTCCGATTGCGGGAAGACAGTGACCAGACTGTGGATGTGTAAGGGTGTCGCACGGTAGCTTCCTACCTAACGTGTAGTTTGACATTGTAAGGCGCGATTCGTGCTGTAGAGCCTGGTAAGGGACGACCCGTGGGAAGCCACGAAGTTTAGTTCTATAGGGGGAGTCAGACTAGCGAATCACGTGACAGTGGCAACGGTAATTGCAGAGGTGCGGTTTGTGTTGAAGAGTTCTGGAGATTGGCTTAAGTTGTTGGTGGAAAATGTTGAGTGAGTGAGGCAAGCGGGTCTGTTGGTGTGGGAAGCGAAGTGGAATTGCATGGTGCGATGAGTGATTGGGGGAGGATGGACTCCCCGCGGTCCTGCAAAGTATGCTCTCTGAGGCACCACACCCCTGACGGGGGGTCAGTGTAAAAGTGAAGCTTATGCTGGTTTATTATGTCTTCTTGCAAACTTTGAAGTGATCACAAAATGGACGGTCGTTTTGGGCCTCGGTCGGGGAGTGCTAGGATGTTCTTCGCAAACACTGTGTGACACACTGCTCATTTGGATGAAACGGAGGGCCATGTAGCAGGAGCCCTGTTGACGGACATGTTGGAGCGTGAATGCGAAACGGGTGATGAGTATTCGCTGAGTGGAAGCGTCATAACCCCGGGCAACTTGTTTTCTCGGGTGATATGAGCTACGGTCCGGTCGCTGCCCGGGTGTAGGCCAACATGGGTCCCATGGGGTTTGATTGAACTTTGACTACATCGGAAATTCTTTTCGGGGTTTACGCGTTTGGCAGGGTGGCGCCCCTTTCAGAACGGGAACATTGGTAATGCCATGTGTTATAGGGTTGCGGGGGAGAACAATTACCTTGCCCAGAGCATGGTGTTCCTTTACCGAGTTAAAAGGAACAACCGCGTGGGACAGTGGGTCGTGGGGGCGTGAGCGGGTAAAAGGATTTATATTTAATGGGTTGAATTCCCTTTCTACAATTGGTAAGACAAATGGAAAGTTTTAGACATAGGTAAGTTTTATGCTGAGGGTCCACGGAGTTGAAGTTGCCTGGTCCTCTCAGCTGCCACGTTTGTTTGCGTTGGTCAGGGGATTCTGCCAGAGTACTTTTGGTGCCGGGCTAGCAACCTTCAATGTTGCCATAAAATGTCTGCTCGGGTGTGTTGTTAAGCGTGTGGACCTGAGCTGAATAACGAGCGCTGGTAGGCTTCAGGGAAGGCTCTATGGGCTCGTATCGGATGCACTCGTAGGCATAGGTGGGATTGTCTCATCGGTCTAAAAGGAGAGGGCACGATACTTCGCATTGGCTGCAGAGGTTGATAGCGCGCCGTAGGCCTCCGCACCCATACATCGGGAGCTCATCACCACTGGGCGTTCCAGATGAAGGCCACTGATACTACCGAAACCCGTGCAAAGCCGCTGGCTACAGCGAGGGAAAGAATCCTAGGATCGGCGAGGCTCACAACTTATAACACCATGAAATTTTGAAGTGGAGGGGGAAGGCACCAGTATACAACACGGCTGACGGAATCTTGGGTTTTTTAGAACCAATAGCCAATTTTAGCGAGAGGCGCTTGTTGAAAGCGTCCTCCTCACAGCCCCTGGGGTAGTTTAAACATTGTTAATAGTGATTAGGTTGTCGGGTCTGGCTAGCGTCCTTTCACCTTATTTGGGCGGGGGGTCTCATTTGGTCCCACATTATAAAACATTGGAGGGGGGGGGGGATACTGCAATAGCCGTCCTCCCACCATTATAAACATTGGGGGTGGGTGGGGGGGGTGCTGCCATTAGCGCCTCCCACCATTGTAAACATTGGGGCGGGGTACTGCCATTGCATCCTCCCACCATTATAAACTTGGGGTTGGGATACTTGCCATTAGCGTCCTCTCCACCATTGTAAATATTGTGGCAGGGGGGGATAACTGGCTATTAGCGTCCACCCCACCATTATAACATTGGGGGGGGGATTCTGCCATTTAGCGTCTTCCACCATTTTCCAACATCGGGGGGGGGGCGGGGGATAATGCCATTAGCGTCCTCCTCATAAACATTACAAACATTGGGGGGATCTGGCCATTAGCATCCTCCTACCATTATAACATTGGAGGGGTGGGGGATACTGGCCATTAGCGTCGCTCTGCCATTATATACATTGGGAGGGGGGGGGAACGCTATTATAGCGTCCCTCCTCACTATTATAAACATTGGTGGGGTGCCGCATTAGCGATCTCAAATTCCACCCTTGTAACATTGGGGGGGGATCTGCCATTAGCGTCCTCCTCACATTATAAACATTGGGGGGTTACTGCCATTAGCGTCCTACTCCACCATGTATAAAATATTGGGGGGGGGGGTATGCTTAGCGTCCCCCACCATTATAAACATTTATGGGGGGTGGGGATACTGCCAATTAGCGTCCTCGTCTCCATTAATCAACATTGCGGGGGATACTGCCATTAGCGTCCTCCTCCAATTATAAACATGGGGGGGATACTGCCATTAGCATCCTCCCGCACCATTATAAACATTGGGGGGGGGGGGGATACTGCCATAGCGTCCTCCAACCATTATAAATATTGGGGGGGGGGGGATACTGCTATCAGCGTCCTCCCGACCATTATAACATGGGGGGGATACTTCCATTAGCGTCCTCCCACCATTATAAACATTGGGGGGATACTGCTTTTAGCGTCCTCCCACCATTATAAAATATTGGGGGGGGGGATACTGCCTATTAGCGTCCTCCCCACCATTTATAAATATTGGGGGGGGGGGATATTGCTATTAGCATCCTCTCACACATTATAAAACATTGGGGGGGGGGGATACTGCTTAGCGTCCTTCTCACCATTATAAACATTGGGGGGGGGGATACTGCCATTAGTCGTCTCTTCCACCATCATAAATATTGGGGGTGGTGGGGGGGGGGGTTACTGCCATTAGCGTCCTCCTCACCATTATAAACATTGGGGGGTGTGGTGTATGGCATAGAGCGCTGAGGGGGCTGGTAGTATTTGTGATATAGTCACGTGCTTAGCATGCATATATCTGTACACGCCCGCTAAGCTCAGAGTGTGCGATCCGAGTACCAATAAACCAGAGTTACAACTGACACTCTCAGCTGTATCTGTCTGCACCTCGGCACCACAATTGGGACGAGGATTGGGATCGAATCACTGCTCATGGCGGAGTGCATGTTTCATCGCAATGCACTTTGAGTTTGTTTCCGAGCAATTGGATTGCCAGGTGCACACGGCGCCGGGAAAATCATCGCAGCTTCACGTGGTACAAGTTCGATCACCTGGCAAGGACGCCCGGGGGAGCGAGCATCGCCGAGTTTCACCCCGCAGGTTGACGACTTCGCCGTCGCCTGCAAATTCATCTCGATGAAGCGGAGGCCAGGCTCAGAGATCGTTTTATTGCTGATTCGCTAAGACTCGGACATGGTTTCGCATACTACAGCTGAAAGTACGAGGACATACGTTCAATTCAGCAGTCGAAACGGCATGCGGCCGTCGAACAGACGCTGAGAGATGTCCAAAGCCATGCCGGCCAGAGCCTCACAGGTGGTCCGGAAGTCCACGCGGCGTGGGACAACCCCGATGACCCGGGGCAAGACCTGCAACCTGTGCGAGGCAACCCTGACGACCCGGGGCAAGACCTGCAACCTATACGAGGTTTGTACATGACGTACGCTTTGCGTCCCGGGGCAAGACCTGCGACCTATACGAGGTTTTGTGGCATGATGTACGCTTTTACGCCGGGGCAAGACCTGCAACCTGCACGAGGCAACCCAGACGACCCGGAGCAGGTCCGGCAGCCGATGATGAGCCTGTTTTCAATTGGTCCGATGGTAACAAGACCATTGACAGTGGATATCGAGTGAACAAGACGCCGATCGTTTTTCAAATTGATACCGGGGGCCGCGTGTCGATCATGGGCGAACAGACCTCTCGTAGACTCAACGGTCTCAACCTTATCAGGTCTGACCTCACGCTGTACACGTACACCAGCGAAGCGATTACGCCACTTGGAATGACAGACGTATCTGTGACCTACAGAGTCAGAGCGCCATGCTCTCGCTGTTTGTGGTACGAGGGGAGGGCCGGCGCTCCTGGGCCGAGACTGGCTGACTAGCCTCAGGCTAGACTGGACGGCGCCAGCCATTCACCTTGGGCGACCTGTGCGAGCAGATTAGAGGATCAGTCGGAGGAGGTTTTTCAAAAGCATAAGATTTGTTTTGCAACGAGCCTGAACAACTCGAGGCGTGCAGGCGAAGCTTTTGAGGAAGGAGGGAGGGGTTCCTCCCTTGGAGCATGCATGCGAGTCCTGCTGGGGCAGGGGTCGTGCGATGCAGAGTTGGTGTCTGTTCCTTGCTTCCTACAACTACGATATACAGTTCCGGAGCAACCGGGGGCATGCCGACTGCGAGGGTCTCTCGCGCTGCCTTACGCGGAGGGCTGCGGGAAGCATGCCGATTGCGACGGTCCCTCGCGCTTGCCTTGCGCGGAGGGTCCAGCGTCGTCTGAATCGGCCGACACGGTTGATGTGTGTGCACTGAGCCATGTCCAGGCGGCCGGTCACCGCCAGGCAGGTCGCGGTTGGAGTCGGCTCAAGATACAGTACTCGCCCGTGTCATTCAGGCGATTCCAACGGGGGATTGGAGCGAGCTGCCTTCGACGGTGGGATCGGCTCGTTATCCGGCGCCGCGCTCGTGTCGTGCAGGCGATCGTTCAACACGTGATCGCTTCGAGCGCTGTCTGCAAGTCGAGGAGGCAACGCAGAAGAGGAGGCAAGAAGGGTTCGTCTCTACGCCTTCAGCCGTCCATCCCGCAACTGAGCTGTGGGTGTTTGCAGAGTTGTTTTGGTGACCGGGGTTGGGGAGAGACATTGAACGAGTGTTAAGCATTGCGCTGCTGGCAGGCAAATGCCGATAAGCCGCACGTGAGCGAATGTGTTTGATTGTGATCGATGCGTGCTCTGGGTGGCCGGAGCGTGTGGTTCGGCAGGGTGCTTCGACGGGCATTGCTGTGCAGGGCTGCGGCCGATCGTTGATAATAAAGCATACCCGGGAGATTGGTTCTGGCAACGATCCGCCATTACTCACAGATGTGTTTAATGATCTGGTGCATTGCAGCGGTGTTCGGCACCTCAAACGGTTTGTTAACATGTTGTGCCATCCTGCCACTAACGTGCAGGCGGAATCGTTTGTTAAAATGTTGTGCCATCCCGCCACTAACGAGCAGGCGGAATCGTTTGTTAAAATGTTGTGCCATCCTGCCACTAACGAGCAGCAGAATCGTTTTGTTAAAGTGTTGTGTCATCCTGTCACGAGCGAGCAGGCAGGATCGTTTGTTGAGATGTGGAAACGTGCTTGGCATGAAGGGAAGTTTACATCTGCGCCGACAGTGCTTAATGTGTTTTTGTTACGTGTGTGGAAATGTGATACGTTCAGCCACCGATGAACCTGCAAAGGTAATGGACCAGCAAATCGCCTGGTTCGGATTGATGGCGGGAGCCGGGGCAGATTCGCTGTTCAGCGTCACCCCCCACCCCTGATATCGTCAAGGCCAGACGTGCCGAGCACCATGCAGCCCCCGCCTCTGATCGGCCAAGGCCAGACGTGCTGGCGCCCTTGGGGCTAGCGGACTCGGGGTGTTTACCTGATTCAGTTCTGTCCGAGGAGACGAGCAAGCTTGTCGGCCGGGGCTTTGATGGTGCAGGGGAGGTTCGCCTAGGGTGTCACTCGACAGAGCCAGAAGGCGTGTAAGCATGGCCGTCTGGTGGTGCTGTCCGCCCAGGCGGATCAAGAGACGTGGTACTTGGGGGATTTTGATGATTAGTGTCCTTTTTCACCAGTTGCTTTTTGTGTACTAGTGCCAGTGCTTTTGCTAAGTGCCATTTTGTCACTAGTTGCTTTTTGTGTCATAGTGTCAATGATTTTTATTACTATCATGTTGCCATTTTATAATCATACTTTTAGGAGGGAGATTGTGGTGTATGGGCATAGAGCGCGAGGGGGCGTGGAGTATTTGTGATAATAGTCACGTGCTTAGGCATGCATATATCTGTACGCGCCCGCTAGAGGCTCAGAGTGGTGCGCATCTGAGTACGCAATAAACCAGAGTTACAACTACATTCTCGGCTCGTATCTGTCTGCACCTCGGACACCACAGGGTGTCCTGCCATTAGCGTCACCCACCATTATAAAAATTGGGGGGGGGGGGTACTGCATTAGCGTCGTCCTCACATTATAAACATTGGGGGGGGGGCGATACTGCCATTAGCGTCCACCCCACCATTATAAATAATGGGGTGGGGGGGGGGGTACTGCAAATAGCGTCCTCCACACCATTGTAAATATTGGGGGGATATGTCCGTGATGGGCGTCCGCAGGGAGGGGCAAGGGGGGGGGCATTTGCCCTCCCCCTGGAAAATCAAATTTGAAAAAATTACATGGAAATACAAAATGAATAAAATAACATAAACATTTCTCAACAGTTCATTCAGTTAGAGCAGGTTACTACTCTTGGAACAGGAATTGGACCATCGGGTCTCTTCCGAAATTGTCAATGACCCTGTTCATTAGCTCGGTCTTCTGGCTGTTCACTTTGTCGCGGTGGACACTTAGCATGCAGAGGCCGGACAGACGTTTATCACTCATCGTTGATCTTAAACAGGTCTTCACCCTGCGCAGTGTGCTGAAGGACCTTTCCACTGTACATGATGTTGCAGGCAGAGTCAGTGCGATGAGGATAGCCTTGCGCACAGCAGGGAACAGAGTGGTCTGCTTCACCAGCTCGATCATACCCAGAGAGTTGTCATCCAGTGGCTTATGCTTCTGCACATCATACCATGCTAGAGCTTCTTCTACAAGGTTGTCAATGCCATACATTTCCTTGACAGATGAAACGATGTGCTTGAATTCTCTCTTTCTGTTTGCTGCATTTCTCTTGGATGTAGTGCGAAAATGTGAAAATATGGCGTGTTACTTTCACCAAAGCGACTTTCCAGAGACTGGATCAAGGAATCCATGTACGGGACATAGATGATGCGGCGATAGTACTCCTCAATGGAGCCTCCTACATTCGGCCGGTGGACCTGGCGTGTGCATCGCCGAGGCATAGTCAAGTCTATGCCAAGTTCTTCTGCCAAGGTTTTCCCCTCAGGGATGACATCTTCTGAGAACACACGGTCTGCACCATCCCGGTGAGCTCAGAAAGCCTTCATCAACAGGTCGATGTGATCTCGGACTCCCATCATGTCCATGTCGACTGCCTGCAGCTGTTGGGTCACTGGCTCCAACATCGCTGAGTACTTCGCAATGATCTTCAGACAGATGAGGAACACTGTGGTTCCTGCAGCACACCTCAGCTGATACGCCTCTGACGCGTACTCTGTGACTCATGCTGGTTTGCCTCCAGTTGCTCCAGTTGTGCATAGATATCACAAAAGTTCTCTGAAAAGATGCGGATGCTTTTGTACTTTGCGCTCCATCTGGTTTTACACAACAAAGGTATATTTGGAACCAGTCTCCTGCGCTTGGGACTGTCACGGAAGAATTTAATGATAGATTTCACAGTTCCAGTCGTATTCCTCACATCTGCGACAGAATTCAGATCATGAACCACCAAATTCAGTCGATGTGAAGAGCAGTGCACGAAAACAGCTTTGGATAGGTGTTCCTGATACGGCCTGTACACCATTGTCTTTTCCTGCCTGGTTGAGCATCCATCGTAGCCTTGGCCGTGGAGCTTGTCGAGGTTAAGACACAATTTTTTTGCTTGGTCGATGATAGTATCTGCAATTGTTGCAGCGTCCACCCTCTCCAGTGGAATGAATCCAAGGAATTCCTCACGTATGGTGGCTGAGTCATTCCGTTGTTCCTGCAGCGCAACAAATCGTACTCAAAAGGACAGTTGCTCGTGCCTGATATGTCAGCAGTTTCATCTGCAATGATAGAGAATCCATTTGATTCATTTGCAGCTTTCACAATATTGTCTCTTACTACTTCTTCGGAGAGAACTATCAGCTCGTTCTGTACACAAACTGATGTGTATCTCGCATTTTTGCTTGCGCCCTCCATGTGATCCTTCAGGACCGTGTCCCCTGCTTCTATCCTGAATCGCAGTAGGTCACAGAGGTTCCCCGATGTATTCTCCTTCCTCAATGCAATGTCATGGCTGCAGCAGAACAGAATGCTGGATAGTATGGGGAACAGTTTCTCTCGGTTTTGAGTGACTGCTTTGTTGACTGCTCGGTCCATCTGGCTCACGATGGTCAACTCTGGCTTTGCACGGTGGTGAGGAAATGTTGGCATCTTGCAGTGCGCTTTGTGCCAGGAGGAAAGCATGTGCTTCCTCGCGCACTCATTGAAGTCTTTGTATTTAACAAAAGGAGTCACGATGAACGCACCCATTACCTCGGTGCACTGGTTGAGGGAACAGCACACAGTATTTGCACAGAGCACCTTTCAAGTGACTTGAGTAGGCCAGCCATGGAGAATATTGGTTTACCACGTGCGGCGGAAACAGCGGAGCCCTGTGAATCGTTCTGATAGCTGTAATCAGTTGGTGGGACGTATGTGTTCATCAGGAGGTCATATCTTCGATTATTGGTCAAATGTTCTGTGGTTTTGGTATGATCCAATGTCCAGATGATGAGGCAAGCATTGGCCACTTTCGCAAGTGGTGTTTGGGGTGGCATCTGATTGGTTGCTGTGAGTAACTGCTCGTGATGTCCCCCCCTGCGCTGCTCTGCTGGTTCAACATGCGTCTCCGATGTACCCGGGGTGTCTTGATTGTTGTCAGAGTCATCAGACTTACGTTTTTTTAAAGAACCTCCTGATATCCATTTCACATTCCTGATAAAATAAGAAAAATGAGGTTAACATAACAATACAAATTTAATGACACT
>CM068953.1:73435007-73454597 GCA_035128595.1 Eptatretus atami
AACAATTTGATTGTTTAATATTGTAATTTGTCGAGTCGTTCGCAATGTAGTTCAGGCTCGCGGAAGATTTTAGAACCTTTAAGGTGAAACGAACTTGAAGCGACGACCAAAGTGAGGAAGATCGAGAGTGTTTATTATGCACTGTGACGTGCAAGGCTCATTGGAGCCATTGAAAGAGGAAGAAGAAGTAAATTAGACAGAAGAAGAAGAAGAAGATATAGAAGAAGAAGAAGCTAAAGAAGAAGAAGAAGAAGAAGAAGTTAATGAGGAGGAAGAAGAATACGGTAGTGTGTGATTTCCCGACAAATGAAGGACGAAACCTTATCTTGAAGCACGTTTTTGAAACGGCGATAAACAAAAAACGGATGCGACGGTTAAAAAATATTCAATCAAGGGAAATAACGAGGCATTATCGGTTAAAAACGAACAGCGTTCGGCGATGTGACGGCTCGCGTGTGCTGTGTCACTTGGCCTGAGGTGAATGTGCCCGGTTGGACAAGAGGAACTCGTTACCGCGAAAGGCGAGAGGGACAGTGTCGCGGAGCCCGGGCCCACAGCCGCAGCCTGGCCGACCCGAGCGGGCCATGGGTTTCCAGAAGGCCGTGCGGATCTTGCTCCTCGGAGAGCGTGAGTAGCGCAAGTCCCGTGTGTTTTACACTCCTCACACTCTCATTCTTCATGGACATATCTCGACACGTCCGACTGTGTTGTCTCTCCAACACGTGTACCCCGGAATACCCCGTGTAAAGGGTTCTCTACGGACCTCAAGACCCCCACAGAGCGTGGTCTTGAGTAGTTTTCCTCAGTGGGGTCCATAAGGTACATTTATTTATATATTATAATGTGTTGGGGTTTGTGCTTCCCACCTCCCCAGGCAGGTCCTTGCATCACGAAGTGTTCCATCCCACGGATGGATGTTAAACCGGGTGTCCCTAGGGTCGTTGAGTGGACCTTAAAGGTCCCACGGTGTCGTGCGAAGAGTCGGCAAGCCATCGCCGGTGTTCACCGAGTGCAGGTGTTCTCGGACATCCCTTGATGCCAGGTTTTACCGCCTTGAGAACTCGTCGAGTACCTGCTGAGCAGGCAGCAAGCAGCTCCGACACATCCTGAAGTCTAAACCAATTCACATTGAAGAAGAAGAACTTCTGGTGACGGTCGGTGTCCACCTGTGTTGGGGGACACAAGTAGAAGGATGGAAGAAACCAAGAGGACGTCGATCGTGGTGTGCCCACCTTTTGGGTCAATACCCGAAACGTCGTAGTCTTCTCGCTTCCCACAAGGCAGTTGGTGTACCTGGAGCTGCGTCCCGTTGATATCATCCATGGACTGGTGGTGGTCGTATGGCAGCTTAGCTGCCGGGGTAGCTATCATTTCTTGAAGCGCGACTGTGTCGCTGATGCAGTGCCCCTCTACCAGTACACACACTGGAACTGGTAATCATTTCGCCGACCTCGGAAGGATGACTGGCTGAGTCAACCCCCTGGTGTATTAATTCAGCAGCCGACAGGGCTTGAACTCGGGACCCTAGGATCCCAAGCCACCACCCTAACCACTGAGCCAACACCAGGCTCTATCCACGGACTAATTTACGTGGCCAGAAACTCTGATGTCACCTGTGAACCGCCGTCTTTGACAAAAGACGGTCTTTTGTTGAAAGACCATTGAGGGGGCTATTGCTTCTTGGTTGATGCAGTCCGTGTCTGGTATTTTTGTCCCCCCACCCCTCTGACGAGGCCAGAGACGTTAAAATGAGCTCTGACCCACAAACCAGCCGATCATCCGTTCATGTACTTTTGTGTACATATTTCAAACGTCATTGAACATGATTTATCTTTCGTGTTGAAGATGTCTCTTCCTCACGACATTATCTCTACCTGATTAGACCACAGCGGTGATTGGCTGTATTCTGTTACCACAGCAACCATCTCAGTAACTTGGCTTGTGTACGTGAGATTTCAAAAACTGTTGAACACTTCTGATAAGGTGGCTGGTTCATGGTTCCATTATTGTCACGTCACGTCAGATTAGATCTGTGACTTGCTACAGGTACCATGTAAACCTGTACTAACGTGTTTCATGGTCGGGTTGTCGTGTTTCATGGTCGGGTTGGCGGCACATAAACAGTCTCCCCAACCAAGTTTCCTCGTGAGGAGGGTGTACGATATGCACACCCAGCAGGATTAAAAACAAAACCTGTCAAAGGGCGGAGGAGCTCCTTGTGAGCCAACGGCCATCCACATCTAGTGCCCAACTGTGTCTGCGGCCGTCCTCCTGCAGTTTGGTTACTTCTTATTAGGATGTTGGTGGCAGGATTTGCACTCCGACCACCGTAAAACCCTTTATTCCGCAAAACCCACAAATGCAAAGAAAGTGGAAAACCCACTCCGTGGGAGTAACTACTGTGTTGTTGTCCTTCGCAGGGCAGCTCACCGGATGACGGGATTGGGGCAAAGCCTTCGTTTAGCAAACACATATGAGAGAAGAGAGCAATGTGTAGTCATTGTGCGAAAGTTGGTTTGCAGCCCATGACACTGTGTTTATCACTTTCCTCATTGCATGGTTGGATGTCGATGAAACGTCTTTTGACCTTAATGTTGACATGATTTTTTTTTGTTTTTTTTAACAGCAAAAGTGGGTAAAACATCCCTGATTATGACTTTAGTGAGTGAAGAGTTTCCAGAGGAGGTAAGTATTTTTATCGCACACACACACGCACACACACTTCATAGAATAGCGTTTATTTGTTGGTGTTAAGCAGTATTTTTAATATTTTTTTGAAAGCTTTATTGCCTTCACTGCACTAAAATGTTTGAAGTCGCGGTACGATTACACCAGGGGTCAGTTTTAAGTCTTCTACTGTTTGTAACACTGATTGAAGATTTGACCAATAATGAAAGGTTGCTATTCCCACGTGGGTTATTGTGCACTGATGTTTTTTTATATATATATATTTTTTTTTTATGTTGCATACAAAATCAAGGTCATTAAAGAGCTTGAACACTGAACGGATCAGGCTGCAACAGAACAAAAGGAACAGCAGATAAGAGATGGAGGAAGCACCAACAGCAGAGTTGAAGGACAACATGAAGGGAGACTTGGAAAAATAATGGATGTGGGGAAGAGGAGGGGCACCTTGTGTACAAAATGGAGAGAGAAGGAAGCTCTCAGGAAGGATTGAGAAAAGGAGATATAAAGAATGAAGTGCAAGACGTACAAGTAGAAGGAAATTCAAGCAGAATAGGATCGTGTGTTGGAAGTGAAAAATGAAGTTAAAAAATTTTTTTTTGAAGCAAGGAGGTGGAATAAGATAATGTTGAGGCAGATAAGAAAAAAGCTTTGGGGGGTGGGGGGGGGGAGAAAGAAGCGGAATGAGAAACTCATCAAAACAGAGAGAATGTGCTTGCCGGCTATCTAGGAGTAGGCTTTTTACAACACAAAAACAAATTTGACAATACAAGGTATTATTTAACACTGAAAATTGGACGAAAACACAAAGAGTAACACAGACGAAAGTATAACAGAAAAACACGACAGATCTGGTTCAGAAAACTTATCTTTGAGGTGGAAGGAGCAGTTGCAGATTCAACCTACATGTGGAGCAACCCGGAACGGGAGGTTTCAGCATTCATTGACTTGGTTTTGAATGCTGAAAGTGAAAAAGAATCAAAAGACATGTTTTAAACATGGGAAAGTGCAATTGAGAAAGGCTTGCACGTTAACAACATTTAATATAACGAAGGTTATCGTGAGTGGTGAAGAAGGAGAAAGGAAAGGAAGTGGACAATGGTTGTGTTCAACATGCAGAAAAGGAGTTGGAAGGAACTAAATTAAATGGAGGTGGTTATCGATTGGTGTCACAAGGGGTGCAGTGGTTTACCTGGAAATTTGTGAACAAAAGCTGGGATTTTCATGTTGTAAAATATGTCAGGATCAATCTTTTCAAGATAAAATATGAAGAACAAAAATAAATGTTCCTAATCTTGGAATTAGATTTAGAAAAGGTGGAAAGTTTCTGTTACCCTGGAGACCATGATAGAGGCATCAGGAGGAACAGAGTTCAACAATGAAGTCAGCCTGGAATAAGTGGAGACAACTTGGTGGTATCAAGAATCACAGAAACATTCCATTATCTGTAAACATTCCAGAGATTCCAAAAACATTCCAGAGCTGATCAAGATGGAACAAGAGAAAGAGCAATCAGAGCTTGCAGACCCTCGCCAGGACTTATTTTGAGTGGTGTATTTTTTTAGTAAGTTTGAGGGCAAATCCAACATGGCTGCCAAACCATGCGTCTGATCAAGTTGAAATTTAAAACATTTATTCCCCTTCTCTACTCGATCATAAATGTGAAGTTTCATATAAATCGATTAAGCAGTTCCAGAGAAAACATTATTTAATATTTTTCTTCAATCCAATATGGCTTCCAACCCATGTGACCTATCAATTATCCCTTAACACACTTACAACCATGGCTTGGGGAGCACTTGTGTGACGTTTCCCCTTGATTTGTCGAGCCGATCTGCAGAAGAAGATTTTTTAGGGTAAATCCAATATGGCTGCCGAACCATGTGACCAATGACATCATATGTGTGAACGTTTTCTTCCTCATGGGCAGGCGGTCATATGTGTAAAGTTTTGTCTCGATCTGTTCAGCCACTTCAGAGAAGGGGATTAAAAATTATTTTTTTTAATAAAAAAAACAATATGGCTGCCAAATCACGTGACCGATGACATCATGATTCTTTTTCCTGTGGACCATTTTATCCCTAGATAACCTTCAAAAATTTTCATACTGATTGGATGTGGTGCTCCACATATGTAATTATGACGTCATAACGAGGGCACATGACATCATTAAAAAAAAATTGCACTCATGCCCCATGAGAAGTACTTGCTATGTGCCAAGTTTCAATTTTTTCCTTGGTACGGTTTCAGAGATACAGAGGTCCAAAGTTTTTCTGTTTTTCCAATATGGTTGCCACAATATGTGCATGACCTCTGACGTCATAATTATCATTAAAACATTCTACATCTGTAGTCGCACCAATGGTGAAAATTTTGTCTAAATCCGACAAGCGGTTGCAGAGAAAAACACGAAAGTTCTGTGCGGACAAACAAAGACAGACAGACAAACGGACCCAAATGCATTACCCTCTCCTTTGGCGAGGGTAACTAGCTTTGCCAGGTGGGCAGCGGGTTAGAAGTGAGGTTCGGCGAGGTCATTTGAATGTAGGATCAATGATGTGGGGAAGAGGAGTCTCAAGGTGGTGTCTGATGCAGAAAAGGATGTTGGAAGTGTTGTGTGTGCAGGAGACCAAATGGAAAGGAGACAGGATGAAGAGGTTGGTGGGAGGATACAAGCTGTTGCACGCGGGTGGGGATAGAAGTAGTAATGGCATGGGACTACTAGTGTCGGAAGAGATCAGCAAGCAGATGGTCAGAGTGGAAAGATGCGAGGGATGGATAGATATGATATGTGTTGTGTCGGTATATGGGCCACAAACGGGAAGGATTTTGTTGGAGAAACAGGAATTCAGGGACGCACTTGAGAGGATGATGGGAATGGTTGAGCTGGACGTGATGCTGTGCATTGCAAAGGACTTTAATGCGCATGTGGGAGTAGTGGAGTCATGTGAAGAGGAATGTGTGGATAAATTTGGTTGGGGAACGAGGAATAGAGAGGGTCAAGAGCTGGTGGCAAGGAATGGGCTGGCCAGGGCTGATTCATTCTTTCAAAAGTGGGAAAGCCACAACATTACCTTTCAGAGTGGAAATCATAGAGCAGAACTCGATTTGGTGATGGTAAGGAAGTGACAGTTGTGGAGCGTTAGGAATTGTAATGCAGTGGTGGGAGAGCATGTTACCACCCAGCACAAGCCTGTGGTATTTGTGGTATGAATGGAGAAAAGGAGGGAGGTAAGAACAGGGGTTGGAAGATTATTCAGTGGGGGAAGTGTCAGGAAAACATTGTCGTTGAGAACAAGGAGAGGTTGAGGGCTAGATATGAGCAACGTAACGAAGAAGCAGAAGATTTGTCGGAGTGGAAGAAGTACAGAGAGGCGTTTCGGGGAATTGCAGAAGTTTTGTGTGGAAGGACGTCAGGAAAGGGTTCATCGTCGAGGGAGAGAAGACAAGTATGGTGGACGGAGAAGGTAAAGTGCCTCTAGAAAGTCTTCACCCCACTTTCAAAATTTTCACCTTTTGTTGCCTGAAAGCCTGGAATTAAATTGCATTAACTCAGACTTTTTCCACTTTTACACATCATAACCCACAACTTCCAAATGAAAAACAAATTCTTCAAACTTCAGAAAATTAATTTAAAATACAAAACGAGAATATCTTGGTTGGATAATTGTCCACCTCCCTGAACTTGGTGGAAGCACCTTTGACAGCAATTACAGCTGTGAGTCTGTTAGGATAGGTCTCCACCATCTTTGCACACCTTGATTGGGCAATATTTGCCCATTCTTGTGCATAAAACTGTTCAAGCTCGGTCAAGTTGCGTGGGGAATATTGATGGACAGCAATCTTCAAGTCATACCACAGATTTTCGATTGGATTTAGGTCGGGGCTCTGATTGGACCACTCAAGAACATTTATCTTTTTGTTCTTCAGCCACTCCAGTGCAGCTTTGCTGTGTGCTTTGGGTCGTTGTCATGTTGAAAGGTGAACTTCCGTCCCAATTTCAACTTTCTTACAGAGGGCAGCAGGTTTTCCTCTCAGATTTTTCTGCATTTTGCTCCATCCATTTTCCCTTCTATCCTGACAAGTGCCCCATTCCCCTGCTGATGAGAAACATCCCCATAACATGATGCTTCTACCACCGTGCTTCACAGTAGAGATGGTGTTCTTTGGGTGATGTGCTGTGTTGGATTTGCACCAAACGTAACGTTTTGCACTTAGGCCAAAAAGTTCCATCTTGGTTTCGTCAGACGACAAAACTTTTTGCCACATGACTTCAGCATCTCCCGAGTGGTTTTTTGCATACCTCAAACGGGATTCAAGGTGGGTTTTTTTTAGTAATGGCTTCCTTCTTGCCACCCTACCATACAGGCCAGACTTGTGGAGTGCTTGGGATATTGTTGTCACATGCACAGAGTAACCAGTCTTTGCCATGAAGGCCAGTAGCTCTTTCAAAGTTGCCATTGGCTTCTTGGTGACCTTTCTGATCATTCTCCTCCTTGCTTGGTTATCCAGTTGGGAGGGATGGCCTGATCTAGGCAGGGTCTTGGTGGTACCATTCACTTTCCACTTCTTAATGGTTGTCTTGACTGTGCTCCAAGGGATATTCAGGGCCTTTGAAATATTTTATACCCATCCCCTGATCTGTGCCTTTTTAAAGAGGTCTTTTGAAAGCTCCTTGGTGCTCATGGTCATATTTGCTGTGAAATGTACTACACAGCAGAGGAAATCTACAGGAACAGCTGATTTTATTCTGAAATAATCAGAATCTCTACAATTCAACACAGGTGGAGGCCAATTAACTTGGTGTGTGATTTTGAAGGTGATTGGTTACACCTGAGCTCATTTACAATTGCGATTATATGGGGGGGGGGTGGACATTTATCCAACCAAGATATTCTAGTTTGCATTTTTAATTAGTCTCCTGAAATTTATAGAATTTGTTTTTCACTTGGAAGTTGTGGGTTATGATGTGGAAATAGTCTGACTTGATGCAATTTAATTCCAGGCTGTAAGGCAACAAAAGGTGAAATTTTTGAAAGGGGGTGCAGACTTTTGCTATGGACACTGCAGTGAAGGTAGTTGGTAAAAAGGAGGAGGTTTGGAAGAGGATAAAGAAGATCAAGGATAGGGGAGGCAGCCCGATGTGGGGTTGCTACACCTGGTGGAGAAGAGGTTGGAGGTGTAAGGTGAGATGGCATTGGGATTTGTGAACCTGGAGAAGGCCTTCGACTGTCCTGAGAGAGATGGTGATGGCAACACTGAGATGGATGGGAGTGCCAAAAGCAGAAGTTAGGTTGGTGGAAGGGACACGTAAATGAACGAAGCTTGAGGGGTAGTATGGTGAGGACGCTGTATGCTGCTGATCTGGCTGTTGGGGTTGAGATTGGGAGGGAGAGGCAGGAAGTACTGGAGGAGTGGAAGGAGGCATTTTTGAAACATGGATTGAAGATGAGTATGGAGAAGACTGAGGTGATGTGGGTCAGGCAGCAGAGAAAATAAATGAATATCAGGTTGGAGGGGAAGGACAGAGAAATAGGTTTGAATATCTGGGAAGAACAGTGACTGGAGATGGTAAGTCCGAGGCAGAAGTGTGGAAGAGCATTCAGGTGGGTGTGAATGCATGAAGGAGGGTGGAGGGAGTAATGACAGACAGAAAGATATCAAAAAAATTGAAAGGAGAGGTTGTGATGTCGTGTGTAATGCCGGCCTACCTTTACGGTGGTCTGGAGACTATGGCACTGACAGAGAGACAACAACAGAATCTGCATGTTTCTGAGAACAACTGGGTCAGGAGTATTGCGGAAGTGAAGAGGGTGGACAGAAGGAGAATGGATGAATTAAGGGAGGAGATTGGTGTGCAGATGAGCTTGACGTGGAGATTGGTGAAATGCCGGCTGAGATGAGCTGGATACTTGGTGCGGATGGGGGAAGAGAGAATGGCAAAGAGAGCAGATTGGTTGTGGGAGCAAAGTAGGAGGAAATGAGGTAGACCATGTTTGAGATGGTAGAATTATGTGAGGAGGGTTATCTGTAAGGTAGGGGTGGTTGTAGAGTGGAGAGAGTTGGCTGAGGACGGAGGGGGTTGGAGGAGTATTGTGGTCAGGGCAGGGCAGAAATGTGGTGCCATCGAACCTCACCCCTTGTAAAAAGATAGGAGGAGGAGGAGGAGGAGGAGGAGAAGTAAAATTTGAGCCTATCAAGCCAGTATCAGACTCATATTGATGTTTGGAAGCAACAATGACAATGTGGATCAAAGATGTAAAAAGAATGGAAAGAACAGCGATGAGAATGATATGATGGATGGATGGATGAATGAATTGTGGCATTACTTGGTGCAGGGGACCTTACACTGCGGTGGGAAGTGTTGCATGGAAGACTGCAATGTTGGAGGCGGTACACAAAGCATCTAGCGGTAGTGGAGCATGGTGGTGTGCTCACACTGGAAGTCAGTGTCCGATAGCGGTGGCACACAGCAACTCAACCCAGCACAATGTCACGAGTCACTGCAGTGAGAAATGCCACTGCGGTTGTATTGTTCCAACAGTGGAACAGTACATAACATCCAGAAAGTGTTTAGCACCTACCGGATCTTTATTATGAAGTGGTGACTTTTGTGTGTCCCGGTAAAGTAGTGGTCATAAAAGAAAACTAGCATATTTTTATGTTCTACCTATCCTGTACAGTACGCTATAATATGTACTGTCCAGTACTCTATAACACCAAGAATAAATTTATATGCACCCAACAATTTTGCATTGTAAAAATCATCCAGGGATCTGCTCGACTCGACCATGTTAATCATTGCTTGACACAGAATCTCTCCAGGCCCAGGCCCAGTGAATAAGATAGGTTCCCAATGTTGGAGTTGCCAGTTCGTGATTTTTATTAATTTATTTATTTATTTGGAAATACTGTATTGCATCCTGGTTTTATAGTGTCACGGAATCGGTTGTAGGAGCTGTTACTGGCTGTTTGGATCTCAAACCGAGTTACTATAATATTCCTCAGTCTATTACTTGGGGTAATTCCATTAGTTTTCCTGAAGTGGATGTTTAAGCCGTGTGCAGTGGACTAACATTTCCTTAATGACATATTTCAAAGATGTTGATCATCTCGTGGACTGTTTGACCTCCCACAAACTTGATTATGGGTCTACGACATTGTCGGTTGTCCTAACCATTTGTTTGATAACATTTCCCAAAACATGGAAATCGCAGAAAGAGACATTCCAAACTGGCCACTTGAATGTCATTGTGCAGCTTCAGATCCCAATTGGAATCGTCACTCAAGCTTCCTCTCAGTCAGCAATCATGCTGGCCAACCCTTGAACTTATTGTTAAATAGCAGCCATCATGTGTATATTTCCGTCTGAAGTTGACTTATGTGTCCTTCCCTTTGTAAATAAGCATCATCTACAAAACTACTCCAATTAAATAAAAAAAACTAACACCATCGGGGAAGGATCAAGTCCAAAAACCAGGAGGTCCCACTGAGTGGAAAAGTAAAGAAAAAATATGGGGAAAATGTAATCAGGATGCGTGTGCCACAGTTGATTGGCCCACAGTAAAATAAATAGGGGGTGATGGGCTTCAGGGAATTTTGCAGACAAACAAGGAGCGATCCAGCTAATACCAACAGTGCAAACTAGTGGCTTCGGAAGGAACTCACAGAATCCCATGCTTGGTGCGAGTCCAGTCGTGAACCGGCAAAGAAGGGGACCCAGGATTATGCGCCAAATGATGAGGCGACCTCTCAGGGCACCGCACTCGAGTTTGTGTCCCTTTCCTTTTCTTGCAGCTAATTTTGCACATTTGTTTCCCATTTTATATACATTTAAAAAGCGCTTCTCACACCCCACTTAGAAAACCAGGATTACCGTGAAAATAGTGGCATTAACCAAAATCGTCTTTCCTGCATTTTCTTATCCCAGCTGACTTTGCTTGCATCTTCGGCTTCCACTTGATACGATGCAGTCTTTCATTTAAACCCTTTGCACACAAGTGAAAGCAAGTGATGCTGGTATGAGGGGAGTATAATCAGGCAGAGGAAAGGTAAAGTAAGCAGGAATAAACAAGTGGAGAGAAATAGAGGTTTGGTGGGTGTTGTCCTTTAACCTTGTCCTTACACCTTGTCATTTAACCATATTTTTCTTTGCTGACAAAATGGCCAGAAAACATTGAACCAGCCAACAAAGTATTCTTTTGTTTTTTTTCTTTCTGCATTTGCTAATGGCAGATTGTTTATTGCATTTTCACACAGGTGCCTTTCCGTGCTGAGGAAATCACCATACCTGCTGATGTCACTCCAGAAAAGGTCCCCACACACATTGTGGACTGTTCGGGTAAGTTCCTCAAGCTTGGATGTGAAGGAAAGGAAATTATATTAAGAATGTGGTTCCTCGTCTTATTTTAAGATTGTTTCGCATCTAAAAAATATGGCTTTGATTTTTGAGACCTTTGTTGGGAATTCGGAATTCCATGACAGACGAGTAGAGTGGAGTAGAAAGTCTAAAAACTTATTTATGATATTTTTATTTCATTTGAGCTGGCCGTACATCGTTGTGAATTTGTGACTTTTATGATATCATTTGCAGAAAGCCCCTCAAAATGACTGGAGACTCTTCTTTATTTTCACACTATTCAGCCTTGAAAAATGGGCTAAAACCGAAATTGTGCACAAAAACCTTAATTTATTCCACAAATTGCTCATACCTTTATTTGGGCAGTGTATCGGCGATAGATGGCTGCCTTGATCACTTCTCAAAATAAAAATAACCCACATTACATACATGAAGCAAAAACATGCCTCATGCTGATATGGCTGATGACCTTTCTGTCTTTTCACCCTATTCAGCTTTGAAAACTTGGGCTAAAACCGAAATAACGCACAAAAAACTTCATTTAATACACAAATTGCTCATCCTGTTATTTCTTCAACAAAATCGAATCAACTATTCCTTGTCACACACCCAACCTGTCCACCAGGTTTCGTCTGAATCCGTCCATAACTTCTTGAGATATCATGCTGGATATCGTTTTTGGCCCTATCTTTCAAGGTAAAGAATCACTTAAAAATTCTAGTATCTGGATCCAGATTTTCACCAATTCGTCCTGATCACACACCCAACCTGTCCATCAAATTTCGTCAGAATCCATCCACAATTTTTTGAGACATCCTCCTCACAGACAGACAGACAAACAAGCAGGCATGGGTGAAAACAATCTTCGGTAGCGGAGTTAACAATCCTTAAGCTTGGTGATAATGCAGCAGAATGTGCACATGGGCTTCAATGGGGGTATATTTTGCATGAGGAAATATTTATCCAGTACTTTAGGAGGGTTGTAGATAGCAGAACAATAAACAAAAGTTTCCGAGGTTCTGATTTGTTTCCACTCTCCTGGGAGTTTCGCATTTGAAGGCAGGGAGCAGAGACCACGCATAGCCGTTTGCGATCGGGATCTTTTGTACTCACCTAACCTCATGATGATTGGTATTCACACTGCTGCAGATGACGTTGTGCTCAACACCAAGGCAATGAGAAACCTTCCCCTTCTTTCCACCTTTCCCACCTCAATCCTTATTTTACTATCTCCTCCTTTCTCGACCAATCTCCTTATTGCATCCCTTTGCCTCTCCTTCTCTTGAGAGATATTTTCGGTTTGGACAGTGTGTCATGCATACTCCCAATTGAAGAGCTCTTTGGGATCTAAAATCAGATCTAAGTCTTTGTTCACACATCAAAATAATTGATTGTATATGCCTTCTGTTTCCAATAAGCGAAATATTTTTCAGGTTTTTTGTTTTTTATTATTATTATTTTTTTAATTGTTGCAATATGCCCAACATTGATCAGGTGTATGTGCCAGTGTGACCACTCCTCATTTTCATAAATGCCAAGGTGAGCCAATGAAAAAAGCCAAGAATTCACAAGGTTTCGGAAAAGCGATGATAATAGAAAACCTATACGCCACGAAAACCTATAGAAAACCAAGACGCCGAGGTGAACAACGAATAGCCAAGATCTTGTGAAAAAAGCCAAGGAGTGGTCACACTGGTATGTGCTTGTGCAATTTCACGGTTGGGGAGATGGCCGATCATTCACTACCCCATATGCATGAGTTGCAGCCCCGGAATCACAAGGGGGCATGAACCCAATGGTTACCGCTAACAGGGTGCTGGCAGAAGACGATATCACTACATTAACAATTAACATTTTAAGAATGTCAAAAATAATAACAAGCAAAACCCACACTCACTTTAATAATTATTTATACCAGAGACTCACACTAATCCTTACAGGCCTCAACAAGACGGGAACACATACTTCAAGGGCAACCCAAATGCTAAGACCACCTTGATGCTAATCTATCCCTTGATACTCTACAAAATCGACATGTCTTTTTCCTATTTTCCGAATTATAAAGTTGGTAAATTTGCGATTAAAAGTCGAAATATTATTCTTCTTCAGATTAGCCATGACGTCATATACTGAAGGAGACAACCATATCTGCATTGTATAGTGTGTACGGGTTACACTGCGGTACATTACAATTCAACTCAAATGGCAAATAATTTTCAATTTTACACAAATATGTCAAGTCTGCATCCTTGGTGCTTGTATAGTAATATAAACCGAGATGGTTTCATGCTACACCAATGGCCGAAACGCCCTAAGTTTGCCCAAAATTGGATGAGGTTTGTCCGAAATACTCGAATGAGAATTGTACCTCTAAAATGTTCACTTTTGTGCTCGGAACGTTTTACAGAGCACGTTATGAAACAACAAAGATGGCTACATGTTGGTTGTGGTTATCCACCACGATTGAGAGAGGATGCCATACCCACCATTAAAGGCCCAGTCACACCTTGACATTTTAGCCAGCAATGGCAACGTATCAAAATGTATGTAAAACCCTGGCTTACGCTTGAATTTTTGATGTTTTTTTTAAAGATTCAGACGTATTCATAACGAGTTGGTCGTATGCATAACTATTTAGTAACGACACAGAACGTTTCTTGTCTTATAGATAACTTGTACCAAAGAATGCTTAGCCTGTTGTCGACGTTCACAACCTATGCCAACGATAGTCTAACTTATGCATAGCGCACTGCAAGTATCGCCGACGATCACGTGGCATAGCCTATTAAAAGGCTGCCGCACAATGATTCAAATCATAACCGCCGGAGAAATGGAAGTGTCAACATCGCAGTCACACCTTGGCGATCTTGCCAGCGTATGCCGACCTCTGAAAAATGCGTCTAAAACGCTGGCGCACGTCGAATATGGTATGGGTAAGTTTGGTATACGTGAATAGAACGCTAAGTACGCTATTTATACGTCGTAGTAAGTGGAGTACGTCTTGTACTTTTAAACGTGTTAAACATTTTACGACGTACTTGCCTTATGCCTCATACGTTCCGCATGCGATGGGAATAAGTTGTACGCACGATATGCGATCATTGGCACACTTCGACAAAAGTTACTCATAAGTCGAAACGCGTCAATGTAATGGTTAGCGTCAGAGTTCCAGACTCCCTGTTTTTTTTTTCTTTTTTTTTTTCTTCGGTATGACGGTGATGTTGACACTTCGATTTCTAGTGCGGTTATAATATATATATAATTAATAGGCTGCCGCTCAACGATTTAAATCATAACCGCACTAGAAATCGAAGTGTCAACATGACCGTCATACCGAAGAAAAAAAATAAAAAAAAAATCAGGGAGTCTGGAACACTGACGCTAACCATTACCTTGAGTGTTTCGACTTATGAGTACCTTACAAGTAACGTGTGTCAACGATCGCGTAACGTGCCTACAACACGTTACTCATAGGTTAGAAATAAGTTTCGGGTACGCTAAACATTACCTCGACGTGTTTCGACTTATGATTAACTTACAATTAACGTGTATCGACGTGTTTCAACGATGCATAACTGCCTACAACTTATGGCCAGCATAGCGGAACTTGTGAATCATACACTGGCATAAGTCGTAAAATTTCAAGCATGCTAAAATTTGAGGACAACCACAAAGTACAACGATGAAAGCCAGCGTACTACGACGTATGGCAGTGTTTTTCAGCGTGCTCTCAATGTTTCCAAAACTTACCCATAACGTATTCGACGTGTGCCAGTGTTTTAGACAAATTTTTCAAAAATCGGCATAAGCTGGCTGAAACGTCAAGGTGTGACTGGACCTTAAGTGGAAGAAACAAAAGACACATGGTGTAGTAGCAAAGTGAGGTTTTTTAAAAAAACAACATTTTTGTGTTTGCTTTAATCAATCAGACATTTTTACCTCCACCACCGAAGGTGGATGGAGGTTATGTTTTCACCCTTGTCCGTCTTCTGTTGGGTCGCCGAAATAGGTGACCCTTATTGTCAGTAATTCTTTCTGTTTGTTTGGATGTTTGTTCGTTTGTCATCAGCATAATTGGTAGTAAACGTGGGCCGATTTTGACCAAACTCGGGTGGTAGGTACATCTTATGACCTAGTGCTTTGGAAATTGTGATGGTTGCTAGGGACGCTTTGGTTCCCTAGCAACAGCCAAAAAACCTTCAAAATCGGTACCGTTCACGCGAAATCAATTCCGAAAGCCATTATCCCACGTAGGCTTATGAAATTTGGCATGCATCATCTACAGGTGATTCTCTACCAAATATATTCCGGTTTTTGTGATATATGGAATAGTTACCGCAGCAACCCCCTACAAATGGGGTATGCCCGAAAACTGGCGAAATTGAAGGCCCCCTAGCGACCAGGTGAGTGCATCGATCCGAATGAAACTTTGCAGGTTCATAGCACGCAATGAGTACTACAGCTTTGCCTCAGGACATATTGACCGATTTGCTTAGGTCAGGGTCAATTAGTCAATTAATTAGTCAATCAAGACGTTCAATTAGTACAAAATCGATAATATGCGAGAGCTGGAGGTGCCTTGGCGCCAAATGCTACCCTCCTAGGGTTATGGTCAGATGGTCATGAAAATTCACACTAATCATCTGGAATGCATTGTGCACAAACGATTGAGCCGGATTTTCGATTTATATCTTTGTTCACCCACGCACCCCCTCAAACTTTGGGGATTTCCGATATCAAACCGCATTTTCGGTACTTTTCATTCAAATTGATACTGAGTAGTTATCAGTAGATGGAACTCGATGAGATTTGGTATGCATAATCTTAAGGTGATTCTCTATCTGCTATATGACATCCATTTTTTTCTATATCTTATGGTAACCCTCTCAACTTGGGTGTCTGAGGGCCATTGAGCATTCCCGCTGAAAATTCAAAGTACACTAGCTCCAAGATGGTTGAACCAAATCGAATGAATCTTTACATGCTTATAGACCGTAATGAGTAGTACAACTTTGCTCATTTGCAATATGACCTATCTCGAGTAGGTCAGGGGTCAAAGGCCAATAAGTGCATTTTTCGGTGAAATTACCATTCAGGCACCCTTGCTCCTACACGGATTAACCGATATGAATGAAAGTTCATAGGTACATAGTACTCGATGAGTACTACAACTTTGCTTCAGGACATATTGACCTATCTCGGCTAGGTCAGGGGTCAAAGGTCAATGAGTGCATTTTTCAGGCAAAATGACCATTCAAAACCCTTGCTCCTATACGGGTTAACCGATACGAATGAAGTTCATAGGTACAGAGTCTCAATGGGTACTACAACTTTGCTTCAGGACATATTGACCTATCTCGGCTAAGTCAGGGGTCAAAGGTCAATGAGTGCATGTTCGGGCAAATTGACCATTCCAAAGCCCCCTTGCTCATACACAGGTTAACTGATTTGATTGCATTTTCGTAAGTACTTAGTACTAGATTAACTCAGATCAGGGGTCAAAGGTCATCGGATGCTCAGCGACCCATGGCTCAGGCGACCATGGCCGCCTACCGGCTTGTTTGTGTATTTGTTTGTTTGTGAACAGGATATTCCAAAAAGTTGTGGACGGATTTCGGGCAGGTTGGGTATGTAAGAAGGAAGAATTGATTCGATTTTGGTGAAGATCCGAATCCGGATCCAATAACTTTTTCAGTGATTCTTCACCATTGAGTGATGGGGCTAAAACAATATGTAGCACGATATCTCAAAAACTTGTGGATGGATTCGGATGAAACTTGGTGGGCAGGTTGGGTATGTAACAAGGAATAATTGATTCGATTTTGGTGAAGATCCGTATCTGGATCCAAGAACTTTTTCAGTGATTCTTCACCATTGAGTGATGGGGCTAAAACGATATATAACACGATATCTCAAAAAGTTTTGGACGGATTCGGATGAAACTTGGTGGATGATTTGGTAAGGTGACAAGAAGTCTTAAATTTTAGTTGAGGTCCAAATCTATATCCAGCTTATCGGTGGGATACAAAACATAAACTAATCAGCCTTGCAGAGGTATGCACTCTACCGAGTTGCTGTTCTAGTTAATTGTTGTTGGATGTTACAGGGCTGATGGGATAGCCTAGAGGTACATACACTCGCCTCTAAACCGTCTGGCCTGGGTTCGAATCTCGGTCTAGCTATGACAGCTATAAACTGTCATCCTGGTGTTTCACAGGCAGGGTGATTCATCAGTGTGTGTGTGTGCCGTCCCTCGGATGGACGTTAAACTGGGCGTACCGACTGCCGTCATTACTCTATAGACATTAAAGATCCCATGTCCTTCGTGATGAGTAGTCAAGCTCCCTGGCCAAATTCCAAATTCCTTCCTGAGGCGACCCATCCAGGAATGTAGCCTAGTAACTGCTTCGGCAGTGCCAACACTTGCATAGGGCATGAAAACATGATGATGATGAAGATGATGATGATAATCATAATGATTATGTGCTTGATAATCCCCGAAACCGAGCATGGGTACTGGGATATAAACACTGTAAAATGAGTTTAAAGAACGAATTGTGACTTGTTAACAATGCTTGATACTTGTAGTTTGTTTTGTTCTTTCCAGAAGAAGAACAGACACAAGAAGAACTGCAAGAAGAAATTCTAAGGGTAGGAAGTGTCATCAATTCATTTTTAAAATTTTCTTTTCCTGTTTCACCTTCCTTGTGGTGGATTTATTTGTGTAACATCGACTACTACTGGGTACATCCAAACAATATATTGAAGTGTTGCAGTTGAACTCTTAATGAGTGATTGTTAGGTTACTAATTGTAAATGGTTTGTGTCTGTTTAAATGGAGTTTGTAAAAAATAACTTTAAATGTGAGGAACCATATTGTTTGCTTGTTTTCTTATACACATGTAGTTGCCTTTAGTTTGCAAACTTGCAACAAAGAAAATTAGCATTAGTGTCGAATTATCCTTCTGATTAAAATGATTAGCTTTTAATGTGTGAAGCTACAGACAGACAGTCTTGCTGTCATTTTAAGGCCTGAGTAACATATCCATGGATGCCACCTTTGTTGCTGTTTGGATTAAAAGGGCACAGCCAGAAAGGGTCATTCATTTTCATTAATAAAGCATAAATTTTAAGACAACAAAATTAAACTATTTCTTACTAGTAAATATGTGATTGAGGTTTAGATGAAATTCCATTTAGACCAAACTGCTTCAGCATCCCATTGGCATGGACAAAACAATTAAAATGCATAAGATGTTTGCTATTGAGAGTTTGTAACTTTTTATGTTGCATGTGTGCTTTGTGATGGTGGGGTGTGCTTCAATATTGTTTGTGCTGCTATGCTTTCAGGCTCAGGTGATTTGCATTGTTTATGCGGTAGACAGTGAGGAGTCCATAGAGAAGGTAAACTTGTACAATGTTTGAATGTTAACATCTTATTTTATACGTTTCTTTTGAAAGCACCAGACTTGTATTCATTTTCCAGCCTCCATTTCTTCCCCAAAACATTTTTTTTTTCGTCCTTCGTTTCCAGATCACTAGTCGATGGATCCCACTCATTCATGAAACAATTGGAAAAGATGACAGGTAACATTGATATTTTCAATTCACTTGCAACTGGTTATTTTCTTGGAACTTGCAGCTCTTCCATTTCACAATCGAATCGTTCTATATGGTCAACGGATCTCAACAATAACAAAGTCAAGAAGGGTCCCTTCTAATTATGGCTTTGGTATAATAGCAGTTTGAATAGCATGTGATGCATACGTTTATTGAGTGGTAATTATTCTGGTATGAAGGTCGGTACGAAAGTAATACCTCTAATTTTATTTCTCACGAAATATAATTAAAATTACATTGAAAACTAGAGAATTCATGTAAGACCTTACCTCGTGCAGTCTTGAGAAAAAAAAGAGGACGTGGGTGGGGTCTGCGAGCAGCAAATTTGATTGGTTGAGATGGTGTAAAATCCCATAAATGTTGGCCAGGTACTGCTAAATGAAGAGTTTTGGAAAGTGCCAATAAGTCGATTTGTGTTATACATTGTTCAAGTAAATAATTCAATGGAAATAAAATAAAGATTTTAAAGGTTGCAGAAAAAAAATTCCAGGGGTTTACCGCCGTTGATGCAGTGTCTTCACACTACTTAATTTAACATGTTACATTAGTTAGTTATTCGTGCCTGTTGGTTGTGTCCCTTTTGATGTCCTTAAAACATGAGCTTCCTGTTGGAATTGTTTTCAATTTTGTTTTTTGCCAGATAGGTGGACAGTAAAAAAAATTATCTCACTCCTCTGCGCATGCGCGATCGAAACAATTCAGAGCTAAAGTACTGCTAAGCTTTACACACTAACTTTAATTTAACATGTTACATTAGTTAGTTATTCGTGCCTGTTGGTTGTGTCCCTTTTGATGTCCTTAAAAACAGTGAGCTTCCTGTTTGGAATTGTTTTCAATTTTGTTTTTTGCCAGATAGGTGGACAGTAAAAAAAATTATCTCACTCCTCTGCGCATGCGCGATCGAAACAATTCAGAGCTAAAGTACT
>CM068953.1:73454607-73476170 GCA_035128595.1 Eptatretus atami
AATTATCTCACTCCTCTGCGCATGCGCGATCGAAACAATTCAGAGCTAAAGTACTGCTAAGCTACAGGTTTGTTTTCCAATTTGTGTTCAAAATATAACATTCAATTGGAATTAGGTTGTTCCTCGATCATAAACTGATGTTTGTGGACAGATAGCCAGACAGACTGAGACAGACAAAGTGAACCAATTGTATAACCCCACTGTTTGCTTCATGTGTGCAGGGTAATTACAGGAAATATGCATACATATGTGGCAAATATGAAGTTATTTTTCCACATCGTCTCCGTCAACTGCAATGCACTTTAATGAACGCATCAATCCGACTCTTGTTTTCCATCAGACTACTTTGAGGCTTGCTGTAGATATCGGTTTTCTCCACTCTTGAAATGCTTTGCCCAACGTTTAGCGGTGCTCATATTAATCGTAGAGTTGCCATACACATTCTTTAAATGCCGATGAATATCCACTGGAGGATCCTCTTCTGCAGTAAGAAATTCAATAACTGTTCTCTACTTTGTACGCACATGTAGCAGGGCAGCCCTTTTGAAAGCGTGGGGTGGTGTTGTCACGTGACCAATCAGAGTGCTGCTCAACTTGAAATTGGTGGAAGACAAACCTTTCATTGTGATCTTGTGTCGTTTTCCTATTTCGCTCTGGTTACGAACTGAAAAACCAGAGGCATTACTTTAGTTATCGACCCTCGTAGCATTACAAAAAGGTGAAATTGAGAGCCATTCACAGAGAAGGGTGGCACCTTTGGTAACCATCAACCAACCAAACACCTTCTCGAGCAATCCCACTCATCTCATTTCCCATGTGGGTGGATAAGAGGTGCAACATTTGTACTGTTCCATGTCGAAAACGTTTTTTTTTTTTTTACATGTACACTAAATCAGCATTATAATATTTTAGAACTTTATGGAGCTCTATTGGTTGCATTGTCCCTTTGTACTTCCCCATCTTCATTGTTTGAATATTGCAAGTGACCTGATGGTTATCTCCTTTCCTGAAGTGTCTATCCAACTCCCAAACACCCACCTTTCACCCTCAATTATTCCTTTTTAAATCCTTCATGCCATAATGAAGGTAGTCTGATGCACGAACACAGTAGACATTATATTGGCGAGATACCTTCCGTGAATATTCATGATAAAGAACTTATGCATTCTGCATTTATAGTTTATTACCATATATTGGATTCATGCAGACCCTTCCACCCAAAAAAGTTCATAAAATGGTGCTTCATAATTTGTTCTTTAACAAAGAACTGACTTCCACCAAAAGTGCCATTCGTTACAACACAATTTGTTAGAATTTGAGTGTTCCTTCGAATGGGAAAATACTATACAAGTTTTTAAATGCGGAATGGGTTTTGATGGGTGTGTGCTTGAATTTTCATGGGTTAGTCATTCCCTGAACAACCTCACAAACTTGATTGATTCGAATTTTTATTTACTTATCTTTCGCAATGGAGTTCAATGGGATCCACTGAAGCTGGCATGCATGTAAACAACTTATCACTTAAACCACTCCACCCCTCAACTACCCCTGCCCTCTCTCTCCCCCATCACTACCTGTTGAAGATATTTTTAATGGGTAAAATCCTGAGATTGATGTATACGAGTCATGCCAGGGAATCAATATATTATTATTTTTTTTTTTTTGCAGGGTACCCCATAATACTGGTGGGCAACAAAACAGATGTTGTGGAAAAGAGCACTATGGAGATGATACAGTCGGTGATGAACCAGTACTCTGAGGTGGAGGCGATTGTGGAGGTAATTCATTAATAAGATGACGTGGTGTGTGTGGTGTGTGTGTGTGTGTGTGTGACGGTGTCTTCTCCATAACTCCAAAACCATGAAACCGGAGCAGCCTGAAAACTTTGCATGCAAACAAAGAAAACTCCAAGGAAGTGCAAGAGTGAAAATTGGGTGTTTGGGTGAATTAATACCCCTTTTTGAAGATAATTAACGGCCTTATTTAATTATATCCTTTATCAGATGCATCCTCGGTCACCGCACTTTATGGGGTCTTGAGGCGTATCCTAACAGCTATGTTACCTAATCCTAGGTAATATTGTTGTGGGGCCGAGTTTCGGTGGCGATCACGACCGCTAGGTGGAGCAGTAGAGTCGGCTCCACCGAACACCCGGAATCTAGATCGTGCTCCTCGGAGAACTCTGAAAGGCACGGGTCCCTTACAGGACCGAGAATCGCCAATAATTCGGCCGCGTGGAATAGGGTAATTGCCAACTTCAATATACATAAGTATCCACACGTCAAAGCTACCGGGGAATTCACACCCTCGGCAGGCCTCGAGCGGAACGAGCCGTTATCGTGCTCAAACCGTGCGGTAACCCGAGCGGATGGTTACCAAGGCCCGTCGGTCCAAAAGAACAATTACGCCTCGCTATTTCTCAACACACACTGTGCTAAGCCAATGAAAGAAATGACAGGGACGAACTGGTACATTCAACAATAGGGGTATTTCTTTTACAAGGGGGAAGGGAACACACAAAGAGCAGAGCTATCAGACTATAAAATCAATGGAAATTTATACACAAGCACTTATACAGTTGCTACTTAAAGATGGGCCCACACACCGACACACAGCATACAGAAATGGACCTCGTCGGGTCTTTATTGAAGGCTTCCAGCTCGAGGGCAGGTGAGCTGGAGACCAGAGCCTGTGCTTGGACCTGTCCACCTCATGTGGTCTTCGACGATCCGGCTCGGCGGGACTCGAACCCGCAACACGATGCCGCTCCAAGCACCAGGTACCGCACTCTCACACCGGCCATGCACCAATCGACCAAGACCGAGGAGAGATCAGAGGCGACGATGACTTCACGACGACGACCACGGCGACCACCACCACGACCATGACCACGACCACCATGACCCAGCCTGGCGTTCCTTTATTTCCTTTTTCCTGTGGTAGCAAATCGCCGGCTGAGGCGCTCTTCACCCTCATGGACGGGTGTCATGGGAAAGTCGCTCTCTGTGGAAATCTCAACCCCATTGGCCGGGGTGACATGGGGAAGTCACCTCTGTGGCAATCTCAACCCCATTGGCCGGGTGCCATGGGAAAGTCGCTCTCTGTGGCAATCTCAACCCCATTGGCCGGGGTGCCGTGGGAAATTCGCTTCCCGTGGCCATCTCAACCCTCATTGGCCGGCGTGTCGTGGGAAAGTTGCCTTCTGTGGCGTGATTGGACAAGGGGCAGCCCCTGCCTTCCTGGGCGGAGTCCCGGTCTGAGGCGATGGAGATCTCCGCCCACGTACGTGGCAAACACACGTGTGCAATGGCGTCGGTGTGTGAAGTGAAGTGAAGAGGGTTTGTTGTCAACGAAACCCGCAGCGCACACATGTAATTCCCGTTAGACACAGGTAGGGGGCCCTAACTATAAACACACTTACCGATATAACTGTTCTACAAGGACCTGAATGTTGAGTGCTCATGGCTGCCAGTTCGTAACAATATAGCTGGTCTGAAGCTGCCATGTTTTTTGACCTACTCAACCGTGCCTTGACTTGGAACAGGCGCAATGATTTCTTAACGATAAAGTCCCCCCCCCCCCACTTTCCTCACTCATATTATCGAATGCCTTTTCATCATAGCTATGAATCGCTGTGTACTCACTTTTGTAAGTACTACAGTTTTCAAATTTGGAGCTTGGAGAGATTTCATGCATTACATGATATGATTCTTCACGATCTACTCTCACGGACTAATTAAAGTTTATCATCGAAATATTATTACGGTTTTTAGGATAGGATATTGTCCAGACTAAATAAGTGTCGAAATCTGTTGTGAAATCTGATAATATAAGAAATACGAGTCTTGTAACTAAGCAGATATACCTATTTACTTTAAGCAAGTAAGGCTATGTTCCCTCCTCCTCCATACCTGCACAAAAAATGTGAAATTTCAAAGCATTAAACTTTATCTTTTTCTCCTGTTTGGAGAATTATATTGAGTGAACAAAAATTTTAGGAACGTGCTAAAATTAACCAGCTTCATTGAGCTAGATGATTTCATGTATTCACTGCTGGACCTCGCACCCTGTTCCCCAGAGGGACTGCCTATCCATAGCATCTGCCAGATCTGTGTCTATATTTTCGGAGGTTTGGCGAGGTGTTCGATAGGGAATCAAAACAAATATGGTGAAAAACGGATGTTGAAAAAAAAAAGTTACAGTGTTTGCGTGGACCCCAAACAGATATAACCACGTGACACGTGCACAGATGAGCGGGAAACATGGTGGATTTTATGCAAAGTTAATTTCACGGGCGATTTAACTTTGCGATGTCTCCAGGGTTTTTCTGCATTAAGCAGCAACTCTTTTGTGGATAAAGTCATTATTTGAACCAATTCATTTTATTTTATTTACTGCTGCGTGTGCGGTGAAGACTGGTTTTAAAGTTAAAGGGATCCTAGATGGTGTGCAGCAAAAGCCTGGCCAACCATTCCTTATCAACCATTTAATAGGCGTGCTTGCATGAGTGCTTAAGCCACTTGCAGAGTGCCCATTGTCGATGGCAGTACCGCGCTACATCATTCTGAGCGAATCGTTCACTCACTCCGGATGCTTTTGCTGCGTCACGTCATTCAGAGCAAGTGGTTCGTGCTCCGTCGCCCTGAGCGAGTGGTTGTGAAATAACATCCGATTTCTCAGCTGTTTTCCATATTAATGTGATTTCTAAATTACAGAGCCAAATATTTTTTCCACCCATCACACGCAGCTGTTTAGAAAGATTAATGTTTGTGAACATATCCCTGAAACGTCTATATAAATGCAACGTTCTTCTTCGGTGAAAGCTACTCAAGGTTTTTGGGTTGTATACAGTAAGTACTGCATATGGTAATCACACTGACTCCACCTGATGATTCCCAAAAAAGTGCTGACATCGGCCAAGCATGTGTGTGCGTGCGAGCGCGTGTTTCATAAAGCATGACATTCTCTCTGCTAACTCCCTTACCTCTCTCTCTCTCTCTCTCTCTCTCTCTCTCTCTCTCTCTCTCTCTCCTCCCCTCTCTTCTCTCTCTCTCTCCTCTCTCTCTCTCCTCCCCCCTCTCTCTCTTCTCTCTCTCTCTTCTCCCCCCCTCTCTCTCTCTCTCTCTCCTCCCCCTCTCTCTCTCCTCCTCCCCCCTCTCTCTCCCTCAGAAGTTCTCCGCTCTTTCTCTCTCCTTTTGTTTCTTTGGATACACCTTCTTATCGGGCCACGCCTCCCCTCCCCTGTGGCCTTGGATTTTGGGCGATATCTGCTCTCAGGTGTTAATGAAACCTCTTCAAAGTTGGTTTATGGAGAGTCTGTGAGGAACATATGCTCGTTATACATAGAAATGTGGGAAATGGCTTGTATAAAAGAATGTAGACTAAGAAAATGACACATGGGATTTCTAACTACACAATTGCAATGCAGACCTATCAACACAGACTTTAGACAGTTAAACTAAACAGTGTGCCATTTAAGTAACTAGCTTAACGATGTGAGGATCTCTTTGAAACTCCTTAAAACTGTAACAATACATTCATGATACGTATGGGACAGGATTAAGTTGAGCTCAACAAAATCGTGATGCACGTGAAGTGGCGGGCCAGGAACTACTTTATTCCATACTGCATATCAATACACAAGGCTGTAAATACACCATTCATGATATTTGAGGATGTCTTATAACCAGTGGATATTCTTTATCAATGGAGGAGAGGGTGGTGGGGGTTCATCAGGAGTTAATTAAAGCACCATATTTTTCATCTATCCAAACAATATTTTACATTCTTTGTGGTTCGTGGAAAGGGTTTAGGTTACTTGCTTCAATTTCAGAAAGAAATTGTTTCAGTTTTATTTTCAAGGTTCGTTTGATTATTTGTCTGGAACGACAGGTTGACGTTGTGAGATTTTTCCAGGATTGAATCACATGTTCCATTTATCAGACCAGCACCTCATCAATTCCAGATCAACAGAGTAAAGCAGCTGCCATCTGCCTATCAGAGGGATGGGGGTACTGCACGACACAATATGGAGTCTTCTTCAAAAAGAAAGAGATGGTTTCCAGAGCATCGGAGAGGTTATTTATGTAGGTCATTAAATCTGTTTATTTGCCCTTCTTGTGAATGCGAGTGATGTTGGCGGACCTTCAGGCAGATGGGAGACGGCCAAACAAGAAAGACAGGTTTAACAGAGCAGACAAAGTAGAAGGAAAAGCAGTAGAGTGGGATTTGTGTGCATGGGCACTGATGCCCTCTGGGCTTATCAATGATGGAAGAGTTGAGGTTGGACAGAATGTTCTTTTTCGTCTCCAGCATTAAAGACAGAGTCCATTGGACAGTGGGTATGAGGTGATAAGATGAGAACACAGCTGAGTGGGTTGGGTATACGAGATTTGTAAGCCATCAATGCACGGATGAAACATTCTGCAGTGAGGCCGTTTGAGGTGAGGGAGTTATTGAAGGGTGAGCTTAAACCAGAGACGGACTTGACAAGGCACGCCCAGGACTTTAAGGAAGTTGATTTTTGTAGAGTTTGGCCTTGTTGTCTTGAGATGGAGGACATACTTGTGAGCCTTACAAAGAGCTAATGTTCCTCTCAGCCAGGTTAGCTTACCATATTGATAAAGCCAGCTGCTTAACCACAGGATTCAGTGTAGCATGGATAGGATAGTGACAGAAATGATGGGATAAACTAGTGCACGAGAGAGAATAACCTTTTGTGAAAGTATTCCCAGGTGAAATTCATATTGGATGCTGTGGAGATGGCAGCCCAATCCTTTTGTGAGAGGACAGATTGCAGTCCTTGCCAGTTGGCCTGTGCGAACATCAAAATCCTGCAGTATTGAGGTCACTCACTGACAACAGCCAGTGAGATGTGGGTTTTGACAGGAATAGGAGCAGTGGAGGAACAGGAAAGGTTGGATTAAAAGTTTCTCATCACTGGTTCCAGGAGGGAGGACATGTACCAGTTACAGAAATCAGGGTTGGGAAAATTAAAATTGTCATGGATATGGGTTGTTCCTGATTTTCACAATTCTCTTTGTCGAAGTCTACCGAATGTTTATCACTACTGAATGCAATTGCTGCTGACAAACATGTCTCCAGATTGCATTAAAATTAGAAAATGGGACGAAATTCCCTTTGTTGTGAGTAATGTATGAATGGAAAGTGTAAGATTGGTTATGAAGCTTGTTTAACCTAGAAACAACACCAACTCTACGGTAGTGATGCTTAACTACAATAACAGCTTTTCACTTTGAGGAATTTTGATTTTGGCATGAGAACTGGCTTCAACACACCCATTGTACATCCCTCCAAATAGGTGTCACATAAAAGGATATGATGAATGATATCATCATATAAATTTGGAGGACTCTTTGTCAATCCTTGCCATTTGTGGAATGGTGACCCACAATTTGGATAATATGTTTCACATGAAAGCTGTACTTGAAGAAATGTGTAGTTTGATGAATTTGTGCCACTTTGTTTTGTCATGCACAGCACGAGCTGAGCAAAGCAAAACTTATTTTCAAGGTGCATTTCTGTCTGGGTATTGAGGGTTTTGAAAGGCCAAGGTGACATGATGGAGGACAATGTCTTGCCATGCCAACGTGAGGTTTGCAAACAGACGAGGCTTGCAAGTCTATAGAATGCACATTTAAAAGACAAATCTCATGAAACAGGTCACTTTTGAGTGTTCTTTTGAATCACATTGTTAATCGTTTTCATGCTGAAGGAATGTTTGAACGTGTCATATTTTAAATAGCCGAACAATGAGTTGAGACATTCCTCCTCATCTTGAGAGAGTGTCGTGAGTCTGTCAGAGATGGGGGAGTTATTGGAAGAGGAGCTTAAACCAGAGGTGGACTTGACAAGGCATCCCCAGGACTTTATTAACTTTAAAAATGTGTATTAAAAATTAATACGGTGCCAGTATGTGGTGTTATGTTCTTACCATCAATGAAAATGCAAGCTGACATGATGGCAAAGCCTACTGAATGCTCAGCAAAGACAGCCACAACCCCACACACAAATGCCAGCAGCACTTATAACTGTGCAGATGTTGCAAAGCAAGTGTGCACTACCAGCTCGCGGCTTTGCAAAATACAGCACATCTAAGCAGAAACAATCCAACATATACAGGCAGCACATCACCAGGCCGCAAACAAGATTGCACCACAGAAATAAGAGGACACCCAGACAGCACACCAAGCAAAGCCAATAAATGATCAACATGACTTCTCAACACCCCAACCACAAATGCAATTGCTCTCTGTGGGTTATAAAGCCAAGGACAAGGTATGAATTGACAGCAAGAATGACCCAAAGTTAGCGATTAAAATTATTCCCACAAACTAAACACATGTGTGTGTGTAATATATATATATATATTATATATATATATATATATAATATATTATATTAATATAGGTATATATAGTGTTACGGCTGTGGAAATTCGCAGGACACCATATAGGACCTTAGTTAGTTATGCCGATAAGTCCGTGTTCAGTTAGATTTCCCCACCGTTGTTTAATGGGAATTATCCGTGTGACAGGGCTGTGATCTTTGAGTTAGCCGTTATTCTTTGCTATCGTTATTTTGGACCAACCGCTTCACAACAACCACCTTAACCACAACCCTCATAACCACACCACCGCGTTTCCACCTCGGCACACGGTTGCCAGAGCCTGGCCTTCGTCGAGGGAAAGCAGGCGGCCCCCGTTCCCCCCTCCCCGGACGAATGGCGTCTCCACAGTGAAGTCCACCCGGCGTGTGGAAGAAGACAATACAGCGGCGAGGGAGCGTCCCCGATTTGGCGGGAAACGCCTTCCTTGCAAGAAGTTTCCCGCATGTTCTGGAATGTTTCCGCATGTTCTGGAAGGAGGGCGGGGCGAGAGCGGAGGGGCGGAGCGTGGGTAATAAAAAGCGCACACGTTCTCTCTCTAAGGGGTTGCTGCCGCTCTCTCGCTGTCGTTGCTGAAGCTCTCTCGGTCGTCGCTGAATCTCTCTCTGGAGATATGCTGAGGAGAATCTCTCTCTGGAGTTGCTGCTGGGGTTGCGGTCATTGCTGGTGTGGTTGCTGCTTGTGCAGAGGAGAATCGCGCCAAGGAGCTGCGTGAAGATCTGGGCTCGTGTCCGAGTCAGGAACTTGGAGCGGTCGATGTACACATAAGCGTGGCATGGTTTGCTTCAGTACATAAAGGTTGTGTTTTATGTTTGTTGGAGAATTAAGGGCAAGTGTCGGTCTGTTGCCTATGCACGCCCAAATAAAGGGATTTGTCAGAAGGACGTGTTGCATGCTTGGAACAGGTTTCACCCGTAAAGTGGGTAGTCTGCCAGTAACTATAATAAATTATAGATATGAATAAATCTTCAATATCATGACATAATGCTCTGAAATAACATAATAAATGAAAGAATACAAATAAACATCTTCAACATCATGAAGATTGCTCTGCTAAATCTTTTGACTGAAGTGGATTCAGACTTTTGTACCCCTGTCAGTGGAATATATCCAACAAGAAACAACAGAAAAAATAGGACCGTATTCCAAGAAGTCATTTTCGGGACCCACTAAACCAAAAAACGAGTACTTCTGCAATGTTCCAAAAATATTTCCATGCTGGTGCAATATAATGCACCAAGTCATTACCTCCAATGTAAGGCTGTTTCCACCAATGCATTTTGGACATTCCGTCTCACGACATTTTTCACATCTCCACTGTAGATGGAGCCAAAGGTATCCTGTAGCAAGTCCTCTGTGATGGCAGGAATGCAGGGAAAGTCAGGCTTGGAAGGAGATAAACATAGATCAAAATACTGAAAAAAGCTGGGACATGCACTCTGTCCATGATAAAGCCACCATCAAAAGCTGATGATATTCTAAAGAAGTACACGCCATGAGAAAACATAGACCATTTTTATCCAACACAATTAAGCTCATTACTGATGAGAGTTGACATTTACAATGGAAAAGCTTGATTGTGTAAATATCAGCTACTCTATAGAGTAACCTTTCAAAATGGTGCTTTCAATAAACAGAGCTAAAGGTTTTTGAGAAGAGGTTTCCAAATCCAAGCTGTTTGTCAAATAAAAAGTTGCTTGTCAAATATTGCTCATGAAGGTTAGTGTTGAACAACCTTTGTCAGAGCCAAAGGCTCTATGTGTCTTTTCACTCCAACAAGGGTTAACTCCTGAAATGTCAGCTTCTCTTGCTTTACACAGTGGTTAGCATACCTCATTCAACGTCTCTGTTGATACATCCATTGTTCAATTTGTTATTTGACTAAGGGAAGATTTAAGTGATTTTGGTTTCAAGAAGCTACAAGCTGAAAGATACAAGTATATTGATGAAAACAATAGTCTTACGATTGGCCTTCAATCATCTCTTATGATAAGCTACTGAGGAACACAAAATGAGGATGGTGTGATGGGTTGAGAGGGTTTAACACTGTAATGTTCTTGATTCACTGTATGGTACAGGGGGAATTTACCATGTAGAAATTAAATAAAAAACATTTTATTAAGGAATGATGATGTTTGCACCAATGTTTCACACATTATCTCAATTTTTGTGGATACTTTTATGAGTGTGATATTCAATAGGCCTCCAATAAGACAAGTGGATTTGCTCTGTCGACAATTCATCTGAATGAATGTCGTTTTTTACCAGGATTAAATGAATCGTTAGATTATTCTTTAAATGGAAGTTTGAAGGCACAGGGAAAAGGTTGTACATACAGTGTTTATAGAAAGTATACACTCCTTTAAAAATTCTCACCTGTTGTTGCCTTATACCCTGGAGTTAAATTGCATTAATCAGACTTTCCACCTATATTTACACATCGTGCCCACAACTTCCAAGTGGAAAGATCTTAAAATTTCAGAAAATTCATTCAAGAATATTTGGTTTGATAGATAAGTGTCACCCCCTGAGTTAATACTTGGTGGTAGCACCTTTGACAGCAATTACAGCTGTGAGTCTGTTGGGTTAGGTCTTTACAATTTGCACACCTTGATTGGGCAATATTAGCCCATTCTCTGTACAAAACTGTTCAAGCTCCGTCAAGTTGTGAGGGAGCGTTGATGGACAGCAATCTTCAAGTGATGCACCACAAGATTTTCGATTGGATTTAGGTTGGGGCTCTGACTGGGCTACTCAAGGACATTTATCTTTCTTGTTCATTTGCCACTTCCAGTGTAGCTTTGCTGTGTGTTGGGTCATTGTCATGGCTGAAAGGAGAATTTCATCACAATTTCAGCTTTCTTGCAGAGGGCAGCAGGTTTCCTCTAAGATTTTTCTGTATTTTGCTCATCCATTTTCCTTCTATCTGACAAGTGACCCAGTCCCTGCTGATGACAAACATCCCATAACAGATGCTGCCAACACCATGATTACAGTCGGGACATTGTTTCTTGGTGGTGATGTGCTGTGTTTGGTTTGCACAACAACGTACCACGTCTTGCATTCTGGCCAAAAGTTCCATCTTGGTTTCGTCAGACACAAACCTTTTTGCCACATGGCTTCAGAATCTCCAGAGTGGTTTTTTGCATACCTGAAACGGGACTGAAGATGAGCTTTTTTGAGTAATGGCTTCCTTCTTCCTACCCTACTTTACAGGCCAGACTTGTGGAGTGATTGGGATATTGTTTCTCACATGCACGCAGTGACAAGTCTTTGCATAAGGCATGTAGCTCTTCAAAATTGCACTTGACCTCTTGGTGGCCTCTGATCGGTCTCCTCCTTAAATCATTCAGTTTTGAGGGACAGCCTGATCAAGGCAGGGTGTTGGTGGTACCATACGCCTTCCACTTCTTCATGATTGTCTTGACTGTGCTCCAAGGGATATTCAAGGCTTGAAATATTTTTATTCCATCCCCTGATCTGTGCCTTTCCACAACTTTATCCCGGAGGTCTTTTTGAAAGCTCCTTGGTGCTCATCGTTGAGTCTTTGCCGTGAAATGCAATACCCAGCAGAGGAAACCTACGGAAGACCGATTTTATTGTGAAACAATAAGGGCATTCCGTAGAGAGCATACCTCCACCATGTAATGCCTGATCACGACAACATATCGGGCCCATTACATTTTTGGAAATATCATGCTATACAGTACTATATCGTTTTTGGCCCTCTCTCAATGGTGAAGAATCACTTCAAAATCAAATAATTCTCGCATCCAGATCTTCACCAAAATCTAATTATTCGTCCTTTCCACATGCCCAACCTGTCCACAAGTTTTATCTGAATCCATCCATAAATTTTTGAGATATCGTGCTACATATCATTTTGTCCATCCTCTAATGGTGAAGAATCACTTTAAAAATTCCAGTATCGGATCCAGATCCGGATCTTCACAAAATCTAATCAGTTCGTCCTTGTCACATACGCAACTTGTCCACAAATATAATCTGGATCCGTCCTCAACTTTTTGAGATATCTGCACACAAACAGACAGAAAGGGGTGAAAACATAACCTCCTTCACCTTCGGTGGCAGAGTAAATAAACAGAATCACTACATATTTAACACAGGTGTAGGCCAATTAACTTGGTGTGTGATTTTGAAGGTGATTGGTTACACTTGAGCTAATTTACAATTGCTATTCTAAGAGGGGTGGACAGTTATCTGACCAAGATATTCTAGTTTTGTATTTTTAATTAATTTTCTGAAATTTTGTAGCATTTATTTTTTCACTGGAAGTTGTGGGTTACGATGTGTAAATAAGGTGGAAAAAGTCTGATTTAATGTAATTTCATTCCAGGCTATAAGGCAACAAAAGGTGAAAAATTTGAAAAGGGGTGTGTGGACTTTTCATCGGCACTGTATATTAACTTCATGCATCACAGGAACATATTTGCATGAGAGCATGTATGAAATTGCCTTGTTTCAAACATACACTTCATGGCATCGGGTGTGCATCTGTCACATTTTCATTTGCATTTAGAAAGGTAAGAAGTTGAGCTTGAAGGTCTTGGTTGATTCATGAGATACAATATGTTCTGCACTTACTGTTGTGAAGTTGTTGAAAATATAAAGACCCTGTACACCTAGGTAACAGCGAACTGACGAAACAATGGTGCTTCGTGAAATGGCACCGGTCACCATGGTCATAGCAGGTAAGAACAGATTTTGAGGTTTCAGAAGAAAAGTTCTCATCTCTGTTTCAATGCTACTGGTGTAAAATGATGCAATTTTGCAAAAGCATTACAGCTTCTTTTGGCATGGAGCAAGGGTGCTTCGTTTCAATCAGAGCAAACTCACGACACATCAAACAAAATTATTGCCATTTCTTGTTTATACTCTTCATTTTTGTTACTCGGTTTAGTCTCGTTGTAATTATGCATTTAATCTGTGTTTGCCATGGTAAAAAGAAGCTTGAATGTAAACGCAAACTCAACAGGTTTTGTTTTTGGATGACAAAATACATCTAATTATGGCCTGATCATAAGAAATGACGACGAGGAACAAGGTGTGTTGACTGGCAAGGCACACCTGGAAAAAATTCAGCTCAGTGTCGTTCAGCAGTCCATCATTATCCAGGTCACAGATTCGAAAGACCCGTGTCAGGGCTCGTACACATTCTGGCTTGAGCTGCCAAACAGCAAATAGTCAGACATTGCATGAGTATTTACAACATCCTAACATAAAATAAACCAAACCAAATTGAAGTATAATGTCCCAGGCAGGGCACGGGTGCCTTCTGTTATGACAAATAATAAAAGTGGTGGTTGGCCATTGCTTTCTCAGTTGCAAACAGGGCAAGAATTTCTAATTTGGCCAGGGTACTAACAAACAATGGCCTATTTCTTATGAAAGGTATCAAGGTATCCAAATTCAACAAAGTGGTGTAAACAGATAGACCAGCCTGCTTAGTCTATTTGTTCAAAGGACTGGGAGCATACTCTATGATGCACACTCTGCCTTTGGTACACGAAGATTAAGTTTTCAATTGGACACCACTCCTCACATATTCAATTCACACGAGACACTGACAGTGTCATGGAAATGACGAGAGTATGCTAAGTCGCTCAAAGACGAGAATGCTACATCTGAGACGGTCTTCTTAGTCAATACAATACTCCATATTGCATTAACTAACCTTCACTAAAAATGAACAATTAATCGCAACCTTAAGAACTTTGCAAGAATTTATGATATGTAAAACCAACTTGTAGAATCGCATCCCAAGTAAAATATGGTCATTACACATCCACCAATGTTCCCCAATAAAATTAATGAACTACTACATCGCAAACAGAGGTACTGTGTTGGTATATCTGAAATATTAATTCAAGACTACGCACAGGTCATAAATGAATTTTGTTGCATTTCTTCACAAAGAACATTTTCATATTTACCAGCATGCAGCAAATATATCACCGATAAATAACACATCTCCGAGTAGGATAAAATAATATTTTTTTATTGTTGTTTTGCTCTATCACCATAAAAGCAGAAGGGATGATCAGTAACCACAGAGCTGATTAGTACTTCCTAAAGGCAGTTAAGAGAACAAAGACTGTTATTATTAATACAAGCAGTGTTACACCTTTACTCCTGCAATAGTGCGCAATGCCAGGATTAAAGGTGTAACCAGGGACACTGGGAGAGTAGAAGGGGAGAGTGGGGGGTGGCAATTTTCTTTTCTAATGTGACAGAAAAGAAATTAAATAAATTGGAATCAAAGAGAAAGATGAAAGAGGACTGTGAGAAACTAAACCATGATTGAGCATCATCAAACTCAGGAAAATAAAATCGTTCTCTTTCAACAGCAAATTCAGATATATCTACTGAATACAATTTACAAATTTGCACCTTCGAGCAAAGTCCTAATACTTTTGTAAAACACTCACAGGCCTATCATTTGCAGAGAGAAATTACAATCGATTAATACACGGTACTTTATGTGGGAGTAATTAACCTGTAGGACCTGGGCAGGCAGTTCATTGGGGTCAATCACTGAAACGATGCACAAAGAAAGCTCCAAAAAGGTGAGAGCACCCAACTGCAGTAAGATCATTTTAATTAATCGTGATACCGAGAATTATCAATCACTAGCAGCAGAGTACCACCTGACAGGCGATCTTGTTCCAAGCATGCAACACTATTTTTTGACACATACCTTTATTTGGGCGGTGTATAGGCAACTGACATCTGCCTCAATTGCTCCCAAAAATAAATGATAAATAACTGGGTTACATGCCTGAAGCAAATTCACAGCTACTGCTTGTAATCAAAACACCTCACTGCACTGGTGTAAATGGTGGCGCCTTGTAATACCCTCTCCCACTTGAGCGGGCTACACAACAACATTAACATAGATAATTTGCGTCCCCCCCCTCCCAAAAGACCACCGGCAAAGATATGATCCTATCCGATGTAGCAAGTCTGGATGTAATCAGCCTAGAACTGTAGAGTAGCGTGACACACACACACACACACACACACACATCTATAGCAGAAGGATGTCAATTAGTGGTCATGTTCTGCACAGAACTATCACGTATCCTTGCACAATGTACGCCGTAGCACACAGCAGCGTAGGCTTTTCAGGTAGTGTCCTTCGCTGCCAGATACATGTGGTGTATTATCACAGTAAAAATTGAACAAAAATGGGACAAGTTGTAATCAGCGATTCTTTTGAGGAAATTTCAAGGTCTGCCGCCGGAAGATTGCGAGGACAAAATAATGGCAGTCAAAGTATGATGCATATTAGAAGCCTCTTACACTCTGTCAGTTCAGCAATGTCGTCAAACTTTTTCGGGCATCCACGTGATAAGGCACTTCCTGCCCCCCCCCCACTCCCCACCCTTCCTGGCAAAGGCATGGGGGATTGCTCACCCACACCACCCTCCTACGCATCCCAAAGGGTAACTGCTCTACAGAATCATTACACAAACAGAGAAAGAAGAAAGAAGGAAGACATGTACAGGAAGAAGAGGAAGGAAATGAAAGAAGTACTGTAGTTAGTGAAGTTGAAAAGGAGGGTGATGGGAGGGTGAACTGTGTGTTTACGGATTCATAAGGCTTGTACCAGAAAAGAAATTAGAAAGACAGGAAGCTAGTAAAATTTAACATGAAGAAACCAAACAAATGGGGAAGCAGATATCAGTCAGTAAGATGAACTTACCCGTTTCTCCTCCGGGCATAGAGAGCCCGCTGGGGTGGAGCGCAGCCTTTTGGGCATAGAAGAATACCTCGAGATGTTTCGCAAAGCTCGGGCAGAGCACTAGCAAGAAGAAGAAGAAGAAGAAGAAGAAGAATAGCATTTTCATTCCAGCCATCAAATAGGATAAAGCATGTGGCATCCCAAACTGTTTATTGTGTTTTATGTAGCCATGCCAGGCAACAAATGTTAACTATTATATGAACTATGGACAACGTATTTTTGTTTGAAGACGTGCAACTTCTTTGAAAGTGTTTTTTACTCAATAGTGTGCTGCTCGCGTGCTCTTTTGTGATCCATCATTACCATCTGATTTGTAAACAATGCCACAACATTGCATCATGAATTCTGTGAAAGCGGCTTAATGTGGCATACTGTGAATGAGATCACAATGGAAGTAAATATGAAAAGGCAGTGCATGGGGTTTGTAAGTGTGAAATGAACCAAGTTCAGGTTTAGTCAATTTAACTCAAGAATGCTGTGGGGCACCCATATAATTAAAATGAGGTTCAAGGCAAAAACAATGTTCATTCTTGCTCAATCAGATCATTTGACTGTGGGGAAAAAGAAAAGAGGAAGTATAAATAAAGAATAGAAACTCCGCGACAAGGAATGCCTCATAATAACAAAAAAAGAGAAAAAAAAAGAGGAATTCTGACCATGAAGTGACATGATGCGACACCATGTGTGTAAATTATACCAACACATCACCTTCAAATTAGGATGGCCTCCGTGTGGCAATACAGGTCTTGAAGGCTGAGATTTATGGTCACAAATAAATGAAATCAGAGCTGTCGATCTGGATTTTGACCTTATTATGGGCTTGTCAGGACACCATATTGCCAAATCATTTAATTGTGACCATGTCAAGTGAGTTAAATAAAAATTGAACCCTAACTTGATGAGATAGCAAGGCACATGTGTCAAGGTGGGCTGGAAGTGCACATGTGGCAGACGACGCTTGTTGCTCAAAGGTCATGTGCAGCATTTGCTGTGATGGGACTCGACCTGTGCTTTGCTCCCTATCTAAGTTAGGGGTTCAATGTATGTGTAATACTCTACATGTATGTTTATGTATGTATTAGTATATATATATATGTATATATATCATTTTTATATATATATATTATATAAATATAAATAATATATTACATACACACACGTATACAGTATATAAAAATTAGTAATCAATTTCAGAATCGGATCGGACTAATGCACAGAACATACAGGTCCTCAGACAGTTATTTCATCAATGCATGTTGAGAATAGACCCATCCCCTTGTCTGGTGGGATTATACTCTTTGATGCATTGGAGAAGGGTAAATAATAGGTTCCTTTCTTTCATGTGGGATAACTTTTCCTCTTTACGACACATTCATGCACACGAGAGATAGCCGTTAGCCCAACGCCGACTCATTCTATCCTTTTCCATCAAGACGCATTGTCTTGGAAATGGATGATTATTTACACTTTGGACTTACAGGAATTTCATTAAACACACCACAAGCTTTTCCTGAACAGTTTATTCTGACGGTCAGACATGGCTGTGGATAATTTACCTCAGGCATCCACCTTTTTCCATTGACGTTCAACACCACCTCTCTTTCATCGACGTTTGACATCCACCTTTTCCAGCGACATTTGAAGCCCTGCTCGGCAGCTCTTAATGTTGGCTGGCTCTTGTTGTGTCGGTGATGGTTGCCGTTGACGTTTTGTGAGCGCTTCACGTTTTCGCTCAGTTTGTTCCGGCAAAAGGCCGCTTTCTGGCGTTTCCCAGTGCCCCGAACATAGCGTCGTAAGCTAGGCCTGTGTTAATTGGGAGTTGCATCTTGTTCGATGGTGGGGAAGGAATGATCGCAGGGGTTGACAGTTGGAGGTCCAATGCAGTGATGCGCCAATCGGCAGCTGGATTAGAGCTGAAGTCTGCTTGAGGCCTAACCACACTGGTCACCTATAAAAGGAGGAGAGGACCGCCTTCCTGACAGTTGGTGATAGCTCCTGACAGCTGGTTACGATTGCTGAGAGCTCCTGACCACTGGTTACAGTTGCTGAGAGCTCCTGACCGGTGGTTACGGTTGCTGGCAGCCGACGGTGCTGGCAGCCCCAGACTATTGCTGGCAGCTACTGACCGTTGCTGGCAGCTCCTGACCGTTGCTGGCAGCAACTGACAGCTCGGACTGTTGGTTAAGTTGGTGAAAGCTCCTGACGGTTGCTGACAGCTGGTGACGGTTCCTTACAGCTCCTGCCATTAGTTACAGCTCCTTACAGCTCTGCCCATTGGTTACAGTCCTGATGGTTGGACCGTTTCTGCTGGTTCTGCTCGGTACCTGGCTCTTGGCGTCCCTGGTTCCTGGGAGTGACGACGTGATATTGATTGGTGTTCGAGCCTGTTTGCGGGTGGGTGCACGGCAAGGCAGGCGCTGGCAGTGGACAAGGTCATGTTTCTAGTAAATGCTCACACATTTTGGTCATTAATCAGACGCACGACGACTTCTGCCTTGATAAGCCGAGACCGGATTTCTTTTCCACCTGAATGATTGCTGGGTACCCATGTCTGTGTTTAAATGCTAAGTAAGGCATAGTGATAAGCATCTCCTCTTTGTCTATTTTTCCATAACTGCTTGTTGAATTCTATATTTGTTTGAGATTATTTTGATTGATTTGAATTTATCCATTTACAACAAGGAAATAAAAGTTCTTCAATTTATTTATTTTTTCTTAATAATAAATTCCTTGTTCACGTTTCAACCTGTCTGTGCTTGTCATTTCCTTCCATTGATCCAGCAATGTGTGAACCTAAATAGACTGGGAGGTAATTCCAAAATAATTAACCTGTCATAGTCGGCGGTAAACGCTCGGCCGTCTTACTTAAGATTGCATCAAGATAAGATTGGTGCATCGCCGAGGGCGCGTTCCCGGTGAGAGACCACATGACCTTTAGTTAAACGGCAAATTAGACAGTGGATACTGGAACTCGTGGTCTAATGATTGACAACCCACCATACACACAAGTTAATTGTGAGCAGTATCACGGGTCTGGTTCTTCCGAGGAGAAATGAGGATCAACTCCTCATGATACATCAGTACCCATGGCCGTAACAAATATATATATATATGTAACAGACAAAAGATGACATGGTCAACATCAGTTAAACATCTAACGGAGCCGCCTATCCGGATTTCGAGATTGTTTATCATCATCAGGACGGTATACGATAAATATCTATCCAATGATGACCACATTCGTCGTTTAAAACATCAGACGACATTATGGTGAGCATAACTGACTGATATGATGAGCATCACCGCAGATTATGTCTCACATGGTAAAACCGCATAATCTGCAAATAACAACCATCCATCTGCCACCAGATGATTGTTCCGCTAATGCAAATCATTCACCAAAGAGCACATGATGCGATCAGAGGGTAAATCGAAACATGTGGAATGTGACGAGCACTCCACCAATTTCCAATGGACACAGTCCTACACCAAAGCGTCACCTCCAATCCGGAGGCCTCGGCCCGGCGACTATCAAACAGATAAGATTCATGGTCAAAATCAGTTAAACATCAAACAGCTGCCTATCTGGATTTCAGGCTTGCTTTTCTATTTTGAAGGCACCTTTTATCCAAAAAAAAGGTTAAAAAATCAAAACATTTAAACTTCTTGAGATGTGCATCTTGACCCATGGCCAAACGAAACAGTCCAATACAATTGTCCATCAACATACACATGCCCCTCATCCCAAAGGCTGAAGCACATGGTCAAACACACAAACACACACACACACACACACACACACACACTCATAACTACAAAGAGCCAGAATGCATTGTCATACAATTGGACCACTCCATAGGAGTGAGTCCCATGACTTCAACGGAATGCCGTCCTGAATTTGGGCTTGTTTGCCCTAATCAGGACGGCATACGATAAATATCTAACCAGTGAAGACACATTAATCTTTTAAACATAAGACGTACATCCTGACTGTTATGGTGAGCATCGCCATGGATATATCTCACATGGTAAAAACGCATAAATCACGAAGAACAACCGTCCTTTTGCCACCCACATTCGTTTTAAACGACAAATGTGGTCATCATTGGTTAGATTTTTATCGGTATGCCATCCTGATGAGGGTAACAAGCCAAAATCCGGATAGTCGGCTGCATTTGATGTTTAACTCATGTTGACCTTGTAATATTTGTCTGTTTGACAGTCGCCAGGCCGAGGCTCTCTAAGTTGGAAGTGACGCTTTGGTGTAGGACTATGTTGAATGGAGATCGGGGAGTGCTCGTCACACTCCACATGTTTCGATATTATATATATATATATATATATATATATATATATATATATAATATATATATATATATATATTGTTACGAATCTACGCCGCCCGCGTGCGAATGACCGCTTTAGCCAATGGCAGCCACACGCCCACCGGACGAGCAATTCAGTGCTGACTTCCCGGAACAACGCCGAGAACCAGTCACGGGTGTGCCTTCAACGACAACCACGGCCCAGTCCGTATTCTACCGCGGCGCGACAGGGTCAATCGCCGAATATCGATATACCTAAGTATTCGCGCGGTAACCTACCAAGGGACCGTACCTCGGCGAAGGCCTGTTTGGACACGAACCGCTTAAGCGGTTCGTTCCGTTCTGGGATAACCGAGTGGGTATTATCGCCAGACCTCGCGCCCGATTCTATTTAGATTCAAAAACCCAACTAATATTCCGAAAGCAAGAAGTAGTGTATATTGGGAGAAAGGACACGACGAACGGGTTAACATCTCACACAAGCACATTTATTATACAGCACATATACAAACAATCATGCAGTCATGTAGGTAAGCAATGATTGAAAAAACACGCATGCAGTTGTTTGTTGAAGACTGCGGGACGGGGACAAAGACACGGGCAAGGTGAAAACACTACAACCGCTGATTATTATGTACATTTACTTAACAGGTTTTACTTACGGGACTGCGCGCACAACATTCATTCAAAGAAAACAAGGAAAGACCCCCTCAAGACAAGGAGAGACATCTCTGGGTCTTTATGGTGTGGGACTTGGCAGACGAAAGAGTCCACGAGACCGTTGCAGGTTACCTGCACCCTCGTGGTGCCTTGATGAGGCGAGTCGCGACGTCCCGTCCCATGGCAGCTAGCGTAGCCGCGGTTGCGCCCAGGCCTTGCCAAGCGGCAGGCGAGCTCTCTCCGGCTCTCCACACGCACGCGCAGGTTCGGTGACACAGCAGGGCTGCGCCTCAGCCCGCGTCTCCCTCGCGAGCCCAGTGAGGAACCGTCCACCGAGCAGTGGAGATTGTGAGGCCGATTGCGTGGGATGAGTGGTGCGATCCGAAGTTCGCTGAGACTCGGGACA
>CM068953.1:73484976-73510808 GCA_035128595.1 Eptatretus atami
CACCTTTATTTACACATCGTAACCCACAACTTCCAAGTGAAAAATAAATGCTACAAATTTCAGAAAATTAATTAAAAATACAAAACTAGAATATCTTGGTCAGATAACTGTCCACCCCTCTTAGAATAGCAATTGTAAATTAGCTCAAGTGTAACCAATCACCTTCAAAATCACACACCAAGTTAATTGGCCTACACCTGTGTTAAATTGTAGTGATTCTGTTTATTTACTCTGCCACCGAAGGTGAAGGAGGTTATGTTTTCACCCCTTTCTGTCTGTTTGTGTGCAGGATATCTCAAAAAGTTGAGGACGGATCCAGATGATATTTTGTGGACAAGTTGGGTATGTGACAAGGACGAACTGATTAGATTTTGGTGAAGATCCGGATCTGGATCCGATACTGGAATTTTTAAAGTGATTCTTCACCATTGAGAGATAGGGACAAAAATGATATGTAGCACGATATCTCAAAAATTTATGGATGGATTCAGATAAAACTTGGTGGACAGGTTGGGCATGTGGAAAGGACGAATTAATTAGATTTTGGTGAAGATCTGGATGCGAGAATTATTTGATTTTTGAAGTGATTCTTCACCATTGAGAGAGGGCCAAAAACGATATAGTACTGTATAGCATGATATTTCAAAAATGTAATGGGCCCGATATGTTGTCGTGGATCAGGCATTACATGGTGGAGGTATGCTCTCTACGGAATGCCCTTATTGTTTCACAATAAAATCGGCTGTTCCTGTAGGTTTCCTCTGCTGGGTAGTGCATTTCACGGCAAAGACTCAACGATGAGCACCAAGGAGCTTTCAAAAGACCTCCGGGATAAAGTTGTGGAAAGGCACAGATCAGGGGATGGGAATAAAAATATTTCAAGGCCTTGAATATCCCTTGGAGCACAGTCAAGACAATCATGAAGAAGTGGAAGGCGTATGGTACCACCAACACCCTGCCTTGATCAGGCTGTCCCTCAAAACTGAATGATTTAAGGAGGAGACCGATCAGAGGCCACCAAGAGGTCAATGGCAATTTTGAAGAGCTACATGCCTTTATGGCAAAGACTGGTCACTGCGTGCATGTGAGAACAATATCCCAATCACTCCACAAGTCTGGCCTGTAAAGTAGGGTAGGAAGAAGGAAGCCATTACTCAAAAAAGCTCATCTTCAGTCCCGTTTCAGGTATGCAAAAAACCACTCTGGAGATTCTGAAGCCATGTGGCAAAAAGGTTTGTGGTCTGACGAAACCAAGATGGAACTTTTTGGCCAGAATGCAAGACGTGGTACGTTTGGTGCAAACCAAACACAGCACATCACCCAAAGAACAATGTCCCGACTGTGAATCATGGTGTTGGCAGCATCATGTTATGGGGATGTTTGTCATCAGCAGGGACTGGGTCACTTGTCAGGATAGAAGGAAAATGGATGGAGCAAAATACAGAAAAATCTTAGAGGAAAACCTGCTGCCCCTCTGCAAGAAAGCTGAAATTGTGATGGAAGTTCTCCTTTCAGCATGACAATGACCCGAAGCACACAGCAAAGCTACACTGGAGTGGCAAATGAACAAGAAGATAAATGTCCTTGAGTAGCCCAGTCAGAGCCCCAACCTAAATCCAATCGAAAATCTGTGGTGGCATCACTTGAAGATTGCTGTCCATCAACGCTCCCCTCACAACTTGACGGAGCTTGAACAGTTTTGTACAGAAGAATGGGCTAATATTGCCCAATCAAGGTGTGCAAAGATTGTAAAGACCTAACCCAACAGACTCACAGCTGTAATTGCTGTCAAAGGTGCTACCACCAAGTATTAACTCAGGGGGGTGGACACTTATCTATCAAACCAAGATATTCTTGAATGAATTTTCTGAAATTTTAAGAATCTTTCCACTTGGAAGTTGTGGGCCACGATGTGTAAATATAGGTGGAAAGTCTGATTTAATGCAATTTAACTCCAGGGTATAAGGCAACAACAGGTGAGAATTTTTAAAGGAGGTGTATACTTTCTATAAACACTGTATGTACAACCTTTTCCCTGTGCCTTCAAACTTCCATTAAAGAATAATCTAACGATTCATTTAATCCTGGTAAAAAACGACATTCATTCAGATGAATTGTCGACAGAGCAAATCCACTTGTCTTATTGAGAGCCTATTGAATATCACACTCATAAAAGTATCCACAAAAATTGAGATAATGTGTGAAACATTGGTGCAAACATCATCATTCCTGTAATAAAATGTTTTTTATTTAATTTCTACATGTTAGATTTCCCCCTGTACCATACAGTTGAATCAAGAACATTACAGTGTTAAACCCTCTCAACCCATCACACCATCCTCATTTTGTGTTCCTCAGTAGCTTATCATAAGAGATGATTGAAAGGCCAATCGTAAGACTATTGTTTCATCAATATACTTGTATCTTTCAGCTTGTAGCTTCTTGAAACCAAAAATCACTTAACATCTTCCCTTAGTCAAATAACAAATTTGAACAATGGATGGTATCAACAGAACGTTGAATGAGGTATGCTAACCACTGTGTAAAGCAAGGAGAAGCTGACATTTCAGGAGTTAACCCTTTGTTGGAGTGAAAAAGAGCAATAGAGCCTTTTGGCTCTGACAAAGGGTTGTTCAACACTAACCTTCATGAGCAATATTTGACAAGCAACTTATTTATTTGACAAACAGCTTGGATTTGGAAACCTCTTCTCAAAAACCTTTAGCTCTGTTTATTGAAAGCACCATTTTGAAGAGTTACTTATAGGAGTAGCTGATATTTATCACAATCAAGCTTTTCCATTGTAAATGTCAACTCTTCATCAGTAATGAGCTTAATTGTGTTTGGATAAAAATGGTCTATGTTTTTCTCATTGCGTGTACTTCTTTAGAATATCATCAGTTTTTGATGGTGGCTTTATCATGGACAGAGTGCATGTCCCAGCTTTTTTCAGTATTTTGATCTATGTTTATCTCCTTCCAAGCCTGACTTTCCCTGCATTCACTGCCATCACAGAGGACTTGCTACAGGATACCTTTGGCTCCATCTACAGTGGAGGATGTGAAAAATGTCGTGAGACGGAATGTCCAAAATGGCATTGGTGGAAACAGCCTTACATTGGAAGGTAATGACTTGGTGCATTATATTGCACCAGCATGGGAAATATTTTTGGAACATTGCAGAAGTACTCGTTTTTTGGTTTAGTGGGTCCGAAAATGACTTCTTGGGAATACGGTCCTATTTTAATTTCTGTTGTTTCTTGTTGGGATATATTCCACTGACAGGGGGGTACAAAAGTCTGAATCCACTTCAGTCAATGATTTCAGAGCAATCTTTCATGATGTTGAAGATGTTTATTTGTATTCTTTCATTTATTATAGTTATTTCAGAGCATTATGTCATGATATTGAAGATATTTATTCATATTCTATAATTTATTATAGTTACTGGCAGACTACCCACTTTACGGGTGAACCTGTTCCAAGCATGCAACACGTCCTTCTGACAAATCCCTTTATTTGGGCGGTGCATAGGCAACAGACCGCTGCCTTAATTGCTGCCAACAATAAAAATAACCCATGTTATGTACATGAAGCAAAACCATGCCAACTGCTTATGTGCATACATAATGCATCATGGTTATAACACTTCGGATAATTCCAATTGTACTGGGCCAGAGGCCTGAGGCCTATATATGCTGTCACCTTCACAAGGCCCATGACGCCTATCGGCTCCATACAACCTTTCAATATTTTATGACCCTTTTTCAAAGTCTTTAGGTTGTTTTACACTGAACAGAAAACTTGTAGGAAGGGCATGGCGATTGTATATGCTTGGTGCTGGCTTAATGGTTAGGGTGGCAGGCTTGGGATCCTCGGGTCCTGAGTTCAAATCCTGCTCAGCCGTTAAATTAATACCAGGAGGGGTTGACAGCCTATCATCCTTCCAAGGTCGACAAAAATGAGTACTAGCTTGCTGGGATGATTGAGCCATTCGAGTATCCTGTGTTGGAGTGGCGACCGGTCCAGGATTGTGCCCAATAGCCTAGAAGACTGCTTCGGCAGCGCCGGCGCTCTGTACAGAGTATGGTCCCAATGGATGGATGGATGGATGGATGTTGGGAACTGTGACCCCCTTTTGCCTTAAGAACTGCCTCAACGTTACAAAACTGTCATATAAAATTGACTTGAGCATCATCCATAAAATTATCAATTCAATGCCAAATAGAGTTTAAGGCAGTTCTCAAGGCAAAGGGGAGTCACATTGATTATTGAAAACTAGCAAATACCACCCGTCGCTTTGCTGATGGGAATACTGAGAGGGGGGAGGGGAAGAGGTGAGAGAGAGAAAGAGAGACGAGGGAGGGAGAGTGAGGAGTTATGGGGGAGCGAGGAGGGAAGGAGAGTGAGGAGGGGTGGGGGAAGCGAAGGCAGCGAGAGGTGAGAGGAATGGAAGGCAGACGTGCAGTGGAGCGTTAATTACGATTCATGCTGTCTCATCCAAATGCTTCTGCATAGAATAACAGTGAAGATGAAAACAAATGTCTGAAATCCATTTTGTACCGGTGATACTATAAATACCTCCTCCCACCTCACGGACATGACGGAGACAAAGACCGCCCGGCCACATCCTGAGCCAAGCTGTCCGGAGCCAAACCCCACTCGGACATGTCCGGAGACAAACGCTGCTCAGATACTTCCAGAGAAAAACTCCTGTCCGGACATAAACACCGCCCGGATGCTTCCAGAGCCAAGCTGTCTGGAGACAAACCATCGCCCGGACACGTCCGGAGACGAACTCCCATCTGGACACGTCCAGAGACAAAGCCCATCTCGACATAACCAAGAGAGAGAGAGAGAGATATATGTATATATATGTATATATATGTATATATATGTATATATATATATATATATATATATATATATATATATATATATATATATATATACACGACGACTTCTATTTGGAAGTCGGATTCTGAAATCCGTAACAATATATTGTTGCGGTTCTGGAAACCGCATCCCTCCAACACCAATGGCAGCCAACATACAGTGGTCCCCAGTCAGTTATTTCATTAATGTACGTTCAGATCGACCCACGAGACAAGAAGGAAGGGACTAACGGAACAATGCGTTGTGTAAATCTCATAGTTAGGTCTGATTAAACCTCTGAACTTCAATCCTATTCTTTCGTTTTCGCTATTCCTGAGGTAAATCCAAGCAAGGGGTCCTCGCGAGGCCGGCAGGCACTCCACTCGGACACCCATCGGTAAAAAACCACAGCCGTGCCCTTCGTGGAAGAATGCGTCCTCACAGAAGACCAAGGGCAGCAGTCGAAGCCAACAATAAACGCCAGCGCTGCATGGAGCACGTGCAGCACAGCGACGACCCCCCAACCACTGTTCAGGCGATCAGAGGCATAACCAACACACCAAATGCGAGCAACATACAGTGTGCATGCGGCACACTCTTCTTCAATCCAAATCTCCATTAACAAAATAATATATATGTCTCCTTTTCAATACAAATCTCCATCTAATAATTATATCCAATCCTTTCTATCAATTCACTGACACAGATCAGGGCTGGCACCATGCACACGACACCACCTTTGATAAATGGTCACGTGCTTAATGGCGGACCCACGTGCACTGTACGGGGCATGCTCGATGGCGGGCGGACCCGCGTGCTGACCACGTGTACAATGGCGGACCCGCGCGCATTGTACGGGGCATGCTCGATGGTGGGCGGACCCGCGTGCTGATGACGTGTACAATGGCGGACTCGTGCGCAGCCCATGATACTTTTTCATCTTACAGAACGGGGCACGAATAACACACATCCTTGGTCTGGTCTGCGCACGGGGTTACAATAACATCTTACCGTCGGTCTTCACTCACCATGACAGCCACAAATGTCTCCCGCGAACCGCAAATATCCTCCCGCACCTCCGACTCGATGCAGCTGCTACCAGGCAGAGGCATGCTGTGCGGCCAGATTGCTCAGGCCACGTGGCGCACCATGGAGCAGGCACATTGACCAGCGCCAACCGTGGGTCGCTGGGGCACGGCACGGGGTTCGGTGCAAGGCAATTCACGTCACGGTGCTCGGAGCGAGATGATTCCGTAGCTTGGAACCATCTGGCCGGAAGTAAAGTGGAGCCGCTTCCGGTCATGGCGGCTGGCCCGTATGCTGGCCGGGGCCCAATCAGAACGCCCGATTCGGATTACGATACATCGCTTTGGGTCGTCACCCCCGCCCCGCACCACAAAATCTATAAAAGGACGGGTTGCTGAGCTGCGAGTGTGTGTCGTTCTTGTGTGTCGTTCCTGTTCGTCGTTCCTGCCCATCGTTCCTGTCTTCATTACTGTCAGCTCGTTCTGTCTGGCTTGGGATCGACAACCTGGCTTGGGTTATCACATGTGCGGAAATGAAATAAAGCCATGAGTGCTGGCATCTCCGGGCATTTATAAGCATTGCTATGTACCCAGCGATTGGTAGCTATGATGATCAGGCATTCGATAATATGAGGGAGGAAAGTGAAGAAAAAAACTTTATCATTAAGAAATCATTGTGGTCTGTTCCAAGTCAAGGCATGGTTGAACAGACCAAAAAACATGGCGACTTTAGACCCCAGCGAGGTGACCCAGGATACACCTTAAGACCCCAGAGAAGGCAAGGTGTCCGAGTATCGCCTGATAAGGATATAATTAAATAAGATCGTTAATTATCTTCAAAAGGGGTGTTTTAATTAACCCAAACACCCAATTTTCACTCATGCATTTCCTTGGAGTTTTCTTAGTATGCATGCAAAGTTTCAGGCTGCTAGGTTTAATAGTTTAGGAGTTATGGTAGACACAGGCACACACAGGCACACCACACACTCACACACACACGCAGACACACAGCAGGACACACAGCACAGGACACACAGCAGACACACGCAGACACACACACAGACACACACACAGACACACACAGACACACACAGACACACACACAGACACACACAGACAGACACACACACCACAGACAACACACACACACACACAACAGACCACACACAGACAAGCACACACACACACACACACAGACACACACACACACAGAACACACACACACAGACACACACACACAGACACACACACACACACACACACACAGACACACACACACAGACACACACACACAGACACACACACACACAGACACACACACACAGACACACAACACACTCTCACACACACAGACACACACACTCTCACACACAGACACACACACACCCACACACACACACACACACACTCTCACACACAGACACACACACACACACTCTCACACACAGACACACACACCACTCTCTCACTCACACACACACTCTCTCACACACACACACACTCTCTCACACACCACACACACACCACACACACACTCTCACACACACACACACACACACACATGCACACAGACATTTATTTGTATAGATATGTAAAGACAGATTTTATCTCTTCTCCCTGTCAAAGGCTGGAGTGCTCCAAGGCAGTGTTCTGGGCCCAGTCCTATTCCTGATCCTCGTAAATGATTTCTCTGACTGGAAAATCCTCTTTATCTATGTGCTGGTGACCCCACTCTCTGCCGTGATATTCTTAAACCTTCAGATAGGCAGGCTGCAGCCTCTTCCCTCTCTTCAGACCTTGACAACATCACAAGCTGGTCAAACACATGGTATGTCTTTCAAGCCAGACAAATCTCACACTTTCACTATCTCTCTCCGAAAGGACCATCTGACAAACATCCCCCAATCTACTTTCTTAACAATTCTCGAGGAAGTTTAGTCACTCGAACTCCTGGGTCTTATTATCAACCACAGTCTTTCTTGGTCAAACCACATTTCAAAAGTGGCCTCCAAAACCAGTCGCCAACTGGGCATCCTCCATTGTACAAAGTCCTTCCTTGGCACACATCAATGCCTACCCACTTACAAGGCCTTCATTCACATCTTGATGCAGTACTGCTCTCCCTTCTGGACTGGCTCCCCTGTCTCACACCTTGCTCAGCTTGACGCCGTGGCAACCAAGGCTTTCAAGATCATTGCAATCTCTCGTGCTTAAGCTGAGTCTATGGGCTTATCACTTCACCATCACAAACAGATCGGTGGTCTCTGTCTTCCAACGCAGCCTTTCTGGTCTTGCACACACTCCTCTTTCCATGCTTTATCCCCACTCCAGGTTTCTGCAGCATGCGGACGGTCCACCATCAACCCCCTTCTGGCAAAACTCCCTAAATCCAGGATCACTGCTCACTTCAACTCCTCTGTTCCTCTTTTTTCCTGCTCGGGGAACCAACTCCCACATTCTATTCAATGTCATTTTTCCCCACAGGTCTTCAAGACAGCTGTTTACCACCATCTCAGGTCATCCCCATTCCAAAACCATGATCTCTTCTACCCTTGTTAACCCCCCTCCCTCACATCCCAAGCCCTCCTCCTTCCAAATTTCCAGTTTTTCCTTCCTGAGAGTTTCCTTCTGTATCCATCTTGTGTCCATCCAATGCATCATTTCCTGCACCCTATTCCTCTCCACACCCATTATTTGTGAAAGTCCTCTCTACCTCCCCTCCCCCCCAACTCTCTCTTTCTCTCTACTGTTCCTTTTGTCCTGTTACATCCTGGATCACTCAGTCCACCAGCCCTTCCACGAGCCTTGACTGTGTGTACAAAAATAATTGCTTATTTTTTCCAGTTATAAGTAAATGTTTCAATATCCTCAAGAGTTTATGAAAATCTTTATAAGGTGCTCTTGGTTTCATCTTACAACTATTTTATTGCATCTAATTTAATAACATTTCAATTGAACGCAGACTTTTGTACCCCACTGTACATTATTTTTGATCAGTTGCTTTTATTGACTCCATTTGCTTTTTTCCTGAGTTGCTTTTAACTCGTACTGTACCTGTTTCCTGTAATATTGTTTTGTTCATGCTACATCTACATTTTATTTGCTTCTTCACACCCCACTATTAACGACATTATGCCCTCCTCCCTTGATTATCTTGGCAGGGTTCCTATTCTTGCACACACTTTTTGTGCAGAGGGGCCGCCATGAAACTACGTGGACAGCCCTGCGGAAGTTTGGTTACAATGATAACTTGGAGCTTTCCAATGATTTTCTGTACCCTCCGTAAGCAACTTATTTTTGTCTTTTTTTAAATTACACTACTTTTTACTTCCTCATATTTTTCTAAGTGTGATTGGTTTTAGATTTGCTTTCTATCTCCAGGTTTTCCACAAATTTATGACACGTTTATGATTGTATTGAAACATTTTGTATGTAAAGCAATTGCGTACTTTGTTCGTCATGTATAAAGAACATTCTTTGGAGATTTGCTTGTCTTTTAACATGTCTGGTTCTAAGGTTCACTACTTATCAACCTGAAATGTAGACAAAACTGACATTTGGTGGACTACCCTGTATGATCGTATCATAGTTTGTCTTTATCCATCCATTCCCTCTTCTTAACAGTCATTAATTCCCCTGTCATTATGACCATTCTCTCTCACCTAACCCATGCCTCTCCTCACACCACGCCATCTCCATCATCAGACCCCAACTGTATCCCCCGTTTCATCAAAAACATTCTCACTTCAAACTTCCTTGCCAAATGTCCCTAAACTCAAAACCAAACAATTTGATTGTATTTATCATTACCTTTTTTGTCCACCCAATGCATCATTTCCTGCACCCTATTCCTCTCCACTCCCATTATTTATCCAATGAATGGATTATCGATGGACGAAGTGAGATGAGGCAGAGTGGGAATTGACTCTTATCTGAAGAATTGGAACCGTTTCAGGTGGGCAATCAGCTCTGCAGAATTTATGGTTCGATTCCTGGTTCCGATGGAGGGAATCTATTCCTTTGCCCAAGCCTACCGCAGTGCAAATGCCGGATGTTATGAACCGTATCATATTCAAGGACCCATCAATGATATGTGCAAAAATAAATTGCACAAGGACCACTTACCTGAATCACCCCTCCTCCTCCCCCCTTCCAAAGATGCACTTGTAAAAATAAAATACAGTACCAGGATTCGATGATAATGGAATATAACAAGTCTGGAGACGGCGATGGTCCACGAGCAATGTACACGGTTCGCCTTTTTTATTTTTTGACCTTCGAGGGGACGCCACGGACAAACTGGCGGGAATCGGGAAAAACGTAAATGATGAAAGTTGTAGTACTCGAAGAGCACGACTTGCATACCAACTTTCATTCGAAACAGTTGAAAACCCTAGGAGCTTGATGCCCAATTTATTGATTTTTTTGACATTTTCTAAGTTTGTGACCTTGACCTTGGGACGAAAATGAAAAATCGAGCTCCGTGGGGCTATGCAGGTGCCATTGGGCTAACCAAATACCGAAACTCCTGCCAGATTCGACAAACCCCCTCGGAGAAGATGTAACTTGAAACCGGCTACCCCCTAAAAACACATGTTTTTTGGGCGTGGCTCCGCCCATAATGGGAGCAGCACGCCCATTCTCCGGAAAACACAACTAGAGCATGATACAAACCTCGCACCCTAATTTTATCAAGATCGGATCAAAACCCACGGAGCTATGCTCGGGACAGACAGACGACAGACACACACCCATAACGAATACAGTGGTCACTTACTGACTCGTGAACCAATAATATTCAATAACAAGACTGAGCAATGAGCCAGGTAGAGGTAGAGCCTTACCAGGGCAGAGCGAACAGATCTCCTGTTCGCTCTACCCTGGTGAGAGTAGCAGTAGATCTGAAAGTGAACAATCTATATTAAAGCAGATCTGTGTGTGCGCACGCACGCGCTTGTGCGCTCACTGACAATAAACCAAGTACAATAGCCTCTCCCATCCTTCTGAAAACAGGTGAGTGGATTAAATATAGAAACAACCATCTTTTTTAATGGAGACAGTTATTCCCTTTTTGTGTATGGTTGGCTGTGGGAATGTTTTCCCAAGTCTTTCACGAACCAGCTGGCCAGGCCTGACATTCGACTAAGGTTAGGGTAGGAATTTGGCCAGGGTGTCACCGATAGCTCGCCGACTCTTCGTGAAGGACACTGTGAGATCTTCAACATCCATCCGAGGGACGGCACACGCATTGATGAATCACCCTGCCTGTGAAAAACCGGGATGACAGTTTATAGCTGGGTCAGGATTCAAATCCAGGCCAGACTGCTTAAAAGGAGAGTGTGTACCTCTAGGCCATCCTGCCAGCCCAGGAGAGTGATTATTTTTTTGATCTGATGGTTTGTTTGTTTTTTCTTTTCCTTTGGTGGATGTATCTCCAAAGTTTGTTCTTTACATAAGTTGTTCAGCATTGGTCTACGAGTCGTGTTTAATAATTAGTCCAATCTGCTTAATTTGGTTGCAGATATCCTTACTGCTTACCAAACCACATTAAACAATCAATAAGATGTTAACCCTGGGAATTATTTTCAGTTTGGCTGAGTTTGGCTGTGTGCCTTTTGTTGTTGGTCCTTTTTTCAATCGTTATTTTTTTATATCTCTGCTGACGAAGTCACTGGAGGCATTATGTTTTGGGGTTGTCCATCCATCCGTCCATGCTAATTTTCTCTCTTTTCTCTGCAACCATTTTAGCGATTGACACAAAATTTTCACCGTGTAGAATGTTTGAGTCCCCCGGACTCTGTATAGAATTGATTGATGAATTTTGTGTGGACAGTGGCGTGAAAACGGGGAAATGCGGGGGGGGGGGGGCGAAAAACACCTCAATGGATAGGTTATGAGCTGTAGTTGTGCACCTTGACACTGGTTTTTTGACAGGCATGAAGATGCGAGGAAAAAACGGTATTTTTAATCGCATAATAATTTATATGCGAGACGTCAACCATGATGACGCTGCTAAACATACCCTTATTTCTGTGTTCCCATAACGGCCTTAACAACAAGAACGATAGCTTCATGGTCCTAGGGGACTCATATGTTCAAAAGAACATACCCTTATATTTTTATGATAAGTACGATGTCATAGGTTACGTGGTGTGGCAGCCATGTTGGAAAAAAGGAAAAACTTTGGACTTCTGTATCTCCGAAACTGCTCCATGGAAAAAATTGAAACTTTGCACATGTCAAGTACTCCCCATGGGCAACGAGTGTGATTATTTTTTTATGATGTCATAGGTGGCTTCGTTATGATGTCATAATTGCATATGTTGAACGTTTTATCACACACCCAACCTCTCCACCAAGTTTCATGCAAATCCATCAACAAGTTTTTGAGATATTATGCTCTGTCGTTTTTGGCCCTGTCTCTCAATGATGAAGAATCACTTTAAAAATTAAAAATTCACCAAAATCAAATCAGCGTGTCCCTATCACACACCCAACCTGTCCACCAAGTTTCATCCCAATCCGTCCACAACTTTTTGAGATATCCTGTACACAAACAGACAGATGGGGGTGAAACATTACCTCCCATCACAGGTGGCGGAGGTAATTAGACATCGTATTATTTCACCCCCATAACATATACGCATGTAATATTACTTGGGAAACTCACCATGCCCACTTTTTGAAAGACTTCAGTCACGGTCGGGAATTGTGATATAATAATTCACTGCTCCCCATTTGCCTGGGTGGTGGAGACAAATAATAGTACCCGAGACAAATAGCTTAGCTGCTCAATACGGAAAAAAAACATTAACCAAATACTTCTCTAATTATATATCGTATGATTTCACTCCCATAACAAAGATGTAAGGTTACTTGGGAAACTCGCCATGCCCACTTTTTGGAAGATTTCAGTCATGGTCGGGATTTGTGATATAATTCACTGCTCCCCATTGGTTGGGTACTCAAGCCAAAAACAGTTCCACGTTGATATGGCATCTCGTTTTACTTTCAATGGACATGCCCTATTCCAGCAATAAATCTTTCAAGATACTACCACACCTCAGAAACAGAGGTTCGTGATCTAAATTTTTTATTGATTGTTTTGTTTTAACACTCTTCTCTTGAGTGTTTTACATTGGTTTGATTAAATGCATCTAACTGTCAGCATTATCTTTGATGCAGCTTGAAAGTGCCTATGGATTGCACCACGGAGCTGAACCACTACGCATACCTCTTCCTACAGGCATTGTTCGAGAAGCATGACCGGGTAATTATACTTATGCTTTGTTTTGTTTTATTACATGGTGACAGTGAAAGCAATTTGCAGAAGCTCAAACGATGGTGTTTTACCTGCAGTTGTACCCATTCTGAATGTTGTGCATTGTACAGGGACTTTGGCTGGAAAGAGAAGAGCTCTTTAATCCTTGTTTGCATTCGCTTCAAGTGAAACACCTTTCTGAAAGTTATCCAATGTTGTCAGTATTTGCATCTACAGGGACGTTTTCACAATACAGTATTCTCACAATGACCGTCAAACTTGCAACATAACATTGCCACGTTCAGAAAGAAGAGACTTGGAAGAGGGTCCATAGCCCAGTGTATAGTCCTAATAAAGTGGACTAAAATACGATGGAATTTGTTTGCATGATCTTCTGAGGAATTGCAGGAAAAGCTGTGTTTCATCCTTGTATCATTATCATCATCTTTAAGAATCTTTCTTGTGATGTGGAAATGCAACACATTAGCTTTACATTGACATGGTTAAGGACAAGCTCAGTGTAAATTTGGTAATCTCGTACATTGGCCCCCTCGGACCTTGGGTGTGAAAAGACAAGGTGAATTTAAGATTCAGACTCAGATGTTCAGACCAAGGTACCTTGCTTAATATTTTACAAAACGTAAGCATCTGTCTGGTTGAATCAATTTGTTCGCTTCATAATTCACTGTAATATAGTTGTCCTGAAACTAATCTGCCATACAATTGGAAGGATGTGCTCAATTGAACTGGGAAGATGAAAATAACTTCTGAAAATTGATTAAGTTGAGAATTAATTGTATTCACGTTTGTTTGTGGGCTAACAGGATGGCTTCGAGGTATCCACACTCACCTCTAAGCTGTCTAGCCTGGGTTTAATTCCTGACCCAGCTATAAACTGTCAGCCCAGTGTTTCACAGGCAGGGTCATTCATCAATGTGTGTGCTGTCCCTCAGATGGATGTTAAATGGGATTCCCGTCTGCCAGCATTCTTTGGTGGACGTTAAAGATCCCACGGTGTCCTTCGCGAAGAGTAGGCAAGCTATCGCCTGAACCATGGCAAATTCCAAATTCTGCCCAAACTAGTCGAATATCAGGCCTAGCTACCATGTTCCTGAAAGACTTGGGCCAAGCTACTCCCAGCCGACCCCAAAAGAAAGGTGGGATAATGGTGGCCGTTAAAGAAGAAAAAGATTCACGTTTGTAAGCTACTCCCCAATACCAAGCTGAATGCTCGCCACCATTTCTTCATCCCTCAATGATCTCGTTTATGCAACTGACTTCCTGTATCTGTAATTTCTTAACCACCACCCCCTCTCCCCCTTCCCCACCTTCTAGTCCTTAAAAAGTGCTTCCCACCATAATCTCATGTTTTCTCCCATGCTCACCCTTGCTGTCATTGACTCTCATTTACCATCCCACCCCCTCATTTATTTTCCTCTCTGCCACTCATCCACTTGTGTGTCATTTATTTGTCTTTCTGGTGTGCTTAAAGTGTCTAAGTCCATGTCAACCTGCAGCCTCCTGTCATTAGCTCATTGATTAGCCTAGATGTGTGTCTATAATTGTAAAAAACGTTGAATTCTCTTTCATCATTATATTATAACTTTCACACACTTTGAAAATTGAGGACAAATTGCACAACATGAGACAATATTTGAGGATCTGGATGTTGGGGGTGGTGTGATGAGGGAACACAAAATGCTAGAACCAACACACAGCATCGACAGCCCCATTTATTTGCATGAAATTTCTGGAAAAACAGAAAAGATCTATAACTAGAATAAAAGCACTTTTCATCTCGACCGTGCGTCAGTGCCAGGTCCAGATGGCATCAGTGGACATGTTCTCCTGCTTTGCTGCTCTTGCTTTTCCTCTGTCTGTGTTCCTCACCATGTGCTTTTCCTCTGGCCCTCTCCCATCTGCCTGGAAATCAGCAAACATAACTCCGGTCTCAAAGAAGGATGAAAAAATAGTTTTAAGTAGAGACCAGTAAACTTAATTCTCATTGTAAACAGTCAGCAATCCATCATTTCTGCAGACGTCAAGTCTCTTTACAAACAGCCTGACATCTGACCATCATTTTGGATTCCGTTCTGGTCATTGTACTATGGACATGGTCGTGCTTCTAACCCAGCAATTGTAGGAAGCCCAAAACTTTTGTTTTGTATACCATGTCGAGGCTTGCGTAAGAGCTAATACACAAAAACATATAACAAGGCAGGAGACAAGAGGGGCAGAAGAAGGAAACACAAAATAGTGGGGAACACAGACAATAGGACATCTGTGGAAGGGAGGATGGGACGGGGTAAACAAGATGGTACTACAGGGACTTTCAAGAAGGAAAACAGAGAATTTGAAGGAGGTGGGTTTGGGGTGGATTAACGGGGGTAAAAAAGATCAAAATTATTGATAGGGGAAGATATGAGATGGTGGTGAACAGCTGTTTTGAAAACCTGGAGGGAGTGGGATTGAAGAGAGTATGGGAGAGTATCAGACTGCAGATGAAAGCTTTATAAATGGTTAGCAGCTCAGGTGTGCCAAGGAAGCTCTTTGTACGACGTAGGATGCCCAGTCGGCAACTGGCTTTGGAGGCCAGCTTGGAGATGTGGCTTTCCCAGGAAAGATCGTGGCAGATCGTGAGACCCAAAAGCTTGAATGAAAGGACTTCTTCAAGGGGATTGTTGAGAAAGTAGATGGGGGTGGTTTTCCAGACGGTCCTTTCAGAGAGACGTGGTGTGGGTGTGAGATTTGTCAGGATTGAAAGACATATTCCAAGTGTTTAACCAGCTTGTAATTTTATCCAGGTCTGCAGAGAATGAAGAGGCTGCTGCCTGCCGATCAGGAGGATGAGAGATGGTACGGCAGAGGGTGGAGTCATCAGCAAAGCGATAAAGAAGATTTTCTCGAGAGTCTGAGAGATCATTGATGAAAACCAGAAAAAGAACAGGGCGAAGAACACCGCCTTGAGGAACTCCAGCCTGGACAGGAAGAGGAGATAAGAAAATTCCATCAAGAGCCATGAGTTGACTGCGACAGGTGAGGAAGTCTGCGAGCCATGAGTGGAGATTGCTTTGGATACCATAAGAAGAGAGTTTGGTGAGCAGTGCGGGATGCCAGACCATATCGAAAGCTCGCAATATGTTTCAGGAGATGGCTCTGATCTCATGTTTGGCATTTAGGACTTCCATCCATCGTTGGAAAAGCAGAATCAGTATGTCCAGGGTTGAGTGACCTGGTCTAAATCCAAATTTATGGTCAGAAATCAGGCTATTGTAGAAGAGGAAGGATTTGATTTCGGAAGCGATGATGGGTTCCATAACCTTGCTGATGATTTGGGAGCAGGCTGATTAATCTGTAGTTGCAGAGATCTGTTTTTGCATCTTTTTTATGCAGAGCGGTAATGTTTGTTGATTTCCAAGCAGATGGCAGATTACCTTGAGCAAATGAGAGGGTAAATAGAACAGGGAGAGGGTGAGCAAGAGCAGCAGAGCAAGTTTTTAGAACACATGGGCTGATGCCATCTGGACCGGTTGCAGAATTTGAGTCGAGGTTTGACAGCAAGCTCTCCACCTTGTCAGGAGAAAAGGACAAAGAGTCCAGGAACAGCTGGGTGCGACTGGGTAAGGTGGGTACAGAAAGCGATGGGTTTGGGACACAAGATTTAGAAGGAAACAGATAATTTAGGCATTCAGTCTTTTCACATGCAGTGTCAGCTGTGCAGCCATTTGAGGTAAGGGAGGGGGAACATACACCAGAAACGGACTTAACAAGACACCACCAGGATTTGGATGAGGGAGACGGGTTTGAGAGTTCAGACTTGAGATGAGAAAGATGTTTTCTGGCTGTCCTGAGGGTACATACACACTTGTTCTGAGCTTTGTGGAAAGAACTGAGATTGCCTTCAGTAGGATTTGCTTTCCATGAGGCAAAGGCAAGTTGTTTCAGGACAACAAGCTTCAGTGTACCATGGGGGGGGGGTTGAAAGGGGAGGAGAACTGAAGAGGAGATGACATATATCAGTGCATTACGGAGAGCAAATGTCTTTAAAAAAATTCTCAGGATGAATTTATGTCAGTGAGAGTAGAAATGGGAGACCAGTCTAGAAGTTTGATGGCTGCTTGAAGACCCTGCCAGTTGGTCTGAGTGAAATGCCAGACTCGGCGGTGCTGAGGTGGTTCTCTAATTACAGCCAGAGAAATGAGTGCTTTAACAAGCATATGGTCAGATGAACCGATTGGAGCAGAAGAAGGACAACAGACATTTTCTGGGAAGTTGGTCAAAATCAAATCCAGAAGAGATGGAGTACCGTTGGCTGAGAACCGGGTCAGGAAGTTGACAGATTGTGCCAGTCCTAATGAGTCACAGAAATCCTTTGCTGAAGTACCATGGCAGGTGAGAAAGGAACCCACACCCCGCCAACTGGCATGATGACAATTGAAGTCACCGCATATGAGGAACGGAGAGTTGGGATGAGTGGATAGAAGTTGGGGCATGTTTTTGGCGAGCGAGATGTAAATGGAGTCATCACTGTTCGGTGGATGGTACAACACTCAGATAAACAAGATGTGGGAGCAGAGGGGAAGCCATAGCCAGAGGTATTCCTGGGGGTGTGGAGTGAGGGCAGTGCATGGAGAGTGAGTAATAGAGTTTTTGACAAAGAGAGCAACAACACCACCAGGACAAGGTTCAGGTCTATCATACTGGAGTAGGGATCAACCAGGGAGAGATACTAGGGAGTCGTAGACGTCTTGAAGGAGGAATGTTTCTGTTAAGCAGATTACATCTGGTTTGTCAGTGGCAACTTGTATGGAGAGATCAGTCAGGTTTGAATGAAGCCCCTGGATGTTTAATGTCCACACTGTTGAGGAAGAGGGAGGAGAGGAGGCTTTGGGTGCAGGGGAAGGGAGGGGGAGGTAGAGGGTTCAGGACCAAATTGTGATTCTTTCAAGAGGATTGTCACCAAATGCCAGGCAGCTTCAAATTGTGGATCCATAGCTAGATTGTGGTAAGAATAGCATAGACCATTTGACCGTTTACCTTAGATTACTCTTGGACCAGGGAAAATATCAGAGTAAGTTAGATTGTAAAATGTGCCTGAGGAGGCAATGAGTGTTAACTTTAAGACAGTGTAGAGTAGGTTTGTTGTGTAAAACCTCCTGTTTTTTGAACCAGTCCAGGTGAGGACTTGGGCACAGAGGCACAACTGCAAAGTGCTTTGCACTTTAGGAGAAATCAGCAAGGGCTGTTTGGCCATCACACAGCAGCCTATGGCGGTGAGATCGGCTGCGGAACCTTAGAGAGGGGGTGGGAGGGGTGTAAGACTTTTTGGGAGGGGGGCGACCACCCTGTGGGGTGGGACAGCCAAGAAGATTACACACTCCCAGAAGTGGATGACCATTCAGCAGGAACTGCCACCCAAAAAGGGTTGCCAATGTCTATGAAGGCCATAACCACACAGTTCTGGTTTTGGAGTTAGAGTTGGAATTGGAATTGGACCTTGGCAGAGGCAGCATCCCTCTTCTCATTGCCATACCTCTCCTCACATCCATCCTCCCACCCTGTGCCACACCAGCCCTGTGCAACACCAGCCTGCACGGACTCACAACCACCTCGGGCCTTGCTTCAAGCCCTCATTCATTCCCCATTGTTATGTGAGTCCCGGTGTTTATTTTTTGCGCCATAGTTGGGTTGGGCTTTAGGCTTTATTTATTTAAATTTTCGTGTGCCTCCCTACTCTTTTTGGCCTTTGAGCATCTGGTCTATCCCGTGTCTTTATTATTAGTCGGGTCCGGCGATATATCAAGATACCGGTTATTCTGGTATAATTTTTCATATCGATATACCAGCATACCGAAAAAAAAATCTGGATGAAAATTTTTTTTATCAGCATATCACCAACAAATCAGAGAGGTGTTTACAATATCTAAATACCATACAGGCTTTAAAAAGCTTTGATGCACTTGGCTATACCTGGAACAGTTGAACATATGACGTCAAGATGCACCAGGAAGTAGGTCCAGTAGGTTTTAACTTTTAACCCTCAGCACCTGAGCACCGTACAGTCGCCTTTTGTTGTTCTTAAAGCAAATTGGTTATTTTATATGAATCGGGTGTGCTTTTAGAAAGCCCGTGCCAATTACCGACATGGCGATCCATGATAGTGATACCGATATTGGCCTGTGCTGATTCCCGACATGGCAATCCGTGATAGTGATACCGATATCGACCTGTGCTGATTACCGACATGGCAATCCATGATGGTGATACTGATATCGACTTGTGCTGATTACCGACATGGCAATCCATGATGGTGATACCGATATCGACTTGTGCTGATTACCGTCATGGCAATCCGTGATAGTGATACTGATATCGACCTGTGCTGATTACCGACATGGCAATCCGCAATAGCAATATCGGCCTATGCCGTTACCAATACTGATCTCGCTTTAAAACAAAATCATTTTTTAGCTCGCCTGTTCGAAGAACAGAGAGCTATAGCAATACCCCCGGCGTGAGCTCAGCTGTGAGCGTGAGCGTTGCGTGTGAAAATGTTAAATTTTTTGATGCAAGTTATTTTAACCTCCGCCATCGAAGATCGGAGGTTACTGTTATCACCCCTCTGTTGTTTTGTTTGTTTGTTTGTTGTTTGTGAACAGTATTACGGGAAAACTCCTCGATGGATTTCGACGAAACTTGGTGGGGGGGGGTTAGGTATGGTCCAAGGATCATGCCTTTAGATTTTGGACTTGGTCCCCCCCCCCCCCCAAAAAAAAAAAATTGTTAGAAATTTTTTTTTTTTTTGCATTTCTACATGTTTTAAGTGATTTCCAACCCCCCCCCCCCCAAAAAAAATTGAGAAAATTTTTTTTTTTGCATTGTTACATGTTTTAAGTGATTTCCAACCCCCCCCCCCCCAAAAAAAAAATTGTTAGAGAAAAAAAATTTTGCAACTTTTTTTTCAACAAAATTTCGATTTCTTTTTTTTGCATTTCTACATGTTTTAAGTGATTAGGATTTCGACGAAACTTGGTGGGGGGTTAGGTATGGTCCAAGGATCATGCCATTAGATTTTGGACTTGGTCCCCCCCAAAAAAAACATTTAGAGAAAAACAATTTTTTTTTTTTGCATTTCTACATGTTTTAAGTGATTCCACCCCCCACCCCCCCCAAAAAAAAATTGTTAGAGAAAAAAATTTTTGCAACTTTTTTTTCAACAAAATTTCGATTTCTTTTTTTTCTACATGCATTTCCACATGTTTTAAGTGATTTCCAACCCCCCCCCCCCCCAAAAAAAAATGTTGGAGAAAAGAACTATAACTGTCAGCACTGTTGACATCATATTTAATGAATAAGATATAAGGTTCACTTGAGTGACCAGCAGTATTGGCGCGGAGGTTTTGCACTCTCCCGAGTGCTCCCCTCTAGTTCCCTTTCTAATGTTTTTATCTACCACACTATTTTTTATACGCCGATATATATATATATATATATATATATATATAATATATATAATATATTATATATCGGGCGTATTATGTGATACCGGTCGTCCGTCCGTCTGTCTGTCTGTCTGTCCGTCCGTTCCTGTCCGCACTCTAACTCCAAAGTTTTCAACTTTCACGTTTCATATTTTGTACATAGGTACAGACTGTGGAGACGGTGTATCGCGACATACGTTCGTCATCTAAAGTGGTTGCCATGGCAACCAGGATGCTGTTTTCCATGTAGCAGCACAATTCTGTATATACCTTCTTGTTCGGGCGTATATTTTGCTCACTTGCGCTCTTGTTACTGATTACAATATACAAATACATATATTGCTTTAAAATTATACTTCACTGCAATGCTTTATAAAAAATATTAATTATTAAACTTAGTCTTTTAAAAACGATAAATGTATAAACAGGCGAGCATTGGGTGGCTTTGACACCAACTCTGGTTCTGTTGCATCCTGATCTGTTCAGTGTTCTCGTTTTTCCACGAGCCTTGACTTTGCATACAAAAAAGACATTCTTATAAAAAGTGAATTTATGGAATGGTAATAAGATGCATTCTGTTCTGAGAAACTGCTGGATTGCATTAAACAATTTGGTCTGCAGTTTAACCGGACATTAAGTGTATTTACTTTCTCACTCAAACTCAGTTTGATGTTAAAGCCAACTGCATATACTGTACCTCCTTACATATAAGATGTTGCTTAGTTTCAGAAATTGCTCTCATTACAACTTTCATCATCGAAGGTAAAAATTTCCATAAGAGGTCATGAAAGTGGCAAAAGCCCAAATACATAATTTGCTTGAGATCCATAGTGGTCTGACTTTGAATATGAGTTGGTGTGGTAATTGTGCTGTGTTTTGTGCATGCAATTCTCTCCAGAATCGAGACCAGGCATTACGGCCCGAGCAGCTGCATTCCATTTTTGCCATATTTCCTTTCATGCCCTGGGGCCCTGATGTGTTGGGCACTGTCACCACCAATGACAATGGCTGGATCACACAGCAAGGCTTTTTGGCCCAGTGGACGTGAGTGAATGCTTCACTTAACCATTTTTGTTGCACTACAGGATGAAGACTCTCAGCATTATTGTTTCAGACCTTTTTCCTTATGCCACTTTTCTCACTTTGTGTTGCTTCCATGACTATAATAATTTTTCTTTTGTCTTGGTTTATTGTTTTGGCATGGCATGTTTGTCATTACTCATGCAACATGTAGTAGAGCCGACATGCTTCTCTTAGGACCAGGAGCCATTATGTCTGGACCTTGTATTCACCAAGGATGATGAGGATGTGCAATTGCAGCCATCTCTCCCAACATTTGGTAGCAGTGATCATGTAGTGCTCCACTGGCGACACTTCCTACCTAACGATGTACCGCGGATAGCACCAGACAAGCACTGCAACATCTGGAAGGCCAACTTCACGGGAATGAGATATGCAGCCGCCAATATCCAATGGGAACGAGAAGATATAGATTCGGCAGATCAAGCATGGCTACACGTTAAGTCAGTTATTCGAGACGTAGTGAGTAGATACGCCCTAGAGCGGCAAGTATGTCAGAAAAATAGAATTCCGTGGTTGACGAGGAACACTGAAGCTCTTGGCAGGAAAGTGGAAATGGTGGAGGTGTTTCCAAAACACAAGGTCAGAGGTGAACTACGCTGTCGTTAAAGCCTCAAGTCGCCAGTGCAAGCAAAGCCTCAAGGAGGCTAGGCGTCAGTATGAGACTCTGCTTGCTAGGAAAGCAAAGACTGCACCTAAACGCCTATATGCCAACCTTAAGGGAAGGACTCTCACACGGGATGGTGTAGGTGCATTCAAAGTGGATAACACAATCTGGACAGCAGACCTCGAGAATGCACAATGCCTCTCCGACCATTACTCAAAAGTATTCGCGAGAAACCATCCCCTCTCCCGGAGTTCATTTGCCGAAACCCACCAGAGGAAAGTCTTACTAAAGTCCTGTTCTTGGTGACTGGTGTGGAGCAGCAACTTCGGTTGCATGATCCCTTAAGGTGCCAGGATCTGGCGGTGTTCACCCTAAGGTGCTGGTTGAACTTGCCACAGAGCTTGCTATGCCACTATGGACAGTTTTCCAACTATCCATATCCATTGGAATTTTGCTTCTCAATTGCAAAATGGCGCATATACAGTCGTGGCCAAAAATATTGGCATCCTTGCGCACACATCCTTGCAAGTTGAAATTGACAAAAGTATTTGGTCTCCAAAATTCTTTATTCCACTGTTAATATTACAGAACCTTTGTTTTTGATTCAGAACTTAATATATCCTTTTAAATCAGAAAATAAAAATAAATTTTGTTGACAATTATTGACACCCGAGACTTAATATTTGGTATAACAGCCTTTGGGCAAAATAACTGCAGTCAAGCACTTCCTATAGCCATGAATGAGCTTCCTACACCTCTCTACTGGCAGTTTGGACCACTCTTCTTTGTGAAAACTGCTCCAGTTCTCCCAGATTTGAAGGGTACCTTCTCCAAACTGCTGTTTTCAGATCTCTTCACAAGTCTTCAATGGGATTTAGATCTGGACTCATTGCTGGCCACTTCAGAGCAGTCCAGCATTTTGTCTTGAACCATTCCTAGGTGCTTTTTGAAGTGTGTTTGGGGTCATTGTCCTGCTGCAAGACCCATGACCTTCGACTGAGAACCAGCTTTCTGACACTGGGTTGAACATTGTGCTCCAAAATGCTTTGGCAATCTCCTGATTTCATGATGCCATGCACACATTCAAGGTGCCCAGTGCCAGAGGCAGCACAGCAACCCCAAAACATCACTGAACCTCCTCCATGTTTGACTGTAGGGAAGGTGTTCTTTTCTTTGAAGGCTTCATTTTGTTTTCTGTGAACAGAGATGATGTGCTTTACCAAAAAGCTCTAATTTGGTCTCATCTGTCAACAGGACATTCTCTCAGAAGGATTTTGGCTTGTTCAGGTGTGCCTTGGCAAACTCCAGTCAGGCTTTCTTATGTCTCTCTCTCAGCAGTGGGGTCCTCTAGGGCAGGGGTCGGGAACGTTTTTGACTCTGAGAGCCATGAAAGCAAAATATTTGGAAATCTATTTCAGTGAGAGCCATATAATATATTTTAAGTACTGATTCAACTAAATGTGATATAATAAGCCTCTGAATTTATTCTTTTAAATAATGTTGTTATAATACTCACCATTAATGGGACTTCTGGTGCTGCATGGATTGCTGATGGCTTTGTCGTCTGGTTGGTACTTGGTGAGGTTAAGCTTCAAGCAAGCGTTGAGGCTTTCATCCGTTAGACGTGATCGTAGGTTGGACTTGATGTTTTAAGATGTGAGAATGACTGCTCACATGCATACGTAGATCCAAACAAGGTCAATACAGCAATACTCACACGCTGCAGTGTGTGGTATGTGACAGAAGCGCGTTCCAAGTTTGATAATCAGCTGGTCTTCGGGTTGAAGTTTTTTTCATTTCTGTCCACATGTGCTTGCTCGCCAACTCCGCTTTCTGTCGTGCGATTCTCCAAATCTTCATTCAGTGACTTGAACTTATTCACCCACATGTCTGAGGCCTTCAGGTCAGCCACTTCTGCTTCAAAATCTCTGACGGAGACACCAGGAATGTAACTCAGGTCGGCTGTGTTCAGTGAACATCTCGTTTGGATGGGTGATGAACTTAAAAAGACGAGTGTGCTCACGAAATTCTCCAAAGCGTGCTTTGAATGACTGGTAGGAGACTGGATGTGAAGCCAGCTAACTGGTGGAGATCAAAGTTGTGAGTGGGCTCACTTGCTGTGCATGCATCTTTAAATTGTCTCAGTTTTTCAAAATAGTAAACGACCTGTTTCAAGATCCATGATAAAGAGCTCCAGCTTGTTTTCAAAAGCAAACACGGCTTGTTGAAGGGATAACACTGTATTTCCAATGCTTGCATTTTCACGTTGAGCTGGTTCAGATGTTCAGTCATATCCACGAGATAGTAAAACTTGAGGAGCCACTCAGTTTCAGCTAGCTCAGGATGCTTAATCCCTTTCATTTCAAGGAAAGTCGGATTTCGTTCAGGCAAGCCGCAAAACGGCTAAGCACCTTCCCTCTTGACAACCAACGCACATTGCTGTGCAAAAGCAGACGTGATAGTTATTTCCAACTTCATCAGCAGTGTTTTAAACTGGCGACCATTTAAGGCTCGGGCAACAATAAAGTTGACACACGAATGACCAGCGACATCACTTCGCCAAGCGCCATCACACATCTGAGCACAAAGTGCCTCCTGGTGTAGAATGCAATGGAAATTAGGATGGGTCTATTTTCATGTTCATGGAGAAGCGCCACAAATCCTTTGTTTTCCCCCACCATCCACGGAGCACCATCAGTACACACTGAGATAAGTTTATCCATAGGTAGATTTTTTTCTTCAGCGAACTCCATGAAAGACTTGAATAAATACTCACCTCTTGTGGACCCTTTTATTGGCAGAACAGCAAGACTTTCTTCGCGCAGTGTATCACCAGCAGCATATCTTGCAATCACACTGAACTGCGACAAATGGCTTACGTCTGTTGACTCATCCAAAGCCAGGGAAAAGAACGGCGCTGTATTTATGTCCTTCACTTGCGTTTCCTCCACTTGGTTTGCCATCATGATGGTACGATCATGAACAGTTCTTGCCGACAGAGGCATGTCTTGTATCCGTTTGATTATCTTGTCTTTGTTCGGAAGATCATCAAAAGTTCATTGGCTACATCCAGCATGAACGTTTTAGCATACTCGCCATCTGTGAATGGTTTCCGTTCCTCACTATTGCTAAAGATCCAGCAAAGCTAGCGGAATTATAGTCACCTTGCCGGGTCCATAGCGGAGTTGCTGCTGGCTGGCTTGCCCCTGCTCAGTAGCTCTTGCACGCTTTCTTTCTGCTGTCTCCCGCAGGGTATTTTGATGCAAAGGTAGCATGGCGTGTGTCGAAGTGCTGCTTTATATTCGACCGTTTCATCGATGCAATTTTGTCATTGCAAATTAGACACACACAGAACCTGCTCTCTCCACAAAGGCGAATTCTTCGGCCCATTCGTCCTGAAATGTACGATACTCCTCAGCTTTTTTTCTTTTCGCCATCTTCTTCGTCGAAGGGTTAGCTTTGAGCAAATGAGAGAGGGGGAGATGTTGACCCAACTGAGGCTTG
>CM068953.1:73538234-73562020 GCA_035128595.1 Eptatretus atami
AGGTGGTCCAGACGGTCCTTTCCAAGAGACATGGTGAGTGTGTGAGATTTGTCAGGATTGAAAGACATGTTCTAAGTGTTGGACCACCTTGTGATTTTATCCAGATCTGCAGAGAGTGAAGAGGCTGCTATTTGCCGATATGAGGGATGACAGATAGTATGGCAGAGGGTGGAGTCATCAGCAGTCATCAGCATAGAGATAAAGAGGATTTTCCAGAGTCAGAGTGATTACAGCAACGTCTGTCGAAGCCTTCCATCTGTATTTGACGAGAGGCAATGACTACGTTCTCCGCACCCTGCACTTTGTTCTTGTGGCTCACGCACTTGCAGCAAAACCCATTCTGTGAGAATCTTCATGATTAAAGAGGAACACTAACCACAAGAAGAATGCCTCTTCTGTGTTTTCCTCTAAATATCATGGTCCTAAACCCCGACTTCCTGTACCTACATTGCTCACTTGCAGTCACCTGCCCTTCGACACTGTCTTTCTCACCTGAGAAGATGGAGACATTTCTGGAAACGCTCGACTCCGATTCTGTGACTGGCTCAGTTAGCATCAGCACACATGATCTGAAAACCTGCTCTGCCGCTCTTGCACGTCCTTTTTATACTCTGTTCACCCTATTGTTTGCCCGACATCACCTTCCAGCGACCAACATCACTGTGTTGCACAAATATGGTGTAAAAACATATTTTCAAATTACAGCCATATTAGTTTACTTCCAGATATAAGCAAAGTCATGGAATCTATCATCGCTGTTGACATCCATCATCCTTTCTTTTCTCCATTGGCCTTATCTCAGACCATCAGTTCTGATTCAGACCCAGTCTCTCCACCCTGGATATGGTGCTTCTGCTCTCCCAACAACGGATTCATTAGTTAGTTCCTCCCTTCCCCGCTTTGGGACATTCGGCAGTCGACAACGGATATATTCCCCCAATCTCAGACGAGATTAGTCTCGGCGGAACGTATATCTCGAACACTTGACAGTCTGGCACCCAAATTTACTCTCCAAATCCTCTGCCAAATGCCATCCAAAGTCACCTATTCTCATGGTTTACTGACTTCCTCCACTGGCATCGACAGCATGCGAGCTCAAATGAATCCTGTTATCTTGTTGAGGATGCAGTCAGTGTGCAAGGCATTGTCTTGGGCCCTGTCCCAATCTTCATCTTGAACAATCTTTCAGATTCTCTGAAAAATCATTTTTCTGATTAATATACTCTCTACTGCAACACCAACTCTTCATTCAGATCGGCAGGCAGCAGCCACTTCCCTCCTTTCAGACCTTGATATAATCGGGAGCTGGTCCTACACATAGAATATGTCTTTCAACCATGACAAATCTCACACTCTAACTCTGTCTCTTCAAACGAACCACCTGGCGAACCCTCCCATCCACTTCATTCGCAAATTTCTTCAAGAAGTTGTCATTCAAACGTTCGTGCTTTACCATCAGCCAGAGACAAACCATGCACATATCTAGGTTAGCCTCAAAATCCAGTCCCCGACAAGGCATCCTCCATCATGTGAAGTTTTTCCGAAACAAATCTGAACTTTTATCACTTTACAAGGCCTTCATTCTCGGCTCGATGAAGTGCTGTCCTCCATTTTTGGCGAGCTTGCCTGCCTCACAGCTGGTACATCTTGATGCTGTACAAACCAAGACCCTCAAAAAAATCATTCATCTCTCACAATGAAGCTGAATCTCTGGGCCACTTACTCTGAGGTGAGCAGTGAGCAGTGAGCCTGAATTTGGGGAGTTTCACCAGAAGTGAGTTACTGGCAGAACTTTTTGCAGAAACCCAGAGGGGATTTATATCACCTGTGTGAGAAAAAAGGAAGAGAGGAACAAATATCCCCTGCACCTCCCCAGGCTTCAAGATTTTGAGGGAAATGAAACGATTAAGAAAAAACTTCCCTCCAGGGCTTCAAGATGGCTGTTCACCACCTCCCAAAGTAGGCCCCCATCCATACTCATGATCTTTTATACCATCATCAACACTCCCTATGCCCACCCCTTATTTACAGGTTACTGAATCTGGTTTCTGGACGATCATTTTGCCCCACACGACTATCGGGCTCTTGGATATCCCCCTCGGGGGACGAGCATTGAGGAAGGCTTTAATGGTGTGATGACGTTTTCCTGCCTGGCAGCTCTCTATTTACACCGTCATGGAAATGACTCACAGGCTTGAGTTTCACTGGACTTGAACTAAAGTTCACAGGAGTTAAACTAAAGTCCTCAGGAGTTAAACCGTGTTTGTGGGCCTATCCTCCCGCAGCACTTTGCTCTCTACACCCGCAGCTTCGTACCACATGCGGCTCTATCTTCAGTGGGTTTCCGCTCCTTTCAACTGCAGGATTACTATCATAGAACCCCTTTTGGTGAGCAGCTTATTGCCATGGGCACTGGACATTTATGACACCCGAGTCACTGGGTGGATCATATTATTTCATGGACACAATGCTGAATTGGCCCACTGGTAATACACCATGTCTTGCTTCTTATTGAACTCATGACTGTATTCACCCACACACAAGCTTAACAGCTTATGAGACACCGATCAGACTGGATGAAGTCATCAAACTTTAGTGGTGAGTAGAAGTCAATAACTCGATTTTCTATATTGGTGACTCCGACGTGATGTCGTCTGGGTTCTGGGTCCAGATTGGTTTGGTCTTGTTCAGTTCTTTCTTGTCGATGTACTTCTTGATCTTCTTTTTCTTCTTATCTTTGGATGAAGCTTCATTGTCTTCCTCTTCATCTAATCCAACATCCTCAATCGTTGGCTTGTCTTCATCACCTTCACCTTTCCCTTCGTCCTTTGCTCCATCTTGCTTTGCCTTTTCTTCCTCCTCAGCCTCATCATCAGTGAACTCCTTATCATGCTTCTCAATGTAAAGCATGATAGGATAACCAATTTAACTGAGAATGCTTCTTGATCACCTCCTTCACCCTATGATCTTCCAAATAGTCAGCCTGATCCCAGCAGCTCTGACTCCTCATTCAGCACCTCAAGGGCCCCCATAAGGAGATCCAGCATCTCCACAAAGATGACTGCATCATCGGCAAAATCAAGGTCAGAGGTCTTGACATTCCCAAATGATGCACAGCAGCTTGGTCTCTCTGACATCCTCCCCAGAATCCAGTCCATACAAGCGCTGAAAAGTGTGTGAGCCAGTACACGCCCCTGACAAATTCCAGTAACAACTGGTAATAAGTCGGAGATTTAACCACCACACCTCACAGCATTCACAGTTCCAGAGGATTGTTTAGAAATCAGATTGCTCAGTTTTGGTGGTACCCAATGAAGAGTACCTCCTGTGCAGCTGCCCTTCGCAGGGCAGCTCCCTGGATGATGGGATTGAGGCAAAGCCTTTTGGACCCCCATTCTTTGATGAGAGGAGGAAAAGCATGGGATAACCTTCTTGGGTCAGATTGTGGTGTTGTGTGTCGGGATGGTGATGAGATGTCATCCACCAGACGGTGGTCTCCTTGGGTTAACCTGAGGTGGTCCCTTTGGGTGGGTGCCTGGAATATCCTATCCCTAAGAGAGGATGATCACCTGTTTCTGTTATCATCTGAGCTCAAGCGTTTGGACATCGGTATTTTAGCACTCTCTGAGGTTCGGACACTGGCTAGTGGTGAGATCAGGATGGGTGGTTACACCTACAAGTGCTCTGGTCGCTCTGATGGTTACCATACCCAAGGATTTGCTGTAGCTTTGTCCAATAAGCTAACTCCCATGATAATTGAGGTAACACCGGTCAACGAGCATATTATGAGATTGAGGATTTGTCACTCCTCGGGTGTCATTTCTGGATATGCTCCGACTGAGGCGGGTGATCTCACTGTAAAAGAGTCATTCTATGCCGCCCTCGAGTCTGTGGTTGATCAGTGCCCCAGGCAAGATACTCTTCTAGTCTTGGGGGATTTTATTGCATCGACTGGCACTGATAGGGATGGTTATAAGACATGTGTTGGTCCCCATGTGTCTGGAACTGTGAACCAGAATTGCATTAAGTTCCTTGACTTTGCAAGGTCGTGGACTTAGGGTGGCCGGTTCATGGTTTCAGCGCCCACAAGCTCATCGCTGGACTTGGTATTCCAATGCTGGTGGTTGGCAAAGGAGGTTGACCATGTGCTCATTGATGGGTGCTGGAGGATGCTCCAGAACTGCAGGGTCTACCGGAGTGCTCAGTTCCTCAATACCAACCACAGGCTTGTTGAAGCAACTATGAAATTGCAGCTTAAATCTGGGAGAATGGTACCATCCCAGCCTCGGCTGGATATAGGCAAATTCAAGTATGGGAAGGTAGCTGAGGAGGTTGCGAACAGGCTGAGTGGGGATTTGGGGGGTCTGGGTGTTTTGTCAATCCTGAAGAGTTGTGGAGTGCCTTCAAGACTACCATCCTTGATGTTGCTGCTGGACGTCTTGGAACCTAGTCAGCTGAAGAAGAACTTTGCCTCCCAAGGGACACTGGATACCATTGACCAGTCGCAGGGCCAGGCTTCATGGCAGAGCTGAGCTGTTCAGGGAGTTGAGGCATAAAGAAAGGAAGAGAAAGAGCAGGAACAAACGCATGATGCGCGGTTGCGTGTCTGCGACGAGTGACTCGGCCTGCGAGGACTTGTGGAGAAGTTGAGCGATCCCTGTGTGGCTGCCTGTTGGAGGCGCCGTCTGTGTGGAAGGGATTGGGGTGGAGGTGAGCCATTCAGGTTGTTTAATTGTCTTGTCAGCTTGTCTTGGCATCTGTCTGTCTTTGCTGAATTATTTCTTTACCAACACATGTCAATGGATTTCCTATGCTATGTATGTTGATTGCTTTGTCGTTTACCCTGTTTTCTGACCCTGAGTAAAGGATTTGCACCCGCACACAGGGAATATATTGACCTCCCAAGTACGTCAACTAGGACCTCCGGAGCAATAGACCCAACCCCGAGCCCCTTACCATGCGTGAGGTCGTAACAAGTGGTGTCAGAAGTGGGATTATAGCCCGAATTTGTAAATGAGTGTTGGGATTGTAAATGCTAAAGTATCAGCATCTCTAGAAGGTAAAAACAATTAAAAATCGCTCATTGGTGCATCATCAATCTTAGATCAAACCTGAGGAAATATGACCTCAATGTCAGCAGTGTGAAAAGTGTGTTGATAGATTGTCTAAGGGAGGCAGGGAGGTCGGAGGAAGGTGCAGATCTGGACATGTCCGAAGTTCAATTTGAAGCTACGCCGAAGAAAGCGATGGAATGTGCCCATAATCCAAGGGTGGATGGACATTGGTTTTTGGAGAGTGCAGTAACATCCATGGAAATAGAAACTGAGGGTCCTCCGGAGGTGCTGAACATTTTTCTCCCAGCTGTCCATGCAATCATAGTAGCTCAGGGGCAGGCAGGACTGGAGGGTGCTGAAAAAATGTTCTCCTGGTCGTCCTTTCAATCATAGTAGCCCGGGGGCAGGCAGTGGCCGTGAGTTGGTGTCACACCTGCCGAGGAACATCGGCCAGCAGTTGAGTGCCATAACGGGGGTTCAAACTGAGAAGATAGATGCTCAAAATGAGAAGATGGATGTTCAGAGAGCCAAAATAAATGACAAGATGGATGTTCAGAGAGCCGAAATAAATGAGAAGATGGATGTTCAGAGAGCCGAAATAAATGAGAACATGGATTCTCAAAATAAGAAGATGGATGCTCAAAATGAGAAGATGGATGTTCAGAGAGCTGAAATGAATGAGAAGATGGATGCTCAGAGGGCTAAGGCCTAAAACATAAAAGGAGAGATGATTCAACTGACGGAGGGAATAGAAACTCGTTTCCAAGTAATGGGGAGGAAGATGGAAAGGATTAAGACAGAGAAAACAAAAGACCAGAATACGTGGTGTATGGGGAATACGGAGGGAATAGAAACTCGTTTCGAAGTAATGGGGAGGAAGATGGAAAGGATTACGACAGTGAAAACAAAAGACCAGAATACCAGAAATAAATTCTGCAGAGCCCTCGTCGACAACCACTCACTGGCTTTGGATGCCAGGTTGGAAATGTCTGAACTGAAAATGTCCTTTCTCACCAGAAATGTCTCACACACGATCACTGGCTGCTTGGCAAATGCCACGATCTCCGTCTGGTGAACCTCCTGCCACGAACACACCGTCTCTCTCCTACGCTGGTCCAGACAACCACTCTCTCTCCTCAGGAGGGAGGAGCTTCTTCGCCTGCCACTCGGCTCCTCATTGGTCAGACCCATCGCAATTCCCTGGCCGTCCTCCATTGGACAGGCCCACGGTAGGCGTGGCAACTCCCACCCTTCTGGGTGGAGTCCGATCGGAGGCGTTTGTGGCTCCGCCCACCTCCTCAGCTCTGGCCACGTGCATAATGGCGATTGTGTTGAGTCGGAAACGGGGCGGGTGAGACGCCCGCTCCTTGCCGATTGGCCAAAGAGGGACGCCATGCCTATGTTAGACTCCGCACACGCGCGCGCGAAGAATGCCATGAGCAGTGTTGTTGTGAGAGCGAAGATGGGCATTGTTGTGGTTGTTGTAAGGGATGTAAAAATCCTATCTATAAAATAACCACAGCGCACGTACATTTAAATCCCATTAGACTAGGGACGGGACCCTAGCTAGAAACATACTTACCGATATAACTGATCTATAAGGACTCTGGCTGTTGTGTGCTCATGGCTTCCAGATTCGTAACAATATCACGAATCGAAGGCAATGGGACACTTTTGGTGTGAATCAAACGCTCAAGAAAATCCGACAATTTTTTGTTGGAGCCATTGCCAAAGAGATGTGGAGGCCTGGTGTTGCAACTGTGGTAAGTTGCTCTTCCAAAGAAAGGCCCGTCGAGAAAGGAATCATTGCAGTCGTACACCTGGACAGAGTGGCAGTGGATGCCATGGGACCTTTTCCAGAAAGCACCTGGGGAAACCGGTACATCGTAGTCGTTGTGGACTACTTTACAAAGTGGGCTGAAGCTTATGCGTTAGTATACACATGCAGATGTAGTCCCGTCTAATACACCACCTAATGCTCAATTTAAAAAAATAAAAAATAAATGATGAATATAATTTTTCTCAGGACAAAAGTAAATTTGCTAAATAAAATCTGAACTAGTGTGGGCCGTACGTGCGTGCCCGTACGTGGGAAAAAAAAAAACTTTCAAAGCACGTGCCAGAAACAACAACCACAAGGCCGTTCCTTTGCTCTCGTGTGGCCGTACGTGCGTGGCCGTACGTGCGTGGCTGTACTGCACAAAAAAAAAAAAATAAAATAAAAATAAAAAATGTAAGAACAATTGTGACGTCAATCGTGACGTCATAGCACCGTGTCCTGTCATTGGTTTGGTAGATAAATGGCCATAACTTGGGAACCACTTGTCCGATTAATATCAAACCTGAAAAGGCACATACTCAGGTCCCCAGCAATATACCTGGCAAGTTTCAATTAGATCGGACAGTGGTTGTCGAGAAACAGCGGTCGCAGACACAGACACAGACACACAGAGATTGCTGGAATTATAGATAGACTAGTGCGTGCCTGTACGTGCGTGCCCATACGTCCGTGGCCGTGCGGCAAAAATAAAAAATACAACAACAATTGTGACGTCAATCGTGACGTCATAGCACCGTGTGCTGTCATTGGTTTGGTAAATAAATGGCATAACTTGGGACCACTTGTCCGATTAATATCAAACCTTGAAAAGGCACATACTCAGGGCCCCAGCAATATACCTGGCAAGTTTCAATTAGATCGGACCAGTGGTTGTCGAGAAACATCGGACACACATACACACATACACACATTGCTGGAATTATAGACTAGTGCGGGCCCGTAGGTGCGGGCCCGTAGGTGCATGCCAGTATGTGCAGCCCTCTCTCGCCCCCCTCTCTCTAGGACTGGCGGTCCCCCTCTCTTGCCCCCTCTCTTGCCCCTCTCTCTCCCCCTCTCTCCCCCCTAGTCTCGCCCTTCCTTCTTGCCCCTCTCTCTCGCCCCCACTCTCATCCCCCCTCTCCTGTCCCCCTCTCTCGCCTCCTCCTCTCTTGCATTGTGACGCCCCCTCTCTCTCACCCCTCTCTCCCTCCTCTCTCGCCCCCTCTCTCGCCCCCTCTCTCGCCCCCCTCTCTCGCCCCCACTCTCATCCCCCTCTCCCGTCCCCCTCTCTCGCCTCCTCCTCTCTTGTATTGTGACGCCCCCTCCTCTCACCCCCCTCTCTCCCTCCCTCTCTCGTCCCCCTCTCTCGCCCCCTCTCTCGCCCCTCTCTCCCCTCTCTCGCCCCCTCTCTCCCCTCTCTCCTCCCCCCTCTCTCCCCTCCCTCTCCCCTCCTCTCTCGCCCCTCTCTCTGAAAATGTATTCACAAATGTCTACCAAGCACAACAATTAATTCAAACCTTTGAAAAAACAGCTTTCAACCTTGGGAAAACAGCTGTTTCCCTTGGGAAATTCAAACTTTGGATTAATTAATAATTTGCACAATTATTTCGAACCTTGGGAAAAACAGCTTTCAAACCTTGGAAACACTTGGGAACAGCTGAAACGGATAAAGAACGATATCAAACCTTGAAAAGGCACATACTCAGGTCCCCAGCGTCGATTGTGACGTCATACAAACGAAGAAGAAGAAGAATTGTGACGTCAATCGTGCAAAAAAAACAAAAAATAAATAAATATTAATTGTGACGTCATTCGTGACGTCATAGCACCGTGTCCTATCATTGGTCGACAGATAAATGGCCGTAACTTGGGAACCGCTCGTCCGATTGATATCAAACCTTGAAATGGCACATCGCTGGGCCCCGGCAATATTCCTGGCAAGTTTCAATCAGATTGGACCGTCAATCGTGCAAAAATAAATAAATAAATAAATAAATAACCATTAATTGTGACGTCATTCGTGATGTCATAGCATCGTGTCTTGTCATTGGTTGACAGATAAATGGCCGTAACTTGGGAACCGCTTATCCGATTAATATCAAACCTTTAAAAGGCACATCCTGGGTCCCCAGCAATATTCCTGGCAAGTTTCAATCAGATCGGACCGGCGGTCGTGCAAAAAATAAAAATAATAATAAATAAATAAATAACATTAATTGTGACGTCATTCGTGATGTCATAGCACCGTGTCTTGTCATTGGTCGACAGATAAATGGCCGTAACTTGGGAACCGCTCGTCGATTAATATCAAACCTCGAAAAGGCACATCCGCGGGTCCCAGCAATATTCCTGGCAAGTTTCAATCAGATCGGACCGGCGGTCGTTGAGAAACGGCGGTCGCAGGAACGACAACACAGACGGGCAGACAGACAGAAGACAGACAGACAGACAGACACACACACACCACACACACACACAGATTGCTGGAATTATAGATAGACTAGTGCGGGCCCGTAGGTGCGTGCCGTAGGTGCAGCTTTGTTCCTTCGCTCTCGTAAACGAGGACTGGATGGGGCATTGTTTCAATTAGATCGGACCAACCGTATCATAAATGGCCATAACTTGGAAACACCTGGGAAACGTACTCAGGTCCCCAGCGTCAATTGTGACGTCATATCAAACGAAGAAAAGAATTGTGACGTCCCCTCTCTCTCGCCCCCCCTCTTCTCCCCCTAGTCTCCGCCCTCCTCACTCCCCCCTCCTCCTCCGCCCCTCTCTCTCGCCCACACTCTCACCCCTCTCCCGTCTCCTCTCTCGCCCCCTCCTCTTCCTCTCTTGAATTGTGACGCCCCCTCTCTCTCACCCCTCTCTCCCTCCCTCTCTCACCCTCTCTCCCCCCCTCTCTCCTCCTCTCTCGCCCCCTCTCTCTCGCCTACAGACACACAGACATTAATATCTTTGCCTCCATCCCCTTGGAATCTCCTCTGTTATCATACAACAGGTGAATCGTTTATTCAACACCTGAACCCCATATTCACCGAGGCAGGTTCACACTTCCACTGGGATCTCATCAGGTCCCACTGCTTTGCCATCATCATTCCTCTTTAGCCGGCTGTCTTGTCTAACGGCACTTTTCTGTATAAATGAAAGATTCCAGGAGTAATCTTTAAAATCCCGTGTTATCTTCCTTGTGTGTCCTTTAAATTGTTGGATCCTGTTTGCCGTGAGCATGTGATGAGGAATATAAAGAGTTAGTTTAGTTTAATTTAAAATGAAATAAACATTAATTGTGACGTCATTCGTGACGTCATAGCACCGTGTCTTGTCATTGGTCGACAGATAAATGGCCGTAACTTGGGAACCGCTCGCCGATTGATATCAAACCTCGAAAAGGCACATCCGCGGGGGCCCGGCAATATTCTGGCAAGTATCAATCCGATCGGACCGGCGGTCGGCGGAAACTGCGGTCGCATACAGACACACACACAAAACAAGCCGGTAGGCGACATGGGTAGTCGCCTACCCAATAGAACCTGACGCGATGGGCCCGTTCGATGGGGAATGACCTGAGGATTAAGCACAAAAAATTCATGATTCTAGCTTCAAGGGTTAATGCTGCAGATTGTTTTTTCGTTAAAATACCCCACATTTAGAGGTTTTTCGGCCGTTGCTAGGCAACGGAGGGTCCATAGCAACGGTTCTTTCTCACACATAACTAGGACATACCATGAACCTACCATACCAGTTTCATGTATATCTGACTCATAGTCTCTGAGATATAACGAACTTCGTTTTTTTATTGTTTTTCGACCAGGGTTCATTCAAAGTCTATCTTCTCCGACAGTTTTCATAGGATTCGGCTGGAAATTTTTGACAATATGGCTGAATGTACTGCCACAGTCGCACGTGGCCCGATTTTTGATTTTCAAAAAAATAATTTTTTTATGATTTTAAAAATTTCAAAGTCCCGTTACTAGCAACGGTGGTCTCCATAGCAACGGTTCTCATTTGCACACAACTAGGTCATGGTTTGAACCTACCACCAAGTTTCATCAAATCGCCATTGTATTAACGGAGCACTGGACCGAACAGACAGACATACAGACAACATACAGACAAACATATCGACGAAAAGTGATAATAAGGGGATCAAAAAAAAAAATTTTTTTTTCGACTTATCGACTACCAACAGACACACACACATACAGACAAGCCGTAGCGGACATGGGTAGTCGCCTACCCAATAGAACCTGACACGATGGGCCGTTCAATGGGGATGATGAGGATTAAGCACAAGAAAATTCATGATTCTTGCTTCAAGGGTTAATGCTGCAGATTGTTTTTTCGTTAAAATACCCCCACATTTAGAGGTTTTTCGGCCGTTGCTAGGCAACGGAGGGGTCCATAGCAACGGTTCTTTCTCAACATAACTAGGACATACCATGAACCTACCATACCAGTTTCATGTATATCTGACTCATAGTCTCTGAGATATAACGAACTTCGTTTTTTTTTATTGTTTTCGACCAGGGTTACATTCAAAGTCTATCTTCTCCGACAGTTTTCATAGGATCCGGCTGGAAATTTTTGACAATATGGCTGAATGTACTGCCCACAGTCGCTCGTGGCCCAATTTTTGATTTTCGAAAAAAAAATTTTTTGATTTTTCAAAAATTTCAAAGTCCGTTGCTAGGCAACGGTGGTGTCCATAGCAACGGTTCTCACAACTCGGTCATGGTATGAACCTACCAAGCAAGTTTCATCGAAATCGCCATTGTATTAACGGAGCACTGGACCGAACAGACAGACAGACAGACAGACAGACAGACAAACATATCGACGGAAAAACTGATAATAAGGGGAGAACAAATTAAAAAAAAAATTTTTTTTTTACAAATTTTTTTTTTTTTAATTTTTTTTAAAAATTTTTTTTTTTCGACTAGATCGACTACCCAACACACACACACACACACACACAACACACACACACACACACCACACACACACACACACACACACACACACACAACACACACACACACACACACACACACACACACACACACACACATTGCTGGAATTATAGATAGATAACATTCACTACCAACCTTGACGTTCAAAAAAAAAAAGTGGGTCGTTAAATACCTTGTAAGAACTTCACAATTGCTCAAGTGACGTTTCTCGGAATTGTCGTTCGTTCTCTTTCTGGCGATTCACTTTTCTATTGATGTCATAATGCTGCTTGAACACATTTTGTATTAGAAGAATTCAGAGTCAATTAATTTTTTCAAATCGCATCATAATTATAAATTCGTCATTCGAACCTTTCAGAGCGGTGTATAAGTTCAACATCATTGGTTACGTCAAGGATATATTTTTTTCCCGCCCTTCCGGACAGTACTGTAGTAGTACGGCAATCAAAACTTTTGCGTCGAGCCTCGATTCGACCGGTATGTTCCGGAACAAACCAATGAAAAGTGTCATAACGACAATTCTAGCCAAGTCGGAGATGTAGAACTGAAAAAACGATCGCATCACCAACCGAGATATTCACACGAAACTTTGTCACCAATTCGCGGAACATAATTATGGACGCCTAAGCGGTGTAGTTAACAGCGGTGTCGTCGGATGCGTGATTGCGGATTAATTTAATGTTCAAGTTAAACAAACCTTTTATTGAGTGACCGATTCGTGGAAACACGCATCGCCAATCAAAAATTAAGACGATTACAAATCCAGGAAGGAAACGTTTCGCTAAATGATCAAGGCGACATCCTTTCTTGGCCGCCATTAGTTAGGCTTACTGTTACTTCTCTTTGCCGAATTGTACCCGAAAACCGACACGGCTTTGACTTGTGCTGTTCAATCAACTGTGACAGCGAGGTGTGTTTTCGAGTTTCCTTCGCCATGGGCCGAAAGAAGAAGAAGCAAATGAAACCCTGGTGTTGGTATCCCACTTGAGGTAGAGTTGCTATCGGGAAGATGAGCGATGATATTTGGGGAAGAGCAGACGTTGGGAAGTTTGATGTTATAAAGTCCAAAGTCGTTGACTTTCGATGTTTGTTGGGGGTTGTGCAAGTTGTGGGGAAGCACTGCTAAGGGATTGTTTTGAGGAGGGGGGTCAAGGGGGGTAAGGGGGAGGAAGTTGGAGAGTGAAGGGGTTTCAGGAAATGGAGGACGAAAAGTGTGGGAGTTTGGGGGTCCAGTCCAGTGATGTGTGGGAGTTGAGAGTTTGGGGGTCCAGTCCAGTGAAGTGTGGGAGTTGGGAGTTAGCCAGTGATGTCGGGGTCCAGTCCAGTGAATGGTGGGAGTTGAGAGTTTGGGGTCCAGACAATGAAGTGTGAGAGTTGAGAGTTTGGGGGTCAGTCCTGTGATGTATGAGAGTTGAGAGTTGGGGGGTCCAGTCCAGTGAAGTGTGGAGTTGAGAGTTGGGGTCCAGTCAGTGATGTGTGAGAGTTGAGAGTTTGGGGGTCCAGTCCAGTGATGTGTGGGAGTTGGGAGTTTGGGGGTCCAGTCCAGTGATGTGTGGGAGTTTGGGGATCCTGTCCAGTGATGTGTGGGAGTTGGGAGTTTGGGGGTCTAGTCCAGTGAAGTTGGGAGTTTGGGGGTCCAGTCCATGTGAAGTGTAGAGTTGGGAGTTTGGGGTCCAGTCCAGTGAAGTGTGGGAGTTAGGAGTTTGGGGGTCCAGTCTAGTGAAATGTGGGAGTTCAGAGTTTGGGGTCCAGACAGTGAAGTGTGGGAGTTGAGAGTTTGAGGGTCCAGTCCAATGATGTGTGAGAGTTGAGAGTTTGGGGGTCCAGTCCAGTGAAGTGTGGGAGTTGAGAGATTGGGGTCCTGTCCAGTGATGTGTGGGAGTTGGGAGTTTGGGGGTCCAGTCCAATGATGTGTGGGAGTTGAGAGTTTGGGGGTCCAGTCCAGTGAAGTTGGGAGTTTGGGGGTCCAGTCCAGTGATGTGTGAGTTGAGAGTTAGGGGGTCCAGTCCAGTGATGTGTGTGAATTGAGAGTTTGGGGGTCCAATCCAGTGAAGTGTGGCAGTTGAGAGTTTGGGGGTCCAGTCAGTGAAGTTGGGAGTTTGGGGGTCCAGTCCAGTGATGTGTGAGAGTTGAGAGTTTGGGGGTCCAGTCCATGATGTGTGGGAGTTGGGAGTTTGGGGGTCCTCCAGTGATGTGTGAGAGTTGAGAGTTTGGGGGTCCAGTCCAGTGATGTGTGAGAGTTGGGAGTTTGGGGGTCCAGTCCAGTGATGTGTGAGAGTTGGAGTTTGGGGGTCCAGTCAGTGAAGTGTGGGAGTTGGGAGTTGGGGTCCAGTCCAGTGATGTGTGTGAGTTGGGAGTTTGGGGTCCAGTCCAGTGATGTGTGAGAGTTTGGGGGTCCAGTCCAGTGATGTGTGAGAGTTTGGGGGTCCAGTTCAGTGATGTGTGGGAGTTGGGAGTTTGGGGGTCCAGTCCAGTGATGTGTGAGAGTTTGGGGTCCAGTCCAGTGATGTGTGGGAGTTTGGGGTCCAGTCAGTGATGTGTAGGAGTTGGGAGATTGGGGGTCCAGTCCAGTGATGTGTGGGAGTTGGGAGTTTGGGGGTCCAGTCCAGTGATGTGTGGAAGTTGGGAGTTTGGGGGTCCAGTCCAGTGATGTGTGGGAGTTGGGAGTTTGCGGTCCAGTCCAGTAATGTGTGGGAGTTGGGAGTTTGGGGTCCAGTCCAAGTGATGTGGGAGTTGGAGTTTGGGGGTCTAGTCCAGTGGTGTGTAGGACTCGGGAGTTTGGGGGTCCAGTCCAGTGTGTGTGGGAGTTTGGGGGTCCAGTCCATTGATGTGTGGGAGTTGGGAGTTTGGGGGTCCAGTGATGTGTGGGAGTTGGGAGTTTGGCGCTCCAGTGATGCGTGGGAGTTGGGAGTTTGGGGCTCCAGTGATGCGTGGGAGTTGGGAGTTTGGGCGTCCAGTGATGTGTAGGAGTTGGGAGTTGGGGGTCCAGTGATGTGTGGGAGTTGGGAATTTGGGGGTCCAGTCCAGTGATGTGTGAGAGTTGAGAGTGGGGGTCAAGTGATGTGTGGGAGTTTGGGGGTCCAGTGAATGTGTGGAAGTTGGGAGTTTGGTGGTCCAGTCCAGTGATGTGTGAGTTGAGAGTTTGGGGGTCCAGTCCAGTGATGTGTGGGAGTTGGCAGTTTGGGGGTCCAGTCTAGTGATGTGTGGGAGTTTGGGGATCCTGTCCAGTGATGTGTGGAGTTGGGAGTTTGTGGTCCAGTCAGTGAAGTGTGGGAGTTGGGATTTGGGGGTCCAGTCCAGTGAAGTGTGAGAGTTGGAAGTTTGGGGGTCCAGTCCAGTGAAGTGTGGAGTTGGAGTTTGGGGGTCCAGTCCAGTGAAGTGTGGGAGTTGGAGTGTTGGGGGTCCAGTCTAGTGAAGTGTGGGAGTTGAGAGTTTGGGGGTCCAGACAAGTGAAGTGTGGGAGTTGAGAGTTTGAGGGTCCAGTCCATGATGTGTGAGAGTTGAGAGTTTGGTGGTCCAGTCCAGTGAAGTGTGGGAGTTGAGAGATTGGGGGTCCAGTCCAGTGATGTGTGGGAGTTGGAAGTTTGGGGGTCCAGTCGAATGATGTTGGGAGTTGAGAGTTTGGGGGTCCAGTCCAGTGAAGTTGGGAGTTTGGGGGTCCAGTCCAGTGAAGTTGGGGGTCCAGTCCAGTGATGTGTGAGAGTTGAGAGTATGGGGGTCCAGTCCAGTGATGTGTGCGAGTTGAGAGTTTGGGGTCCAATCCAGTGAAGTGTGGCAGTTGAGAGTTTGGGGGTCCAGTCCAGTGATGTGTGAGAGTTGAGAGTTTGGGGGTCCAGTCCAGTTATGTGGGAGTTGGGAGTTTGGGGGTCCAGTCCAGTGATGTGTGGAGTTGGGAGTTTGGGGCCAGTCCAGTGATGTGTGGGAGTTGGGAGTTTGCGGGTCCAGTCCAGTAATGTGTGGGAGTTGGGAGTTTGGGGGTCCAGTCCAGTGATGTGTGGGAGTTGGGAGTTTGGGGTCTAGTCCAGTGATGTGTAGGAGTCGGGAGTTTGGGGTCCAGTCCAGTGGTGTGTGGGAGTTGTGAGTTTGGGGGTCCAGTCCATTGATGTGTGGGAGTTGCGAGTTTGGGGGGTCCAGTGATGTGTGGGAGTTGGAGTTTGGGTCCAGTGATGCGTAGGAGTTGGGAGTTTGGGGCTCCAGTGATGCGTGGGAGTTGGGAGTTTGGGGGTCCAGTGATGTGTAGGAGTTGGAGTTTGGGGGTCCAGTGATGTGTGGGAGTTGGAATTTGGGGTCCAGTCCAGTGATGTGTGAGAGTTGAGAGTTTGGGGGTCCAGTCCAGTGAAGTGTGGGAGTTGAGAGTTTGGGGGTCCAGTCCAGTGATGTGTGGGAGTTGGGAGTTGGGGGTCAAGTGATGTGTGGGAGTTTGGGGGTCCAGTGATGTGTGGAAGTTGGGAGTTTGGTGGTCCAGTCCAGTGATGTGTGAGTTGAGAGTTTGGGGTCCAGTCCAGTGATTGTGTGGGAGTTGGGAGTTTGGGGGCCAGTCTAGTGATCTGTCCGAGTTTGGGGATCCTGTCCAGTGATGTGTGGGAGTTGGGAGTTTGTGGGTCCAGTCCAGTGAAGTGTGGGAGTTGGGAGTTTGGGGGGTCCAGTCAGTGAAGTGTGAGAGTTGGGAGTTTGGGGGGTCCAGTCCAGTGAAGTGTGGGAGTTAGGAGTTTGGGGGTCCAGTCCAGTGAAGTGTGGGAGTTGGGAGTTTGGGGGTCCAGTCTAGTGAAGTGTGGGAGTTGAGAGTTTGGGGTCCAGACAGTGAAGTGTGGGAGTTGAGAGTTTGAGGGTCCAGTCCAATGATGTGTGAGAGTTGAGAGTTTGGGGGTCCAGTCCAGTGATGTGTGGAGTTGAGAGATTGGGGGTCAAGTCCAGTGATGTGTGGGAGTTGGAAGTTTGGGGGTCCAGTCGAATGATGTTTGGGGGTCCAGTCCAGTGAAGTTGGGAGTTTGGGGGTCCAGTCCAGTGAAGTGTGTGAGTTGAGAGTTTGGTGGTCCCAATCCAGTGAAGTGTGGGAGTTCAGAGTTTGGGGGTCCAGTCCACTGAAGTGTGGAGTTGAGAGTTTGGGGGTCCAGTCCAGTGAAGTTGGGAGTTTGGGGGTCCAGTCCAGTGATGTGTGAGAGTTGGAGGAGTTTGGGGGTCCAGTCCAGTGATGTGTGGGGTTGGGAGTTTGGGGGTCCAGTCCAGCGATGTGAGAAGTTGAGAGTTTGGGGTCCAGTCCGGTGATGTGTGAGTGTTGAGAGTTTGGGGTCCAGTCCAGTGAAGTGTTGGAGTTGGGAGTTTGGGGGTCCAGTCGTGATGTTTGGGGGTCCAGTCCAGTGAAGTTGGGAGTTTGCGGCTCAGTCCAGTGATGTGTGGGAGTTGGGAGTTTGGGGGTCCAGTCCAGTGATGTGTGATAGTTGAGAGTTTGGGGTCCAGTCCAGTGAAGTGTGGGAGTTGAGAGTTTGGGGTCCAGTCCAGTGATGTGTGTGAGTTGGGAGTTTGGGGTCCAGTCCAGTGAAGTGTGGGAGTTGAGAGTTTGGGGGTCCAGTCCAGTGATGTGTGGGAGTTTGGGGGTCCAGAGATGTGTGGAAGTTGGGAGTTTGGGGTCCAGTGATGTGTGGGAGTTGGAGTTTGGGGGTCCAGTGTTGTGTGGGAGTTGGGAGTTTGGGGGTCCAGTGATGTGGAGAGTTGGGAGTTTGGGGGTCCAGTGATGTGTGGGAGTTGGGAGTTTGGGGCTCCAGTGATGTGTGGGAGTTGGCATTTTTGGGGGTCCAGTGATGTGTGGGAGTTGGGAGTTTGGGGGTCCAGTGATGTGTGGGAGTTGGGAGTTTGGGGGTCCAGTGATGTGTGGGAGTTGGGAGTTTTTGGGGGTCCAGTGATGTGTGGGAGTTGGGAGTTTGGGGTTCCAGTCAGTGATGTGTGGGAGTTGGGAGTTTGGGGTCCAGTCCAGTGATGTGTGGGAGTTGGGAGTTTGGGGTCCAGTCAGTGATGTGTGGAGTTTGGGAGTTTGGGGGGTCCAGTGATGTGTGGGAGTTGGGGAGTTTGGGGCTCCAATGATGTGTGTGATGTGTGGGAGTTGGGAGTTTGGGGCTCCAGTGATGTGTGGGAGTTGGGAGGTTGGGGCTCCAGTGTGTGGGAGTTTGGGGGTCCAGTGATGTGTGGGAGGACGGTGAAGAGAAATAGGAGGGGGAGATTTAGGTGACGTGAAGTGAAAGGGAAAATGACAGTTAAGAATGATGGGAAGTTGTGGAAGGTGAAGGGTCCACGTCTTGTTGTTAATGTGATTGTGCACCAGATGGGAAATGTTAACTGTGAACATTGCAAAATATTGCTGGGACTACCTTGACTACCACGACAGGTACTGTAATAGGGAGTTTGATGATGAGAAGATATTGATCCAGCACCAAAAGGCAAAGCACTTTAAGTGTCATATTTGCCACAAGAAACTATACACTGGACCAGGCCTTGCCATCCATTGTATGCAGGTAATCCCAATTACTGATTGTACCATACATGCACTTTATTTCATGCAGATGATTGCTATGTAGCATGGTATTCCAGCTGATTGACACTTCTCTTTTCTTTTTTTCTTTTTTTTAAAATTCCAATCCATTGCTGATTATGGAGAGACAATCACAGGTCGTGCTTTGTCCATGCATGTGCCTCTCTTTAGGTGCACAAAGAAACTTTACCAGGTGTTCCCAATTCGATTCCGGGAAGATTGGACATAGAGTTAGAAATTTATGGAATGGAAGGGATTCCAGAAAAAGACCTTGAGGAAAGAAGACGTATGATGGAGCATAAAACCCAAGGTTTGTCGTTTTTCCTTCATGTCCTCGATGTTCTTATGATGACGTGTCGTCTTCCGTATCCAAATACAGAGTCCCCATGTCGTGCATGCTTCAAATGCTTTTGACGTTGTTTCACAAAATGCTTCTTTTTGTAAATTCTCATTAGAATCGCAGAAGAGGAAAATGAAGAACGAGGAATCGTCTGACAGCGGTGACGATAGTTCTCAGCCGGACATGAGCGTACCTCCGGTGGTGTCCATGCCATCCACGGTGGCACCGGTTATTGGGTTGCTGCATCCTGGTGTGTCTGCTGTGCACGGGTCTATGCTTGGTCAGTGGTTTTTGTTGTTGTTTGCAGCAAACAGTAGTCGACCACAATTTAAATTGGGAGGGCACTCGGTGGAGCGTACACACCTCCACCAGGTTGAATAATCTACGTTTTGTATCCCACTGATAAGCCGGATCTGCATCCAGACCGTTCATCCTCGCCACACATCAAAATCGAATCGGCTTGTTCTTGTCACCGACCCACCTCGTCCGCAAAGTTTTGTAATAAATGGTCCACAAAGTTTTGAAATACCGTGCTGTATATAATTTTGGCCTCAATCTCTCAATGGTGAAGAATCGTTACAGAATTAAAAAAAAAAAAAAAAAATTTCTCACATTCGGATCTTCAGCAAAATTGAATCAATTCGTCCGTATCACACACTCAACTTGTCCCGCAAATTTCGTCCGAATTCGTCCATAACTTTTTGAGATCGTATTCACAGACAAACAAACTGCGGTGAAAACATAACCTCCGTCCACCTCCGGTGGCGGAGGTAACAAGGTTGTCTTCACGAGTAATTTAATATGATTAAATCGGTTATTTATTTAGCCTCACCTGTTCCCGAAGGTATATAACGTGCGAGTTTGCGTGCGTGTTGTATGTACGTTGATCCACTGTAATCTATGTATCCTGTTGTGACTCTGTATTAAATGCTCAGTCTTGTTAGCCCGTGCACGTAAGTTGAAGAACATGGTTAAGCAATTTGTCCCGATTGTGCATGTGCAGAGAGGATTGAGATTTTTGGTTCACGAAAAAATATTTTCACGAAAAAAATAAGTGACCACTATATTCGTTATTGTTGATGCTTCTGTTGGCATAGCTCCGTGGGTTTTGATCCGATCCTGAATAATTTGGTGGGAGAGTTATATCATGATCTAGTTGTGTTTTCCTGAGAATGGGCGTGGTGCGCCCATTATGGGTGGAGCCACGCCCAAAAAACATGTGTTTTTAGGGGTAGCAATTTCAATTTGCATCTTCTCTTGGGGGTTTGTCAAATCTGACAGGGGTTTCGGTATTTGGTTAGCCCAATGGCACCTGCATAGCCCCACAGACCTCGATTTTTCATTTTCGTCCCAAGTCAAGGCCACAAGTCACGAACTTAGAAAATTGCGAATTTTGTTTTAGGGGGGAGCCGATTTCATTTGCTCTTTCCTAGGGGTTTGTCGAATCTGGCAGGGTTTCGGTATTTGGTTAGCCCAATGCACCTGCATAGCCCACGGAGCTCGATTTTTCCTTTCGTCCAAGGTAGGTCACAAGGTCACGAACTTAGAAAATTGCGAATTTTGACATAAAAATCCATCTTTTCCGAGAGGTTTGTCGAATCTGGGGGAGTTTCGGTATTTGGTAGCCCAATGGCACCTGCATAGCCCCACGGAGCTCGATTTTCATGTTCGTCCCAAGGTCAAGGTCACAAGTCAAGGTCACAACTTAGAAAATTGCGAATTTTGACTAAAAATCATACGACCCCAAACTTGAGAGCTAGGATGACAATATTTTTTTATGCATAATCTTGAGGTCATTCCCCACCTAAGTCTTGAAACCATTTGCTCTGTCTCGAAACCTTGCCCGTGTGCCCCTTCAACTCTGTTTTTACGCTGATTCATCAAAGTATGTATATCTGAGGAGTGCGTAATGCCATATAGCCTATATGACGTTATATTGTTCCTGGAATGTTCCAGAGGGAGTTTTGCACCAAGGTCATAATCTACCTTGACCTTTAAAGTTCACAAAGGTCAATTTTCAAAGTTGTGGGAATCGAACCGGGTTTTCGACTTCTTCGACGAACTAACTCCATTAAGCTTTAGCACATACCTGTTCCTTTTTTTAATGTCCAAACATTGTTTTGTGACCTTTAAGTTATGCAAAGGTCAAATTTTTAAGTTGTTGATGAAACCGGGTTTTCGACATTTTGCAGCTGATAACCTGTCACTCGTACACATATGTTGATCATTTTTATAACTTGGTCAAACATTATACATTCTCATCCTTGACTTCTGAACAATCTACATCGTCAAATACCGCTCGTGAACCATCGTCGTCTTCAGACTTTTTTATTATTGTTTTAGGTTCTTGCCTTGCCTGGCAGTCAAACAAAATTGAAAATCATTCCAAACAGGAACCTTACTGTTTTTGACGGACATCATAAAGGACACAAACAACAGGGACAAATAACTCCTGTAATGCGTTAAATAAGGTGGTGTGAAAGATGCTGCATTAACGGCAGTAAAGTTCATTAAAAAAAATTGTTTTTTACAGCATTTTTAATTATTTTATTTCAATTGAAGTACAGGTATAACACTTGAAACGCTGTAGAACACAAATCTCCTCCTTGGTGCTTTCAAAACCATTCCGTTTAGCAGTACTGAGACAAAATATGACGGCATTTTACATCGTCATGCGTCATGACCAATCAAATTTGCTATTCGTACATGCCGCCCCTGTCCTTGTTTGTCAAGACAGCGTGGGGTAAGGTGTTCTCTGAACGCTCTAGTATAACATCTGTATTTTGTTGAAAGATTTCTTTTTTTCCCCCCCTTGCATCCAGTGGCTTAAAAAATTTTGAGCATTTAAAGCATTTAAATTGCATCAGATGTGGCAATAAATATGAATTGTTTCTCCCAGATTGCTGGCTCGATGACAGAAGACGCCATTTGCATTTTTGCTCCCTCCATCCCTTTCCCATGCACGGGCAACTTGCTTATACCAACACAGAATTGTTTTATTGGCTTTATTGGCCTCATTGAGGGAACAGATGAATGCGAGTTTTAAAAATACAATTTGATCATTGCCCAAAAGGCTACTGAGTTTTTAATGCTTCTGAGTCCCAAAGTCAGGAATAATCATAGTTAATTAATTAATTATTTTATTGATGATGTGCTGATGAACTACTTGTCTCTGATGTGCAGGGGTGCCTCGCATGATACCTGGCATGCCACCCATGATGCCAGGGCTACCACCAGGCATGGGTTTGCATCCCGGGTGAGTACGCCCCATATTTGTTCTTGCTGTGATGAATGCTATTCCTGCTTTTTATGTTTGAAGAATCTGATCACATGTGTTAAGCAAATTGCCATTCTCCTTAATAGTTGTTCTTGTTGTTTCACTAGTATGATGCAAGTGGGAATGCATCCGTCTTTGCGTCCAATGATGTCCGGTAAGAAAGCAGGATTACGAATCCTCTTTTTAAAACTATTAATTTGTTAAATTTATTGATCATCGAATATATATATTTTTTCTCCTTCATTTATGATTGACAGCAGTTTTGTAGCTTTAATCTTTTTATTTATTTATTTATTTTCTCCATTTCGCATGTTGGTTTCAGCTTGTGGAAGATCTAGAAATGCCGAGACAATTTTCTATCAGTTTTGTCGAAATCTGAATTTGTCAGGTCCCCGAGAACTATCATTGTTACCTTCGCCACCGAAGGTGAAGGAGGTTATGTTTTCACCCCTCTCTGTCTGTCTGTTTGCTTGTTTATCTGTTTGTCTGTCTGTGTGCAGGATATCTCAAAAAGTTGTGTACGGATCTGGATGAAACTTTGTGGACAGGGTCAGTGTGTGACAAGGATGAACTTATTTGATTTTTGTGAAGATCCGGATCCGACTACTAGAATTTTTTAAGTGAGTCTTCACCATTGAGAGATAGGGCCAAAATGACATGTAGCACAATATCTCAAAAAGTTGTCGACTGATTTGGATGAAACTTGGTGGACATGTTGGGTGTGTGACCATGACAAATTGATTCATTTTGGTGAAGATCCAAATCTGTATCTGGATACGAAAGTTATTATTTTTATTTTAAGTGATTCTTCACCATTGAGAGATCAGGCCAAAAACGATATATAGCATGATATTTCAAAAATGTATTGGTCCCGTTATGTTATTGTGGAGCAGGCATTGTGTGGTGGAGGTATGAACTTCACCGAGTGCCCTCATAGTTAAGTTTGTGTTTGTTAATTACTAAACCTGTATACTAATTGCCCTGGTGTTGGCTTAATGGTTCGGGTAGCGGGCTTTGGATCCTCGGGTCCTGAATTCAAATCCCGCTCAGCTGTTCAATTAATACCAGGTGGGGTTAACTCGGCCTGTCATCCTTCCGAGGTCGGCACAATGAGTGCCAGCATGCTGGTATTCTGTGTCGGAGTGGCGACCCATCCAGGATTGTGCCTAATAGCCAAGGAGACTGCTTAGGCAGCACCAACACTCTGCACAGAGTATGGTCCCAATCTCCTCCCTCTCCTGTATACTAATGCCCTTGCAATTCATGTCATGTTAGAGTAATCTTATCCTTATGATAATGATTCTCCACTTTACATGTCCAAAGTCCTCCACAAGTCTGCCATTGTAAAGAATGATACAAATAACTTTGCTATCTGGTGGCTTTCGTTTTGAGGATTATGCCATTTTAAGACTATGTGGGAGATGTGTGCTCCTCTTGCAGTCTCATACAGTGTACACACTTTCCCAAAAGTTGTACTGCATAGAGACTGCTGGAGCTGGTTTAAACACCCATGAGAGTTGAGCCTGAATGAAAAGCACCTTGGTAATTTCAGCTGCTGCACCAAGTGAACAAAAGATGGGAGTTGGACTCGTTGAGTAAAATCACTTTTACACGACAAAGCGCTAAGTTTATTGTGTTCTCATTATAATAGCCCTGCACAGTCATCGATCAGCCCACGTTGATCGTCAGCAACTAAACGACTTTTAACCCACAGCAGTTGACATCCAGGTACCATTGACCTTTTTGAGCATTTGCAAGAACCGTTTTTTTCCTCTCCCCTCCCCAACCCCTCTCCCCCAA
>CM068953.1:73565413-73598024 GCA_035128595.1 Eptatretus atami
AGAGAGAGATAGCCAATTTTAAAAAATTTCACCGGATCCTATGAAACGTGGAGAAGAATAGACTTTGAATGACCTGGTCAAACAATAAAAACGAAGTCGTTATTTCTCAAGACTATGAGTCGAAACATGAAACGTAGGTAGTCATGTATCTCGTTATGTGAGAAAGAACCGTTAATGGAGTTTATTTGTAGTAACGGTGAAAATGAAAATTCGACATGGATCGACTAACCATGCTCTGCTACCCGCTTGTCTGTCTGTGCATGACATAGTTCGTGTTTTGATCCGATCATGAAAAATTGGTGGGAGGTTTATATCATATCTATTGTGTTTCCTGAGAATGGGGCGGCTGCGCCATTTGACGGAGCCACGCCAAAAAAAATGCGTTTTTAGGGTAGCCGATCAAAGTTAATTCTCCGAGGGGGTTGTCAATCTGGCAGGTTCCGGTTTTGGTTAGCACTGCACCTGCATAGCCCCCGAGCTCGATTTTTCATTTCACTCAGTCAAGTCAACTGGTCACGAACTAAAAAAGTCAAAAAAATACAAAAAAATTGGCCATCGAGCTAGGGTCAACTGTTTGAATGAAATTGTAATGAAAGTGAGTGCTCTTCGAGTATAACTTTGGTTAGCATCAGTAAGTGACCACTAATTCGTATGGGTGTCGTCGTCAGCATGCTCTGTGGGTTTTGTCTGTCTTGATTAAAATTTGGGTGGGAGGTTGTATCACGATCTAGTTGTGTTTTCCAGAGAATGGGCGTGCTGCGCCCATTATGGGGAGCCACGCCTCAAAAATGGCTTTTTTAGGGTAGCCGGTTTAAGTTACATTTCTCGAGGGGGTTTTGTCCAAATCTGGCAGGGGTTTCGGATTGTTACCAATGGCACCTGCATAGCCCAGGGAGCCTCGATTTTTCATCCCAAGGTCAAGGTCCAGAGTCACGAACTTAGAAAATGTCAAAAAAATCAATAATGGCATCGAGCTCCTAGTCACAACTGTTTCGAATGAAAGTGGTAGGCAGTAGTGTCTTCGGTACTTAAACTTTCATCATTTACGTTTTTCCCCGATTCCGCCAGTTTGCCCGTGGCATCCCTCGAAGGTAAAATAAAAAAGGCGAACGTGTACAATGACATTGCTCTGAACATCGCAGTCTCCAGACTTGTTTACAATTTAGGCCCCAGATGCGTGAAAGCTCCTACCCTTCATAGGACTTGTTGATCTTTAGGTCCACAAATAATCTGGCAGATGGAACGCCCAGTTTCAATTCATCCAAGGGTTGGCGCACACATCGATAACTCACCCTGCTGCGTGACATCAGGATACAGCTTATAGTCGGTACATGTCAGACCCAGGCGGACAAATGTCAGAATGAGTGGTGCATACTCTACGTTCTCCTGTCCAAGAATAAAACACGCACACAGCTTATTTTTTTTTTTAACTTGTGTTTACAACTTATATCTTCAAAAATAAAAAGAAACCTGAGCACATATTGGACATTGTGATGAAGCTGTGGACCCATTCTGAAAAGAGCGAGAATTGCTTTACAATAATGTCCATACCAGTGAACATTTCCATCAAAGAGGGCACAAAGTATGAAAATTGATGAATACGCCTTGAAAACTTGAACTTGTTTTGCAAGTCATAATAAGCCAAGTACAAGTTTCAGTTGAATACATAAAAGGTTATGGAAAATAAACTCATGACTAAGGTGGACATACGGAGAGCAAACTACAATAGTCCTTGGTGAACCTGGTCGGCGGACTAATCATGTCTTGTGTGTTTCTACTTAATTTATCTGCGGTTCAGTTTGCAGGTCTCATTAAACCTTCAATAATAACTCTTAATGCACCATACCCTGCAAATAGGTGAGTTGTGGTGGTGGAGGTGTTGAGGACACCTTGCAGAGATTCGCTCACAGCAAGGCGTGAACAATTCTGTACTACGAGAAGCAATACGGACGGGTCCCACCTCTCAGTGGAATTGATTCAACCTAACCTTGCACACCATCTTGGAGCAGCATAGTTCGCAGCTACCCGGCGAAGTCAGTCATCTTAAAAAATGCAAAAAGGCTTTAACCCCTCGGGCACAAAGCCACCCAAAGCGATGATAAATGTAAAGGCACCGTAAACACAACAAAAGTAAATAAAAGTAAGTGATCTTGAGGTAAACTAAAACGGTAAAGAGACTCGTGATGTAACATAAAACGTACCGTGAGGTAAACATAAAACGTACGTGAGGTAACATAAAACGTACCGTGAGGAAACATATAACGTAACGTGAGGTAAACATAAACGTACCGTGAGGTAACATAAAACGTACCGTGACTCTCGAGGTAACATAAATACCGTGCTCCTCGAGTAAACATAAACGTAACCGTGACTCCTCGAGTAAACATAAAAGTACGTGACTCTCGAGGTTAAACATAAACGTACCGTGACTCTCGAGGTAAACAAACGTACCTGACTCCTCGAGGTAAACATAACGTACGATCCTCGGTAAACATAAAAGTACCGTGACTCTCGAGGTAAACATATAAAGTACCGTGCTCCCTTCGAGTAAACATAAATGTACCGTGACTCTCGAGGTACATAAACGTACGTGACTCCGGCGTAACATTAAAACGTACGTGACCTCCTCGAGGTAAACATAAAACGTAACCGTGATCCCTCGAGTAAACATAAAACGTCGTGACCTCCTCGAGGTAAACATAAAACGTACGTGTCCGTGGAGGTAAACTAAAGTACCGTGACTCTCGAGGTAAACATAAAAGTACGTGACTCTCGAGGTAAAGCATAAAAAACGTACCGTGATCCTCGAGGTAAACATAAAAACGTACCGTGACTCCGTTGAGGTAAACATAAACGGTACCGTGACTCCTCGAGGTAACTAAACGTACGTGATCTCGGAGGTAATACATAAAACGTACCGTGACTCTCGGGTAAACATAAACGTTACGTGATCTCGAGGTAAAAAAAACGTTCGGACTCCGAGGTAAATAAACGTACGTAATCCTCGAGGTAAAGCATAAACGTACCGTGACTCCTCGAGGTAAAACGTCCACGAGTACGAGGGAAACAGCATCAACCATGCACCACGTGCGACTTCAACCGAGCCACAACAACAGGACCACCACTTGATCGTTTTGCATAACTCCCAGGTTGCGTCCATCATTGCCGGATAGTAAAGGTGTTCGAAATGTTACACTCCAAGTAACACTCAAAACGTCATCGTTTCCTCAGCGTCGGCAGCTTCATGTAATTACCAACAGGAACATCAAACATTAGAAAACACTTATGTTCTTAGAATCATCATCATCAATCATCAATATGATGATTTAATTTAATCAGGTTTATAAAAAAAAAAAAAAAACTGAAGCACCACAACGAGTAGAGCGCCCAGCACGTTCGACCCGAGGTCGCGGACGTTACCTCATATTTGTGCTCTTCTTTTGAATGAGGATATATGGCTGTTCACCATGGTCTTGCCCAACAGTCAACAGCTTCAGGAACGGAGCAGGGGGAGGCTGGTTTCGGACGACCCAACATCGCAGGTATGTTCCACGTGGGTCGAGATCTACTTCCCAGAAGGTATTTGTGAAATGTTATAGTTGTTGTGGTTGTTTGTTTCCTGGCGAGTTGGAAGCAGCACTCGGTCTCTACCCTGGGGTTACTTGGACGACGCTCGGCGGCTTTATTTGCACACACACAGCACACACAACACACACACACACACAACCTAAAACCTCCGAAGCGAACGAAACAAGGCGACGAGCTGGGGGAAGCGTCAGGTTCCGTCACGCTCTAAGCAACTTTACTAACGTTTCTGGAAGCCTTCGGTAATGCACTCCGACTATCGGTTCGTACATAGCAGCCGCACTGTCCGGGAAAGAAGCGTAGAGCACAGTATGGCGAATCCTGAGTCACACTGAGCTGCAAGGCGTGTAGCGCGTCTCATCAAGACTCACGAACATGTTACAGACGGACGGTGAAGCGAGCAGCGCGTACTTAAACTCGGCAGCAGCTCACTTCTGGTGACGAACGAGCGCGGGGGCGGAGTCCGGAACTCAGCACGACAACGTGACACAAACGCAACAGCGTTCGGTTGCACCTCACACGGAACCCAGTTGCACTCGTGGGCAATGACGGAATAGCACTGAAAAGGCCCTTCCATAAGGTTCAAGGGAGTGCTGCATCCGGAGTATAAGTCCCGTGTTTCCTGTATTACTCACTCCACGAGGTGGACGATTGTTTATTGTGCGTGGGGCGGGGAAGTGGCCTCCGCACAACCTCCACCTCTCCCCCCATCCCTCAACTTTAATTGTTCTGGGAATGTTTTCGAATAATATTATTTGTTGTATTCTCAAACTTGGGCGGAAGGTTGAACAACTTTTTGTGTCGAGAGAGGGGTGTGGTGGCTCCAAAATTTCGTTTTTGTTGAAAAAAGCGAAGAAATTTGACTAATGACATGCAGAAGTCAGAAGTACGGCTACATGCCTACCATTGTCACTAGCCAGAGGGTCACTTACCATGGTCATAGCACTAGCAGAGGGCCACTCACCCATGGTACTAGCCACGAGGGCACTAATGGTCACTACACGAGGGCACTATCATGGTCATAGCCACTGCCACGAGGCCACTATCCATGGACGAAGCCACGAGGCCTTACCATGTGTTCACTAGCCCACTAGACAGACGGCCACTACATGGTCATCTAGCCACGAGGCACACCATGGTAAGACAGCTACGAGGGCCACTACCAGGTACTAGCACGAGGCTCACTACATGTCACTAGCCATAGAACGAGGGCACTAGCACGGTCAACTAGCTAGAGGGGCTCACTACATGGTCACTAGCCACTAGCTCACGAGGCCACTACCATGGTCACTAGCCACGAGGCATACATTTCAGTGAAATGCAGAATGGAGCAATTTACCAACACTGCAAGACAACACGTTACCCATGGCTAGAGCACGTTGATTCAGCTAACAACATTCCATCCATCATGACACCTCGACTCCTGTGGATGGAATGGTCCACTGCGGTCCGAAGACATTCCGGAACATTGAAGTGAACGAATATCCAGCTATCTTTTAACTTTGAAGCATATAGATCCGAAGAGTCGACAGATTGATCTCATCTATGGACAATATAATATATAATATATATTATATATATTATATATATATATAATTATATATATATATTATATATATTAATTATATCCGTGCAAGCGTCATCAAAAACAGAGTGAAACCAAACGTGTTGCTGGTGGGACCATAGAAGATCAAGTCAAGTGTCCATCAATGGAAGAATTTGTAGGATGGCCCTTGTTCCATCATCGGACGCATACCTGTGTAGGCGTTGGTGGCTGCCGAAAGCAGTCTCCTTCGTCTAGTGGATACAATCTGGTGGTCCCACTCGACACAGGATACAGCAAGCTCACTCATTATCGAACTTGGAAGATGAGCAGCGAAGTCACCCACCTGTAATAATTCAACAGCGAGGGAGATTTGAACTCAACATCCTGGATCCACGCTCAACACCGCTACATAAGAACCAACATCAGGCAATTTGTAGCTAACACAGGATAAGGATATATCGAGTAATCAGAGGAGAAAATGACGTGATTTCGCACCACTCAACAGGACGAGGCGGACAGACGCGACGACACTTCTCATTGCGATCTCCCGTAACAAGCTTCTGGAGATGAGAGTTCATCGAGTAATTCAGTCTTGCCGTGCGGCCTGTATTTTAGTCACAATGAATGGACATAATGCTATTGTACAGGAATAAACAACGACATTAGACAAAGGCTCATTGATTACACGGCTAGTTGTGGGGAGTCGGATACCGCCTCACGAGGGTCGACGAGATGTTTCTGTAAAATCAAAGGAAACAGATTGGTAATATGGATACGAGCCACGTGGTCTGAGGAGGATTGGTGTGAGACAAGTTCTTGTGGCGGCAGATTTGTAATAATTCCATCGATTACACTTACTAGGTAAATGTGTAAAATTATCCCTTTGAAAAGTGTTGTACAGGGTGACGTTAATAAACCTTTTTACCAAGGTAACTTTTTATCTCATCCGATCGTTCATAACTACAAAGGCTGATAAAGATGCCAGGAATAGATCGAGTAATAATATATAACCGGGAGATGTTAAACGCAAATTGTACTTTTTTTTCTTTAGTTTCTCTTTCTTTGTCTTCTATTCTACATTCCTTATTCTTCTTTCTTCTTCTTTCTACCATTGTTTCTTCTTCATGTTTATTTACCCATAGGTCCTAAGCGCCGCTCGTGTTTCTCTTTTCTTGTGACAGTTCATTTGAACATCTATTTCTATTATCGTGAACAGAATTCGATGAAAATGACAAGTTATACCTACGAGACATACCAGGCATAAAACTGAGCCAAAGTGATGTTGTTGGGCCTTTGGGCCGAAGAACGCCATTTTGATTTTCTTAAAAGTTGTTATTAAAAATATATTCAAATGTGTGGGCAATGCCCACCAATTAAATTGGCGAATGATGCATATGAAACTAGCTCTACTCGTTGTGTCTGTGTGTGGTTGTGTGTGGTGTGTGTGTGTGTGTGTCCTCCATAAACTACAAACCATAAACGTATCCGCCTGAACTTTGACAAAGCATACTAGAACAACTCTAAGGAAGTGAAAGAGTGAAAATTGGGTGTTTGGGTTAATTAAACACTCCTTTTGGAGATATTAACGGCATTATTAATTACATTCCTGTTATCGTGCGATCCTCGGGTCACTTGCTCTGGGTCTTAGAGCTATTTCTGGGTAACTCGCTGGGGATGAAGCAGCATGTTTTTGACTGCTAAACCATGCCTTTGACTTGGACGGCGCAATCGATTTTGAACGATAAAGTTTTTTTTTTTCTTCAATTTCCTCACGTCCATCTAAGGTCTTCATCATAGCGTTGAAATGCTGTATAGCATGCTTTGGTAGTACTATAGTGTTCAAAGTGAGGAGTGAAGTGATTTCTATGCATATATAGCGATTTTCCACAATTACTCTCAGGACTATGAAAGTAATAATCATCAAATTTTATTTTGGATTTTTGAGGATCAGTGTCGTCCGGACCTATAAATTAAGTGTCAAAATCTGGTTGTGATAAAACTCTGATAATTATAGAATAACGAGTCTTATACAAGCCGATTAAACTATGTACTTTAAGCAAGAAAGGCTTTGTTCACCTCAATCCATACAGTACACAGAGAAAAAGTCCAATTTCCTAAAGCATTATAACATCTATTTCACTGTTGAGAATATATTGAGTCAAAAGATTTTTAGGAAAGCGTAAAATTAAACGTCAGCTTCATTGAGCTCTGAGATTTAATGCATGTCATGCAGACACGCATGTCCCCCAGAGGACTGCTATCATAATGTGCCAGATCTGTGTCTTATTTTCAGAGGTATTCCGGAGGTGCTCTTCAGGGTAATCAAAAGCAATTGGTAAAAAATTTTTTTTTTTTTGAACGGAACGTTTTAAATTAGTTATAAAGTTTACGTGGACTTGAACTGTGTACCACGTGACGACGTCCACAGACGGCAGGCAAAATTTTTTATCATAAAGCTGCAAATTCTTTTGTGGATGAAGTAATTTTATTTCCATTAATTCATTATATTTCATTGCTGCTGCGTGTGCAGTGAAGATGGTTTAAAGTTAAATTGGATGCTTATGTATGCAGCGACAGCCTGGCAACATTCCTCATCACAATTAATTGGAGTGCTTCCATGAGTGATTAAGGCACTTGCCGAGTGTCCTTGTCCCGCAGTGGTAATCACGCGCTACGTCGTTCGGCGATTGTTCACTCTCTGCAGGTGCCGCGCCAACGCATTCAGACTTAGGGTTACGGGGGGGTGGGGGGGGGTTTTTTTCCCCTCGAAATATGGTATTGCTTCTCGAAACTACATGCAAAATTCATGAACCTGATCACAACTTTCATAACACTGATGTGAACAAAGTTTTTCAGGCTTAAAATAAAAAAAAAAAAAATTTCTGGGTCGAAGAGGATTATGGGAGAGGGGGGGAGAGGTTGCCCCAAAGTATCGCCAGATTGGTTCGTTGGTAATTTGTTTGCCCCAAAATTATTCGCATAGATTGGTTCGTGTAATTTTGTTGATTCTCCATGTTGACTTCCTCCTGTATCATGGATTTACAGTGAGCGCGAGGTGCAGTTGCCCCTATTTTTTCTTAATGCCATGAACAACTTTGGTGATAACTCGTGATGGAAGATTGTGGTCGTTTCATCAAAATAGTGTTGTAGTTATAGAAGTTGAAGTGTTTATTGGACGGACAGACTGACGATGCGCCATCATAAGCTCGGAAACTAGCGTTCAGGTGAGCTAAAAACATACTTAGCCATTGGAACACTGTGTGAGGTGCAAGTTTAATTTTCCATGGTGCTGTTTTTCGAAGATAACAGAGGTCCAAATGTTTCTTTTTCAACATGCGCTTGCACAGCAATATGACCTATGATGTCATAATTATCAGAAAAACATTCCACATAAGAAAACATGGGGAATAATGTGATTTTTCATGATGTCATATAGTGCCTTCGGTACAACTTCATAAATCATCATAGAAGCACTCTGACAGCAGCTAAATTTTTGAGGGTCATTTAGGGATTAAATTGGTCCACAGAAAAAATTGATGACATCATCGATTGATGTTTTTTTTTTTTAACCTTCAAAATCTTCTTTGAAACTGCTGAACAGATCGAGGCAACTTACATTAGACCGGTATCATGAAGACAAAACGTTCACACACATGATGTCATACGTAACATGGTTTGGCAAGCCTATTGGATTTACTCTAAACCTACAAAAACTGCTCCCAGACGACTGGACAGATCGAGGGGAAACTTACACACAATGTTCCCCAACTTTAGGGATATTGGGGGTTTCCGAATAATGATAGATCACATGGTCTGGCATGACCTTCGATTGATCGCACGCTGCATCTGAAGCAGAATTATTGATTTTTGAATCTGGGTTTGTTTTGATTTTTTTTTTTTTGAAAAGGCTCAGCTGTGACTGACCTGATGAGTTTGGATAAGGTAGAGAGTAGCATCTGAAACCAAATTCTATCCAGGTCTCTTTGATGATTCACTTGCTTTTTCTGTTCGGGTTCCTGATACTCCATGCAGGACTGGTACTATTTGTCTTCATTTGATTTGAATTGAATTTGTTTTAATTCCATTCTGAATCCATTGAATATCAATATGGCAACCAAGATGTGACTATATTAGAATTAACAAACTTCTGAAGATGTCTGGGAAAGTGTATGTGAAATTTTGCTCAATCTCAGCTGTTCTGGAGAAGATTTTTAAGAATTATTATTTTCAATCCAAGATGGCGACAATCCATGTATATGACACATAAATTTAACATTCTGCCTCAATGCTCTCAGTGGAATATGTGTGTGAAGTTTGTGTTAACGGTGAGGTTGTTTTTTATATCCAAGATGGCAAAACACAGTTGATGTGTACATCAATAATTCTACATGTATGCAGACAGAATGGAATGATAGTTGCAAATTTCGCTTGTTGGTTATGCGATTCCCAGAGAAAACAGTTATTTAATACTTTTTCTTGAATCAACATGGTTGCCAAACCATGTTGACAATATTAGAAATATCAAAGGCTACAGTTCACACTTGCTTGATATGTTACCAAATTTCGTAAATATATCTTGAGGGGATGTGTAGTTAATCCGGAACGAAATTGGACGACGGAACCATTTCTATATCCTCCGCCAACTTGTTGGTTGGTGGGATAAAATATCACGGGTCAGGGTCAGGTGTCGATAAAGCGGGACATTTGGCACCGGTCATCATACCACAGTTATAGGTGGCAGTTTAATTATGTTCTTATTAATTTACATAACAACAGCCAGTACACAAAAATGTTTGTGAGGGTCTGCAATTTCCGATTGTCTTTCTTCTTAAAAATGTTTTGCAACTCCAATATTTGTTGCGCTTCGCCCCGCCGGCGTGCGGACGACCAGTGACCTCGAATCGCGGCCGCTCGCCCACCGACGGACAATTGTCTTCGTGATCTTCGGATAACGCGGAAGCCAGTCACGGGTGGGCTTTCGCTCACTACGATCGTGCCCATGGCCACCCGCGTGGTACGGGTTTGCCAACTCGACCTACCTAGCAAACGACCCGGATGGTAAACAGGCGATCGCACATCGCCGCGGTCGACTTCGGAACGGGCCCGCTTAAGCGATTCCGTTCCGTGCTTTCGGATTACGAGCGGTGTTATCGTCGCCTCGACGGTTTCTGATTAATATCGGCGCGTCCGCCCCATCAACCTTGTACTTAAGAAGATGGAGACCCACAGAGGAAAGGACGCAGCGAAACGGGCAACAATCAACAAGCACGCACATTAACCAGCTCCATAGAGCACATATCCGTATTTCACGGCACAATTGGAAAATGAACATATATCCATAGAAAAAACAACACAAGTGATAAGCAACGCAGAGCTAGCGACTGACTAACGTCGAACACTCGGCAGACACTTACATACAATACTACTTTCGACATGGGCACATCACACAGTTCACACAGAACCAATAAGAAATGGAAAGTCGCGATTCCTGCGTTTGAGCTGGGCGCCGTCTGCTCTCAGCGGTCGCGAATCTCTCCGCTCCACTCGCGGAAGTCCTCTCGCTCCCTCGAAGCGAGATCCTCGGCTCACTCGGACGCGAGACTCCGCTCCACTCGGATCGCGAGATCTCGCTCACTCGGACGCGATGATCCTCGCCCACTCGGAAGCGAGATCCTCGCTCCCTCGACGCGAGATCAGTCGGCATCACTGGACGCGAGATCCTCCGCTCCACTCCGATCGCGAAAATCTCCGCTCCACTTCGATGCGAGATCCTCCGCTGTCACTTCGATGAGATCCTTTTTCCACCAGACTGAGAATCCGCTTTTCCTGCCGTCGCTTTCGACGTCCTTTATCGCGCGCGATTCTCCTTCTCTCGATCTTCTTCCTACTCCGCGCTCTTTTATCGCGCGGTTGGCCGCCTCCACTCGCCGTTTTCGGTCACCCTCTTTCCAACATGCTGGAACTTCAAAGGGCGTGGTCCTCCGTCAATGGTGCCATTCGCGGGGGAGGGGGGGACGGCGGGCCGGGGCGCTGCTTCCTTTTGAAGGCCAGGCTCGCGTCAACACGTGTGCGAGTCCGGAACGCGTGGTTGTTTGCAGTGGTGGCTGTGGTTGCATTGTGTAATGGGGCGTGGTGGCGTTTGTTTACGTGGTGGCGTGGTTGGCGTTGTTGTAGTGTGGCGTGTTGGCGTGTTTGTGTGGTTGGCGTGGTCGGCGTTGTTGTAGTTGTTCGAAATAAGCAAGAACAGACAGAAACGTCCTAATTCAAAGTGTCGAGCGCGATGAATAATTAATTCCTCTAACAATGGGTTTGGGCTAACTACAACATGTACTTAAAAAATCTCACCTACGGGACTGAATGTGTTTGGAATTTCCACAGCCGTAACAATATAATATGGAAACAAGATGGTTTCATATTTTATTCTCACTTAATCAGGCTTTATAATCTCAACGCACTGGAGCCCTACTGCAGCAAACAACATCTCGCCAACATCTTCGGCATTGATACCCAAGCTTTAAAAAAAAAAAAAGAGAAAAAAAGGGGGGTATATTGTAATCATTAGGTGTCTTGTTTTCCCTTCCGTATCTCCTTACGGTTTGTACAGAAATCACACATCTGGTAGTTATGATCAGACATTCACGAAGCTTCAAGAGCTGTATTTTTTTTTTTGCCACGTGCCCTGGGGCAGGTGTCACAAACCAAAATTGCAATTACAGGCAAATTTTTTAAAATGAAACTTTGCAGATGAATTAACTTGAGGGAGCAGGAAATATGAAAATTATTGGGTACTTAGGGTCACAAGGGTGAAACGTCAGTTTTTTTTAACTCAATTATTTGATTTGGGTCAACCCTGATGGAACTTTTTTCCATCTTTCAACTTACCTTGAGGTGGAAGCTTAGGGATTTGCGATGGCACCATCAACTTTCACCTCAATTGTTTTTGCGAATGGATTCTTGCGGTCAATCCGCACGATATTGACCAGTGATTCGCTAGCCGCATGTACAGATCAGGTCATGGGAGCATGCGCTGCAGCGCGGCCTGCAAAATAATTCACCCCCTACCAATATTGCACATTGAGATGAATTACGAATTGTAGAATACAATTTTTCCAAATAAACTTTTTTTTCATACTGAAAAGATCAAACTAAACACAGTTTAGTTGAAGGAGGTTAAAGTCAGGAATATCTGCAAAAAACATGTACAAATCAAAATTCACTAGTTGTAAAAGTATTCAGCACCTTCGGTCAGTACTTGGTGGAAGAACGTTTTTACAGCAATGACTGCTACGAGTGTTTTTGGTAGATCTCCACCAGCTTGCACAGTGAGATGGTGAAATCTTTGCCCAGTCTTCACGTGAAAATTGCTCTAGTTCTGCAAGTTTGAGGGGATCGTGATGGACTACAATCTTCAAGCATCGCCAATAATGTTCACTTGGATTCAAATCTGATCTTTGGGCACTCACAGAACATTTATTTTCTTCTGATTCAGCCATTCCAGTGTGGCTTTAACTTTGTGCTTCAGATCATTGTCCTGTGAAATGTGAATCTCCCAACAGCTTCATTGATGGCTGACTCGAACAGGTTTTCATCAAGGATTCTCGGTACTTTGCACCATACATTGTACTTTCGATCCTGACAAGCTTGCCATCCCTGCTGATGAAAAGCAGCCCCATAACTTGATGCTGCCACCACCATGATTGACAGTAGGGATGGGTGTTGACTGGGTGATGTCAGTGTTAGGCTTGCACCAAACGTAATGCTTGAATTTCGACCACATTGTTAAATTAATTCTTTGTCTTGTCTGACCAAACTTTTCTCCACATGCCTGCAGTATCATTAAGATGCTTTTTCAGTAATGGCTTCTTTCTTGCCACCTGTCCATAGAGCCAGCTTTGTGAAGGAAACAGGATATGTTGATCGTGACACTTAACCCCACCTCAGACATAGGCCTTTCAGATATTTCAAAGTCATTGTTGGATTTACAGTGACATCCTGAACCAGTTCCTGCTTGCCCGTGCTGAGTTTGGATGCGAGCCGATTGGGTGGACTGGGTGGTATGACACGTCTTCCACTCTTAATGATGGATTTCACTGTACCATCAAAGGGAGATTGGGTGACTGAAATCTTCTTATAACCCTTCCTGAACAATGCTTCTCCACCACTTTATGTTTGACTTCTTTGGAAGCTTCTTGATCTTCCCTGTTTGCTTTGTTTGTGACCAAGTGAGTTGCAGCTTAAAACTCAGTGAAACCACGGAATACATTCAGGTGAAACCTATGTCTTATTTTGTAACCTTGCAAACAAATAATTTTCTCCTGAAATGATTTAGGGTTAATTTTTCAAAGGGTTTCAACACTTATGCAACTGAGACATCTGATTTTCTCTGTTAATCTTAATCTAAACTTTGAGCTACTTATACGCCCACCATGAAATTGGTGGTGCAACGTCTGGCGGCGGAGGTTGACTTTGTCTAAAAAGATTGGCAAAATAGCCTGCTTGTGAAAAAATATTTGGCATCACCATATTCATGCCTGTTCTCCCATCATTCTCAAATTTAATATTAAGCCTTTCAAATGCAGTGCGGAAGCGGCCACCATAAACAGGAGACAGACACCACGGTTCTCAATATATAATAGATGACTTCCATTCCAAGAAACTTCAACACAGAAACAGACATTTGGCCAACAAGCCTGCACAATTGGTTGCCAACCTATGACTTTTTTGTACACACGACAGTCAAGGCTTGTGGGAAGAGCTAGAACATATCGACACACAACAGGACAAAATGAACAGTAAATTTTGGGGGGGGGGGGGTAAACCAACGTTGGAGTTGAAGGACAAAATTGAGGGAAGCCTTGGACGAACAATGAGTGTGCGGAGGAATGGGGTGGACAGATGGATACAGAAGGAAACTTCTCCCCCCCCCCCCCCACCTCCCCCCTCACACCCTCTCATCCCCTCTCCCCTCTCCCACGTCCATGCTCTATCCTTTTATTTTTTTATGTTGAGGTACTCTCTCACAAAGCGTTGATGCACAAAGCAGCTCCTGAGCAAGAGTTATACTTTTATCTTGGGGATCTTAACGTCCACCAACTAATGTCGGTGGATGGGACACCCAGTTTAACATCCATCGGAGGACAGCAAACACAACGATGATTACCCAGTCTGTAAAACCCCAGGATAAAAGTTTATAGCTGGGCTGAGATTTGAACCGAGACTAGTCAGCTTGGAGGCGAGTGTGTGTGCTTGGTACCTCGAAGCCATCATGTCAGCCGAGGTCACATCTTAATGCACTGTTAATAACAAACTGCAATCCATGTTGTATTTATACATTTAAAAATGTATCTCGTTTGCTATATTGCTTTTGTTATTGGTTGAATGTTGAGTTTTGCCTGCGTGCGTTAGCTTTTGAAAACAGCGCCGGAAGCAAGGGACACGCGAACGCACAAACAGACATGCATTTATACAATAGATATCTGGGAAGACAACAGCGAACCACAAAACATAATCTTCTTGAGAGACTTCAGCAGCACGACCCTCTTTTCCGAGTATGATACATTGATGTCGATGCTGAGGATATGCATCAGATATTGAAAAATAACAAACCTTGGCACATCTTCGACTCCCGAGTATCTCATTCTTACAACTTTTGGAACACCCCTCAAAGTGCAGATTTGTCCAACACCTTGGTAATTCACCTAAAAGGACATTGACATCTCTATCTCTCTCTGCAGCTTCATTGCACAATTTCACATTTTCAAACTCAAGGGGCACAGAATTTCTGGGACCTTGCTTCTCCCTTTGAAAGGTAGGCGAATGCTGTCATTCCGACAGGTTAGCAACCAGTGCATGTTGTCAAGGCAGACTTCACACGAGTGTCACCCAGAATTATTCGTGTGCATTGTATCTGCTCCACAAACAACATAACTCCTAAGGTTCAGCTCAGCTAAGGTCTCTTTGCCTCATTTTTGGTTGCCAACCCTCCTCCAAAATTAGAGCACTTGTTCGAGCGAGGATAAATTACAAAATGACAGAGAGGGTACACACAATTCATCACAGAAAGCTTCTTCCAGGCATGTCGTTTTATTCACTTCAGATGGGAAAAAATCAAAATAAACAAGTGAATTGAGAATATTGCCACCCATAGCTAATCCACAAGCACCGACAAAAAAGAAATGAAAATATCTAACAGAACGCACATGTAAAAATTAAAATAAAAAAGGCATTAAAAAACAAACAAACAAACAAAAAAACAACTGCCGATTGTATTCAGATATCCCGATTGAGGATGACTACACCAGCATATATGGCAGAATTCAACAAGGACCTTTACCAAACAGTTTGGGGACGCTAAGTCCAGCAGCGCCCTGAGACGCTGCGAAAGGCCTTGAAATTTAATATGAATAAACACAGAAACGACGAGACTTTGCCTGTGGGGAAATAGGGCGCTCACGTTTAAAACCTTGAAAGCTGCAGACTGCCTCGCTTTAACTTTAAGTCAGGGTCGGGGGAGAGGGGAGGGAGACGAGGATGGATGGAAAACAAAAAACAAATACAAAAACTTTGAAGGCAATGCACATACGGTAGCAGCTCTCGAAAAATCCGTTAAAGATGCTCAAAATTTACTGAAAAAGGAGTTCGGAAAAAGAAGTGTACAAAAGGGCTGCATCCTGATTTGAAGGGGCCAGTTTGGAAGTGGGTTGTTGAATCCAGTAAATGCACAACCACCCAATGCCTCATGCCCCAGTAATGCCATTGTGCAAGAGCTTTTAGGAGGGGAAGGGTAGGGGTGGGCATGGGTACTTTCGGGATTTAAAATTTCTGGGAGAAAACTAGCTCTTAACATTGCAGCATACAGCAGTTGTATCCTCCTACCACACAATCCACTCCTACTCCCCCTTTCCCTATGTTTCAGTAGCGACTGTGAGCCTGGCCGACAGGGGATGGATGCAAGCCTGGCATGGGGGTGCGCTGCGGCCTGCCTGGTAAGGCATGACAGAAGGTCCACGGGGATAGGAAGGCATCGGCCTGTAGGGAAACCTTGCATGGGCGCGTACTGACCTGGAAGGAAATGAGCAGCGGGATGTTTGGGAGTAAAGTAGATGGATAAGCGGCATTTCTTAGAATTCAGAGCAAAAACATAAAAATAACTCAGCAAATATCTAGCATCTCTCCATTCCTCTCCTATTCCACACCAACTACACTCAAATGACAAGAAATAATAGTACGCAAGACTGATATTAATAACACACACCACCACACACACACACACACACACACAACACACACATAATTCAACATGCAGGTCATCTGCCAAAATCGTCCCTGAACATCCATTCCCATTTCACCCATCCCACTTCTGTCAAAGACTGTTCATATGTCGACAACCTGAGCAACCTGCGAGGTGAGCATAGCCTGGCACGCAGGAAGCTGTACTTGGCTTGGACGACGAAAACGTACCTTGAGGATGTGGTGCACCATGCCAGGCTGCCTGGCATCAGTGGCATAGAGTTTCGTGCTGGCACCGCCGGACGCGGTTGATACTTAGGCAACTGAGCCCGCTTCTCTCCTGCGAGGGTGAGCAAAACCAAGGGACTGCAGAATGGCCGACTGTCGTGTATAAGCATATAGTTTTGTAGCAGGGTGATGCAGAGGAAAGGAAAGACTTGCCTGCTTATTTAAAACCATAACACAAAGTGTTTTGTTCCTTGACTAACTGCTCGAAAAGTTAAAGTCACTGTATATGATGGCAATATATATATATATGAATAAATATATCATGACCTTAAACTCAGGTTGAAACAAATTAGTCTTCATCCATACCTGGCTCTGCAAAGCCTGGAACATCATGAGAGTCCAAACAGAGTTGTCCCTTTGTAATACTCAAGACAAATTATTTGATTACCAGGAAATTTAGTAAAATAATTCATTGCTTGGTTACCACATAATTTCGTCCAAACCAATAAACCAAAAATAATGGACAATTTTTGCGACTGTTCCTCCATAAAAACAGGCTTTTGCAGGGTTACCAGCAACATTGTGGAAAAAGCATATAGTCACGATTGTTGCGCAAGGAGGTACAGCGTTCAAACTTACCAGTGAGATGTCCTCGGTCCGGGTGGATTAACTTACTGGTGGCAACTGGAAGCGAGCAGTGGCCAGGCTTACTAGATGACAGAGGAAGCCGCCAGGAGGACTCCCGACAACTGAGGATGAGCCCCAGGCCCCTGTGCATAAGTTGCAAGAGGAGGCTTCGGAGAATCCCTGGGGAAGTGGCAGCATTACGCAAGGGTTTGAAGTCAGCCACCAACAGGCCCTGACACACCTGTGGGCCTGAGGTGACAAAAAACCCATAAGCATAAACGTTGGACAGGGAGGTAGTTAGAGCAACATCTCTTCAAGGCAAAAAGCTATGCGCCAGCCAAGGAAAGCAAAGGTTTTACTCAAAGTAGAATGGGTAGGCTGATACAAACGAGATGCCACCAAAACCTAAAAGAATCACAAACACAAACACACATTTAAATTTCCGAAGCAAACAACACACATCCACGATTAAGAGCAGTCCAAACAACATTCCACATTAAACCGATAACAAGGTCTTTCTTTGAACGTTATATGGAAAGAATGGGGGCACCTCCCGGCAGGCAAATTAAATTAGAATTTTCAGATGAGACCATTCCAGCACAGCATGCACTTATTCCCAACAGCAGTCAGATTACTTACCTGTGCAGCAGCTGGGAAGAGCGGTTTGGTGAGGGGCTGCAGCACAGAGGATGGTGAACGATGGGAAATTAACTCCTGGCCAGGAATACTTGGTGTGAGGCATTGTTCGGATCCCAAGCATCCCAGGCATCCAGGATGAGGTCTGGTGATTGGATTCTAGGGACGGATGTGGACCATATTCAAAATAGATGACAGATACCGATTGAGATTTACAATGAATGTCACATTCATCTGTTTACTTTTCAAAATTGGAAACAACGATGAGGAAGGATCATGAGCAAAATAAAAATTAAAATAAACAGAGTTGGTGTCAAAGCACCAATGCTCACCTGTTTAAACATTATCGTTTTTAAAAGCCTCCGTCTAATAATTAATATTTTTTATAAAGCATTGCAGTGAAGTCTGATCCAAATAATTTTAAAGCAATATATGTATTTGTATATGTAATCAGTAACAAGAGCGCAAGTGAGCACAATATATGCCCGAACAAGAAGGTAATACACAGAATTGTGCTACTACATGAAAACAGCAACCACTTTAGATTGAAACATATGTCACGACACACCGCTCTACAGTCTGTACCTATGTACCAGATATGAAAGTAAAAGTTTGAAAACTTGGGAGTTTAGAGTGCGGACAGGAATGGATGGAAAACAGCATCCTGGTTGCCATGGCAACCACTTTAGATGACGAACGTATGTCAGACACCTGTCTCCACATCTGTACCTATGTACCAAATATGAAAACGTAGAAGTTGAAAACTTGGGAGTTAAGTGCGGACAGGAACGGATGGACGGACGGACGGACAGACAGACGGACGGACGGACACCGTATCACATAATACGCCCGATATATCGGCGTATAAAAATAGTGTGGTAGATAAAAACATTTAGAAAGGAAAAAATAACTTGCACAAAAAATTAACATTTTCACGTTCACGCTGACGCTGACGCTCACGCGGGGGTATCGCTATACACAGTAATCCCCCGTTTCTCGGGGGTTACGTTCCAAACTCCCCGCGCTAAGTGAAAATCCGCGATGAATGGACGCCTCCCCCAAAAATCGATTCGACTGGTCTGATCGGTTTTGGCAGTGATTGGGTTTGAGGTGCGGAGATCGACTGGTCTGGTCTGGTCGGTTTGGCAGTGATTGGGTTTGAGGTGCGGAGATCGACTAGTCTGGTCTGGTCGGTTTTGAGGTGCTGGGTATGAGCAATGCACGTCCAACGGCGGCAAACCTTTTTCCTTCCGAAGCATATATCGAGCACCTTTACCTTAACTTTCTCGGAGCGTCCCAGGACCTTCCTCTGGCGCTTCGGTTCCTTGCCAGAAACCTTCGAAGTGCAGGGCGTTTGGCGCCATCGTGGGGCTTGGAGAAAAAACGGTAGAAAATATCTAAGTTCACAAGCAACTTTGTTTCGGCGTTGTGTGACTGGTCGAGCACCCGCGTTATAATTTATTGCTTAATAATTTATATATTTATATATTATTACCGCGATGTACCGGGGGAATCCGCAGAAAAAAATTAGTTACGTTCCAAGGGAAACCCGCGATGAACGGGGGCGCGATATGTGAACCGCGATGAAGCGGGGGTTGACTGTATATCTCTGTCTTCGAAAGGCGAGCTAAAAATGGCAACAAGGTATAGGGGTAAAACTGAATGTGTTAACTCGTCTGCAGTTGTGTTGTCCTTTATTTACACGAGCAGAGGTACACGCACCTTGTGCGGAAGGATTTCGAGTTCAGAAAAAAAAGAGCCAGGTACTATGTATAATTCCAATTAATTAATCACATATAATTTAGCAAGCATACTGTAATAATAATAAATAAAATAATAATAATAATAATTCAGGAATAATAAAATATAAATCTATATATAAAATAACAGGCAAAAAATAATGATACAATAAGGCAAACTGCACAATAATATGACTGGAGTGCCTCTGGATAGACATTTGAGTCTGGTTGCTGGTGCCAGAATTGTGGAGCTTGGCAGGGCAGCCTGTGACGAGATGCGCCACAGAGAACATCCCATGAGTGACAGAGTAATATAACAGATGATGATTTTGTTCTATCTATACCAATAAAAGGCTATGTGTGTGTGTGTGTGTGTGTGTGTGTGTGTGTGTGTGTGTGTGTGTGTGTGTCCGTCCGTGTCCTCCATAACTCCAAAACTGTAAACCTAGCAGCCTGAAACTTGCACGCATACTATGAAAAATCCAGGAAGTGCAAGAGTGAAAATTGGGTGTTTGGGTTCATTAAAACACCCTTTTGAAGATAATTAACGGCCCTTATTAATTATATCCTTCATCAGGCACCCTTGGCCACCTCGCTGTCTGGGGTCTTTAGGTGTTTCCTGGTGTTGAAGAATTCAGTAAGAAGAATTGCCTATCATTTTAAAGCTATCTAAAGGAATTTTTTTTTAAAAAAAAAGACACCAACAAGTTGGAATGTGGATTTAGAAGGTGTCCAGTGTATCACTAAGCTCTAGTCGCTTCAGATAATATATCTTCCAGTCTGGGAGAAGCAGACTGACTTTTAACCTACATAGATAGAAATCTTATTTTTAATGTCCATTAGAGTTGGCATTTGACATCATTCTAGCATTCTGTTGCGTTTTCGGTGGCGGAAAGAGACATTAACTGTCTGGGATTGAAAATATTGTTACAACCATTCACCCGGTCAGGCTGAGGCTGTCTGAGGAGACCGAAGATAAGCTTACCTGGAAATGTCAAGACCAGACAAGCTGGCACAAGTGCTCAAAAATGATTTAAAAAAAACTGAGTCTACTGAACACTAGATAAGGAACTAAGATTCTCCATGTATTTGAAAGATCTGGAACGAGTCTTGTATGTCCGAATCTCCTATGCACATGTTAAAGTGTTTGTTTTTTGATAATTGTTCTAAATTGTACAGATGCTTGGAGAATTCTTGACACTGGGTAACTCGCTGGGGTCTGAACTGCATATTTTGGGCTGCTCATACTATGTCTTGACTTGGAACAGGCCGCAACATATTTCTTACCGATAAAGTTTTATTGTTCACTTTCCTCACTCATATCGAATGCCTGTTCATCATAGCTATGAATCGTTGTGTACATCGCTTTTATAACTATACGATAAGTTTTTTCAAATTTGGAGCTTGGAGCGATTTCATGCATTATGAGACTATTTTCCATGATCTACTCTCACGGACTAATTAAAGTATATAATCGAAATATTATTTCGCTTTTATAGGATCGGATATCGTCTGGACTAAAAAGTGTCGAAAGTGTCAGTCGGAATAGCTGTGGTAAATAAATAAATAATTGGAGGTGGTGTGTTGGTCCAAGAATCATTTAGGTAAATAAATAATAACTGGGCGTGGTGTGTCGTCGTTTGAATCGTTTACGGTAAATAAATAAATAATTGCATGTGGTGTGTCGGTCTGGAATCGTTTACGGTAATGAATATAAATAAATAAATAAACAGAATAAAAATAATAAACAGAGGTGGTGTGTCAGTCTTAGAATTGTTTAAGGTAAATCTATACTCTGGATAGACATTTTGCATGCATACTAAGAATAATGCTGGAGGCATAGTTTTTTATACCCTGGAGGACCTCCATTCACATTTCTGAAACCATATGTACACAAACACCACACACACACAACACCACACACCAATGAAGAAGAGATAATGAGCAAAAAGAAGAAAGATGAGGCCAACGGTCTCGTAATCCTTGCACGATTGACTGAACCGTGCACCCAGTACGTTTTGGGGGAGCTCGCGTGAACGATCCTCTTTGATAATTGGCGTGCCTCCTGCTTCCTCCTACGTGCAGCAGAGCGTCTGCGCGATCAGAGAAGGGGCGCGACGGTCAGGCGTGAGGGAGGGACTTTGGGTGGAGCCAGCGGCGAGTGCGTGTAGAAGGCGAGTCGAGAGCGAATGGGCAGAGTGCCAGCAGCAGGCGGAGTCAGGCGGGTGGGTGGAGAAGGCAACGAAGTGTGTGAAAGGAAGCGGGCAGCAGGCATATGCAGAGACCGATTCACAAGGAAGATGAGGATACCACGACATGACTCTGGACGGCTTCTCGATCCGTCCTTTAGAGTCCCTGTGGTGCAGGGGGGGCACGCCCAAAGCTATGCGTCGTCACCCGAATCAGGCACTCCCATTGGCCCGCCACAACTTGACCTGACTGTCATGGCCGGAAGCAGCCTTACTTTACATCCGGCAGGACACGTCCTAGCTGCGGAATGCGTTCGCTCCGAACCGCACGATATGAATCGCCTGCTTTGTCCATACACCATGCGGCCCAGCGATTCGGGCCGTACAGCACGCTCTGCTTGGTAGCAGCTGTATCGAGGCGGAGGATGCGGAGGATGTCTGCATCTGCAGGAGACATTTGTGGCGTGGTGGTGAGCGATCCGCCCGCCATAGGCATGCGGTTATTTATCACAGGCGGTGGTGTGTGTGTGCTGGCCTGATCTGTGTCATGAATTGAAGGAAAGGATTGGATATAATTATTCGATGCAAGAATGGGTTGAAAGAATGCGCCGGTGCGTCCTGAACAGTGGGTGGAGGTTGCTCTTGTTTGCTTCTTTGGTTGGCCTTCGCGAAGACGCGTTCAGACGTGAGGGTGTGGCTGCAGTTTTTATAAGCGGCTGTCTGAGTGCAGTGCTCTTTGATATATTTCAGGAATAAGAGGAAAAGAGTAGGAATGTGAGTTTAGAGATATAACAAGCTACTCTGAGATCAACACAAAGTACTTCGTCCATTAGACATGAGGGAAAGGTCTAACTGTAGTGTATTATGAAATAACTGTCTGGAGACCACTGTATGATGGATGCATTTGCTTGGAGCATGCGTTTTTCCAGAACTGCAACATGTATATGCATATATATATATATATATTATATATGGGGAGTGAGCAGAAAGAATATGCAGTGGTTTATGAACAAAAACACAACCACAACACACACACACACACACACACGGCTGATATCGGTAATCGGCAGATTGGAGTCGGTGTGATTACTGACTACAGTCCGTACTGTATACAACCCAAAAACCTTGAGTAGTTTTCACCTTTGTTTTTGGGGAATTTCAATAAACAAATTTTATAAACATTTCAAGATGTGCAAAAACATTATTCTTTATAAACAGCTGCCAATCATTCTGCCAGGTGGGAAAAAAATATTTGACTCGGTAATTTGGAAAACATCAATATGGCAAACGCTCGGAAATCAGGTGTTATAAAATATATTTTGCTTTGAAACTCACAGAGAAACAATATATCTTTTGAGAGCATACCGATTCATATAAATTCACCATTAGCTTTTAAAACAGCCGTGAGGATAAAGGAAAACACCATTATTCATACTGTACCCTACTTTCTGGCGAAATAAGTTTTGACGTCATACATTCCATGCATACATCAGAGCATCAGTTTGACTTTTCGCATTTCAAAGGCGGACTGACAGTATTCTGTCCCCCCCCCCCTCGAGTGAAAGAGACAAGTGGAGCTGCTTTGATGAGATTGCAGATGTCCACACAAATGCATCAGGAAATCACAATGAGCTTCAAATCTACCTCAGCGAATTGACGATCATCGCCGAAATGATATCACTTTGACTGAATGGAATGTAATGCGCAAGATTCCCAAAACTCACACGTCTCGTACGGAAATTCTTGTCGCCCCTTCCACAACATACCGAGCGAGAGATTGTTCAGTGCTGCTTTTGCAGCATATGATAGCAAAATAATCCATCTTTCTTTGACAGGCAAATAACTCATCTTTATAAAATGAATCTGAGCTGTTGACTTTAAATATGAAACTCTTAAACGTGGCATTTTCATCATTTTGGTAGATATCCACTAAGGCTTTAGTTATTTTATAACTTGGTTTACGCAGTTCTTCAGCTAAAATGTAGGATCGGTAGGTCGAAATATATTTCAATTTTTAGAAATTATATATTTTTATGATTTTTTTTTGGATGTTCCATGGAAAAGACAAGGTAGGTGGGGGAAAATAAATATAAATCCGGACCGGAGGATCTAAGGAAACATTGAAGATAGAAGACCATTCAAATGCAGGATCCCATGTTCATGTATCATCTGATGTGAAAAACAATAAAGAAGGATTAAAACTGTTTTTAGCAGCGTCTCTCGTAGCGAAGCTGGCTCGAAGAGAGCTCCGCGTTTTCTTCTTCTGGTGAAGACAAACCTTTAGACGCGCTCTTTTATATACAGGATCCGGATCTCCTTAAATACTAAACACATGTACACATACTCGCATTGGAGTTCCTTTTGAGAGCGTCTATCATGAACTTTTAATATATCCGGACATTTGCTTTAAAGTTCGAAAAGTTCACGTTACTATTTAAAGATTAATTCCATTTAATGTGTTGTAATTTCGTAAATTACTGTTGCGAATTCGCGCCCGTGGCGTGCGATCGCCACGTGACTCGAATCGCGACCGCCTCGCCCACCCGGACGGACAATTCAGTCGTGACCCTCCGCTAACGCCGGGATCCAGTCACGGGTGGACCTTTCGGACTCACCACAACCCAGTCCGCATTCTACCCGCCGGAATAGGGTGAATCGCCGAAAGTCGATATATATAAGTACCGCGCGGGTAACCTACCGAGGGATTTGTACCTCGCCACAGGCCGACTTCGGACACGATCCGCTTAAGCGGCTCGTTCCGGGCTAACGGGATAACCGAGCGGTGTTATCGTCGGCCTTGACGGTTCAGATTAATTATCGGGGGATTAGCCCACGACGAACCTTTACATGAAACAAGAATGGAGACCCAACGAAGGAAGGACGCAGCGACACGGGGGAAGAATTCAACAGAGACGCATTTATTTACACAGACGGACACAAGCACACGTATAGCAAATATTATAGGCAACAATAATAATTAAAGAAATGCACATATATCAAATAGAACAAAAGAAGCAATGACGCAGAGCTACGAGACCGATTACGCGACACACGGACCCTTAAAACAATTCTACTTCACGGACTTGGCGCCGACACACACACGTTCACACAAAACCCCAAAAGAAATGGAAGTCGACTTCCCTGCGGTGTTGAGTCTCGGCGACCGTCCTCTGCCGTGACTCCCCGCTCGAGCGTGGTCGGCGAGGCCTCTCCGGCGCGCCTCGCGCCTGCTCGTGCTGGCCTCTCGACGCCTTGGACCGAGCACCGACCGACAGCACACGCCGAACCGCGAGCAGCAAGGACGAGCGAGCGCCGAACCAGAAGAAATCCCACGAACCCCGGAGAGAGCAGAAGCATCGACGACGAAGAGGAGGGCTCAGCCTCAGCCGCCTCCGCGTCTTATACGCCCGGCGCCCCGCCCCGTTCTCGGCTCCACCCTCCTTCGAGGCGCTTCGAGAAGGGGGGCGTTCCCTCTCGTTCCCTCCACCTGCGTCTTGTGGGGGGCGAGGCGAAGCCGTTCGACGGCCTTCAGCGGCAAACCGTCGTTCGTGACACGCTGAGGATGGCGTTCGTTGCTGTGGGTAGCGTGGTTGAGATGGTGGCGTGGTTGTGAGGGTGGCGGTGCCGCGTTTGTTAGAGTGGTGGCGTGGTAGCGTTGTTGTTGTTGGTTGGCTTGTTGACGTTGAAGTGTGGTTGGTTCGAAAATAAAGCAGAACAAAAAACGCCTAACTCAAAGGATCGCAGCCGAATGAATCACATTAATTCCCTCTAGACAATGGGTTTGGGCTAACTACACATGTACTTAAGAACTATTTCTCACCTACGGGACCTGGATGGTGCAATGCGAATTTCCAGAGCCGTAACAATACATATTTCTCATCATGAACGAGGAGCCTCCATGACGGGTTCACTATTGGCTCCATCAAGGCACGTGACAAAATATCGGAAGTTGTTGTTATTGTGATCAAAATGCATGTTTCGACTTTCTGTAATTAATTTTTAGTCGCGTTGCGACGCTGGCTCTAAGAGAGTTCCGCGTTGTTCTTCTCTTCTTCTGGTGAAGACAAAACCTTAAGGACGCGGCTCTTGGACACATTTGTCCTGTTAGCCGCGTCTCGCATAGCGAACACTGGCTCGAGAGAGGCTCCGCGTTGTTGTTCTTCTTCTGGTGAAGACAAAACCTTTAGGACGCGGTCTTTTAATATACAGGATCGGATCTCCTTAAATAACTAAATACCTGTACACATCCTCACATTGAGGGTTCCTTTGAGAGCGTCTATCATGAACTTTTAAATATATTCGGACATTTGCTTTAAAGTTTCGAAAGTTCACGTTACTATTTAAAGATTATTCCATTTAATGTGTTGTAATTTTGTAAATACACTATTTTCTCGTCATGAACGAGGAGCCTCCATGACGGGTCTCGCTATTGGCTCCATCAAGGCACATACGAAATATCGGAAGTTGTTGTTGTTATTGTTATTGTGATCAAAATGCTGATGTTTCGACTTTCTGTAATGAATTTTTAGCCGCGTCACGTTGAACGCTGGCTCTAAGAGAGCTCCGCGTTCTTCTTCTTCTTCTTCTTCTTTTTCTTTCTTCTGGTGAAGACAAAACCTTTAGGACGGGCTCTTGGACACATTTGTCCTTGATACAATATAGTCTGGCATGTTTTTCTTATAGAAACCTGTTGTATCAATCAAACAAATGGAAACAATGCTGAGAAAATTACTGTCCAAGTCGTAGATTGTGCGTGCACACCAGGGCAGAGTGCTGGATATGATTAAAAAAAAGGTGTCTAGTAGGAGTGAACACGCTCAAAACGGTCAATCAGAGCATACCAGCTCTTACTTTTCAGTGGGCTCTGATCGTTCCGTCTCCCCATCCACATGAGCACATCAAAGGCTGATTTCTGGTCCGTTGAAGGCTGAATATCAGCATCTCGCAGGGAAACTTTGACGTACTTGGACCGAAATCTTTCAATAGAACAGCGGTGTAAAACTTCGACGGAAACAAAATCGACACGATCGAGAGTAGCCTGTGAATCATCCTGCTGCCGCACTGAATTGATGCAATAGTTCGGCCAGAATATTCGTCGTCAAGATGTGTCGTGATTAAATCACCAATACAGTCACTCAATTTATACCGCTGATTACTTCTTAACAATACACTTTCGCCCCAGAAACCACAGTCAATCTGAACCACGCTGGCCACTGCTCAAGACGCCATGACCGTAGACTACTCTACTGCGCAGTTTGGTAAAAGGTGACTTGGCATTTTGGTGCGCGCAACGAAATTATATTTTGAAAATAATACGACGTTTACATTTCGGGTTTTGAAACTTTTGCACCTTCGGCGGAAAATTGTATAAATATAAAGGCTAAAAATGTGTTTTATATTTATATTTCATTTCGGCAAATATACGGTCGCGGACATTATTGGTGATTTAATCACGCAACATCTTGACGACGAATATTCTGGCCGAACTATTGCATCAATTCAGTGCGGCAGCAGGGATGATTCACAGGCTACTCTCGATCGTGTCGATTTTGTTTCCGTCGAAAGTTTTACACCGCTGTTCGTATTGAAAGATTTCGGTGCCAAGTACGTCAAAGTTTCCTCGAGATTGTGATATCAGCCTTCAACGGACCAGAAATCAGCCTTTGATGTGCTCATGGGGTGGGGAGACGGAACGATCAGATGCCCACTGAAAAGTAAGAGCTGGTTATGGCCTCTGATTGACCGTTTTTGAGCGTGTTCACTCCTACTAGACACCTTTTTTTTAATCATATCCAGCACTCTGCCCTGTGTGGCACGCACACATTTACGACTTGGACAGAAATTTCTCAGCATTGTTTCCATTTGTTTGATGATACAAAGGTTTCTATAAGAAAAACATGCCAGACTATATGTATCAAGGACAAATGTGTCCAAGAGCCGCGTCCTAAAGGTTTTGTCTTCACCAGAAGAAAGAAAAGAAGAAGAAAGAGAAGAAGAACGCGGGAGCTCTCTTAGCCAGCGTTCAACGTGACGCGGCTAAAAATTCATTACAGAAAGTCGAACATCAGCATTTTTGATCACAATAACAATAACAAAACAATTCCGATATTTCGTCATGTGCCTTGATGGAGCAATAGCGAGACCGTCATGGAGGCTCCTCGTTCATGGACGAGAGAATAGTGTATTTACAAAATTACAACACATTAATGGAAATTATCTTTAAATAGTAACGTGAACTTTTTCGAAACTTTAAAGCAAATGTCCGATATATTTAAAAGTTTCATGATAGACGCTCTCAAAGGAACCTCAAATGTGAGGATGTTGTACAGGTATTTAGTATTTAAGGAGATCCGGATTCCTGTATATTAAAAGAGCCGCGTCCTAAAGGTTTTGTCTTCACCAGAAGAAGAACAACAACGCGGATCTCTCTTCGAGCCAGGTTCGCTATGCGAGACGCGCTAACAAAGACAAATGTTGTCCAAGAGCCGCGTCTTAAGGTTTTGTCTTCACCAGAAGAAGAAGAAGACAACGCGGAGCTCTCTTAGAGCCAGCGTTCGCAACGCGACTAAAAATTAATTACAGAAAGTCGAAACATCAGCATTTTGATCACAATAACAACAACTTCGATATTTTGTCACGTGCTTGATGGAGCCAAATGAGACCCGTCATGGAGGCTCCTCGTTCATGATGAGAAAATAGTGTATTGTTACGGCTCTGGAAATCCGCATTGCACCATTCCAGGTCCCGTAGGTTGAGAAATAGTTCTTAAGTACATGTGTAGTTAGCCCAAACCCATTGTCTAGAGGGATTAATGTGATTCATTCGGCTGCGATCTTTGAGTTAGGCGTTTTTCTGTTCTGCTTGTATTTTCGAACCAACCACACTTCAACGTCAACAACGCCAACCAACAACAACAACGCTAACACGCCACCACTCTAAAACGCCGGCACCGCACCCTCACAACACGCCACCATCTCAACCACGCTACCCACAGCAACGAACGCATCCTCAGCGGTCTACGAACGACGGTTTGCGCGCTGAAGGCCGTCAACGGCTTCGCTCGCCCCCCACAAGACGCAGGTGGGAGGAACGAGAGGAACGCCCCCCTTCTCGAAGCGCCTCGAGGGGGTGGAGCCGAGAACGGGGGCGGGCCCGGGCGTATAAGACGCGGAGGCGGCTGAGGCTGAGCCCTCTTCTTTCGTCGTCGATGCTTCTGCTCTCTCCGGGGTTCGTGGATTTCTTCTGTTCGGCGCTCGCTCGTCCTGCTGCTCCGGGTTCGGCGTGTGCTGTCGTCGGTGCTCGGTCAAGGCGTCGAGAGGCCAGCACGAGCAGGCGCGAGGCGCGCCGGAGAGGCCTCGCCGACCACGCTCGAGCGGGGGTCACGGCAGAGGACGGTCGCCGAGGACTCAACACCGCAGGGAAGTCGACTTCCATTTCTTTTGGGGTTTTGTGTGAACGTGTGTGTGTCGGCGCCAAGTCCGTGAAGTAGAATTGTTTTAAGTGGTCCGGTGTCGCGTAATCGGTCGTTAGCTCTGCGTCATTGCTTCTTTTGTTCTATTTGATATATGTGCATTTCTTTAATTATTATTGTTGCTATTAAATATTTGCTATACGTGTGCTTTGTGTCCGTCTGTGTAAATAAATGCGTCTCTGTTGAATTCTTCCCCGTGTCGCTGCGTCCTTCCTTCGTTGGTCTCCATCTTGTTTCATGTAAAGGGTTCGTCGTGGGCTAATCCGGCCCGATAATTAATCTGAACCGTCAAGGCCGACGATAACACCCGCTCGGTTATCCCGTTAGCCCGGAACGAGCGCTTAAGCGGATCGTGTCCGAAGTCGGCCTGTGGCGAGGTACCAATCCCTCGGTAGGTTACCGCGCCGGGGTACTTTAGGTATATCGACTTTCGGCGATTCACCCTATTCCGCGCGGGTAGAATGCGGACTGGGTTGTGGTGAGTCGAAAGGTCCACCCGTGACTGGATCCGGCGTTAGCCGGGAGGGTCCACGACTGAATTGTCCGTCCGGTGGGCGAGGGCGGTGCGATTCGAGTCACGTGGCGATCGCACGCCGACGGGCGCGAATTCGCAACAGTATTTACGAAATTACAACACATTAAATGGAATAATCTTTAAATAGTAACGTGAACTTTTCGAAACTTTAAAGCAAATGTCCGGATATATTTAAAAGTTCATGATAGACGCTCTCAAAAGGAACTTCAATGCGAGTATGTGTACATGTGTTTAGTATTTAAGGAGATCCGGATCCTGTATATTAAAAGAGACCGCGTCCTAAAGGTTTTGTCTTCACCAGAAGAAGAAGAACGCGGAGCTCTCTTCGAGCCAGCGTTCGCTACGAGAGACGCTGCTAAAAACAAGTTTTAATCCTTCTTTATTGTTTTTCACATCAGATGATACAGTGAACATGGGCATCCTGCATTTGAATGTCTTCTATTTTCAATGTTTCCTTAGATCCTCCTGGTCCGGGATTTATATTTATTTTCCCCCACCTACCCTTGTCTTTTCCATGGAACATCCAAAAAAAAATCATAAAAATATATAATTTCTAAAATTGAAATTATATTTCGACCTCCTGAATCCTTACATTTTAGCTGAAGAACTGCGTAAACCAAGTTATAAAATAACTAAAGCCTTAGTGGGATATCTACCAAAATGATGAAAATGCCACGTTTAAGAGTTTTCATATTTAAAGTCAACAGCTCAGATTCATTTTTATAAAGATGAGTTTATTTGCCTTGTCAAATGAAAGATGGATTATTTTGCTATCATATGCTGCAAAAGCAGCACTGAACAATCTCTCGCTCGGTATGTTGGTGGGAAGGGGCGACAAGAATTTCCGTACGAGACGTGTGAGTTTTGGGAATCTTGCGGCATTACATTTCCATCAGTCAAGTGGATATCATTTCGGCGATGGATCGTCAATTCGCTGAGGTAGATTTGAAGCTCATTGTGATTTCCTGATGCATTTGTGCTGGACATCTGCAATCTCATCAAAGCAGCTCCCTTTGTCTCTTTTCACTCGAGAGGAGGGGGGGGGGGGGGGGACAGAATACTGTCAGTCCGCCTTTTGAAATGCGAAAAGTCAAACTGATGCTCTGATGTATGCATGGAATGTATGACGTCAAAACTTATTTCGCCAGAAAGTAGGGTACAGTATGAGATATGGTGTTTTCCTTTATCCTCACGGCTGTTTTAAAAGCTAATGGTGAATTTATATGAATCGGGTATGCTCTCAAAAGATATATTGTTTCTCTGTGAGTTTCAAAGCAAAATATATTTTATAACACCTGATTTCCGAGCGGTTTGCCATATTGATGTTTTCCAAATTACCGAGTCAAATATTTTTTTCCCACCTGGCAGAATGATTGGCAGCTGTTTATAAAGAATAATGTTTTTGCACATCTTGAAATGTTTATAAAATTTGTTTATTGAAATTCCCCAAAAACAAAGGTGAAAACTACTCAAGGTTTTTGGTTGTTACAGTACGGACTGTAGTCAGTAATCACACGACTCCAATCTGCCGATTACGATATCAGCCGTGTGTGTGTGTGTGTGTGTGTGTGTGTGTGTGTTTTGTTCATAAACACTGCATATTCTTTCTGCTCACTCCCATATATATATATATATATATATATATGATATAATGTTGCAGTTCTGGAAAACGCATGCTCCAAGGCAATGGCATCCATCATACATGGTTCCAGACAGTTATTTCATTATTACACGTACAGTTAGACCTTTCCCTCATGTCTAATGGGACGAAGTACTTTGTGTGGATCTCAGAGTTAGCTATGATTATATCTCTAACTTCATTCCTACTCTTTTCCTCTTATTCCTGAAATATATCAAAGCAGGCACTGCACTCAGACAGCCGCTTATAAAAACTGCAGCCACACCCTACACGTTAGAACGCGTCTTCGCGAAGGCCAACCAAAGAAGCAAACAAGAAGCAACCTCCACCCACTGTTCAGGACGCACGCGGCGCATTCTTTTCAACCCATTTCTGCATCGAATAATTATATCCAATCCTTTCCTTCAATTCATGACACAGATCAGGGCCAGCACCACACACACCACCGCCTGTGATAAATAACCGCATGCTCGATGGCGGGCGGATCGCTCACCACCACGGCCACAAATGTCTCCGGCAGATGGCAGACATCCTCCCGCACCTCCGCCTCGATACAGCTGCTACCAAGCAGAGGCGTGCTGTACGGCCCGAATCGCTTGGGCCGCATGGTGTATGGACAAAGCAAGGCGATTCATATCGTGCGGTTCGGAGCGAGACGATTCCGCAGCTAGGACGTGTCCTGCCGGATGTAAAGTAAGGCTGCTTCCGGCCATGACAGTCAGGTCAAGTGGTGGCCGGGGCCCAATGGGAGTGCCTGATTCGGGTGACGACGCATAGCTTTGGGGCGGTGCCCCGCCCTGCACCACAGGGACTCTAAAGGACGGATCGAGAAGCCGTCCAGAGTCATGTCGTGGTCATCCTCATCTTCCTTGTGAATCGGTCTCTGCATATGCCTGCTGCCCCGTCTTCTTCTTCACACACTCGTTGCCTTCTCCACCCACCCGCCTGACTCCGCCTGCTGCTGGCACTCTGCCCATTCGCTCTCGACTCCGCCTTCTACGCCGCTGGCTCTCACCCAAAGTCCCTCCCTTCACGCCTGACCGTCGCGCACCTTCTCTGGATCGAAGCAGGAGGCACGCCAATTATCAAGGAGGGATCGTTCAGCGGAGCATCCCCCCAAAACGTACTGGGTGGCACGGTCAGTCAATCGTGCAAGGTATTACGAGACCGTTGGCCTCATCTCTTCT
>CM068953.1:73631564-73655743 GCA_035128595.1 Eptatretus atami
CTTTACGCTCGCACGAGTCACCGGTCTTTTACTGTTTACCTCGAGGATCAACGGTACGTTTTACTGTTTACCTCCGAGAGTACGGTACGTTTTATGTACCTCGAGGAGTCACGGTACTTTTATGATATACCTCGAGGAGTCACTGGTACGTTTATCGTTTAACCTCGAGAGTCACGCTACGTCTTTATGTTTACCTCAGGGTACGTACGTTTTATGTTTACCCGGTCACGGTACGTTTTTATGTTACCTCAGGAAGTCAGTACGTTTTAATGTTTACCTCAGGAGTCACGGTACGTTTATGTTTACCTTGTGTTGTGGTACGGTGCGTTTACATTATCATCGCTTTGGGCTTTGTGCCCGCAGGTGTTGTTGTTAAAACTTTGTCTGTTAAGTGACTGACTTTCGCCGTGTGCTGCGATGTACTATGGCTGCTCAAGATGGGGTGAAGTTAGGGTGTTGTATCAATTCCATGAGAGAGTTGACCCGTCCTGTATTGCTTCTCGTAGGTACGGAATTGTTCACGCCTTGCTGTGAGGTCGATGCTCTCGCAAAGAGTGTCCTCAACCACCTCCAACCACCACAACTGGCACCTTCATTGTGCAGGGTGATGTGTGCATCTACAGAGGTTATTATGAAGGTTTTAATGAGACCTGCAAACTGAACCGCAGATAAATTAAGTAACACACAAGACAGGTGATTACCCGACCAGGTTCACCAGAGGGGACTATGTAGGTTGCTCTCCGTTATGTCCCACCGTGTAGTCCATGAGTTTATTTTTCCATAAACCTTTAATGTATTCAACTGAAACTTGGTACTTGGCTTTATTATGACTTGCAGAACAAGTTCTAGTTTTTCAAGCGTTTCATCAATTTCATACTTGTGCCCTCTCTTGACTTGGAAAATGTCACTGGTATGGGACATGTATTGTAAAGCAATTCTCGCTTGTTTCAGGATGGTGTCCACCTCAGTCACAATAGTCCAATATGTGCCTCAGGTTTCTTTTATTTTTGAAGATATAGTATGTAAAGCACAAGTTAAAAAAAATAAAGTGGTGTGCGTGTTTATTTCTTGGACAGAGAACGTAGAGGTATGCACACTCACTTCTGACATGTCTCGCCTGCGTTGAATTGTGACCGAGCCTATAAGCTGTCATCCTGGTGTCACGCAGGCAGGGTGATTTATCGATGGTGTGCGCCAACCCTTGGATGAATGTGAAACTGGGCGTTCCATCTGCCAGCATTATTTGGTGGACCTAAAAGATCCACAATGTCCTTTATGAAGGGTAGGTGAGCTTTCCACTCGCATCTGGGCCTAAATTGTAACAAGTCTGGAGACTGCATGGATGCACGAGCAATGTGCATTTGTACACGGTTCGCCTTTTTTATTTATTTTACCCCTCGAGGGGACGCCACGGGCAAACTGGCGAATCGGGGAAAAAAACGTGTAAATATGAAAGTTGTAGTACTCGAAGAGCACTACTTGCATACCAACTTTCATTCGAAACAGTTGAAAACCCTAGGAGCTCGATGCCCAATTTATTGATTTTTTTTGACATTTTCTAAGTTCGTGGACCTTGTGACCTTGACCTCTGGGATGAAAAATCGAGCTCCCTGGGCTATGCAGAGGTGTGCCATTGGGCCTAACCAAATACCGAAACCCCTGCCAGATTTGACAAACCCCCTCGGAGAAAATGTAACTTTTGAAACCGGCTACCCCTAAAAACATGTTTTTGGGCGTGGCTCCGCCATAATGGCGCAGCACGCCCATTCTCTGGGAAAACACAAAACTAGATCGTGATATACCAAACCTCCCACCCAAATTTTATCAAGATCAGATCAAAACCCACAGAGCTATGCTCGGGACAGACGCACACCCATAACGAATATAGTGGTCACTTACTGACCTCGTGAACCAAGAATTGTAGTACTCGAAGAGCACTACTTGCATACCAACTTCATTCAAAACAGTTGAAACCCTGGAGCTCGATGCCCAATTTATTTGTTTTTTTTTGACATTTTCTTAGTTCGTGACCATGTGACCTCCTACCTTGGGATGAAAATGAAAAATCGAGCTCCTGGGGCTATGCGGTGCCATTGGATAACCAAACAACCAAACCGGCCCAGATTTGACAAACCCCCTCGGAGAAGAATGTAACTTGAAATCGGCTACCCCCTAAAAACGCCATGTTTTTTTGGGCTGGCTCCGTCCATAATGGGCGCAGCAGCCCATTCTCAGGAAAACACAAGTAGAATCATGATATAAAACCTCCCACCAAATTTTTCATGATCGGATCAAAACCCACGAAGCTATGCTCATGGCACGACAGACAAGCCGGTAGGCAGACATGGTAGTCGATCAAGTCGAATTTAGTCATTTTTCAGCCGTTTACTAGCCAATAAAAGCATCCATGAGTAACGGTTCTTTCTCCACTAAAACTAAGACATACACATGAACCTACCATACCAGTTTATGTATATCTGACTCATAGTCTTTGAGATATAACGAACTTCGTTTTTTATTGTTTTTTGACCAGGGTTCATTCAAAGTCTCTTCTTCTCCGACAGTTTTCATAGGATCCGGCTGGAAATTTTTGACAATATGGCTGAATGTTCCCACAGTCCCCTCGTGGCCCGATTTTTGATTTCGAAAAAAAAATTGAGATTTTTTTGAAAATTTCAAAAAGGTCCGTTGTCTGAGGCAACGGATTGGGGTCCATGCACGCAGTTCTCATTTGCACACAATAGGTCATGGTATGAAACTACCAACCAGTTTCATCGAAATCGCCATTGTATTAACGGAGCACTGGACCAACGAGACATATCATACATGCATACAGAACAACACATATACGACGGAAATACTGATAATGGTAGATAGATTGACGACCCCAACAGACACACACCCGTAAAACGAATATGTGGTCACTTACTGACTCGTGAACCAATATAATTATATATAATTATATATTATATAATGTCTAACGCATGCACCCTCAGTGTGAGATTCATTATGTTGGAGTGCTGATCCATCTAGGAATCTTCCCAAGCCAAGAAAGTGCTTCTACATAGAAACCAACGCTCTGTTTCGAGCGAGTGATGATAGTATAATCAATATTGTTACGGATCAAATTCGATATTACCACAAGGGGAAGCACTCTGGTTCCTCCCAACCCTGTAGGCTGACGTCCATTGCTGTAACTAGCGCACCGCGCCTAATCGGCCTCGCGGCGCCTTTGGGTGGCTTTGTGCCCGAGTGGGTTAAAGCCTTTGTTGCATTGTTAAGTGACTGACTTTCGCCGGTGTGCTGCGATGTACTATGGCTGCTCAAGATGGGGTGAAGGGTTAGGGTGTTGTATCAATTCCATGAGAGAGTGGTGACCCGTCCTGTATTGCTTCTCGTAGGTACAGAATTGTTCACGCCTTGCTGTGAGGTCGATGCTCTGCAAAGAGTGTCCTCAACCACCTCCACCACCACAACTGGCACCTTCATTGTGCAGGGTGATGTGTGCATTACAGAGGTTATTATGAAGGTTTTTAATGAGACCTGCAAACTGGAACCGCAGATAAATTAAGTAACACACAAGACAGGTGATTAGTCCCCGACCAGGTTCACCAGAGGGGACTATGTAGGTTTGCTCTCCGTATGTCCCACCTGTAGTCCATGAGTTTATTTTTCCCATAACCTTTAATGTATTCAACTGAAACTTGGTACTTGGCTTTATTATGACTTGCAGAACAAGTTCTAGTTTTCAAGGCGTTTCATCAATTTTTCATACTTGTGCCCTCTCTTGACTTGGAAAATGTCACTGGTATGGGACATGTATTGTAAAGCAATTCTCGCTCTTGTTCAGGATGGTGTCCACCTCAGTCACAATAGTCCAATATGTGCCTCAGGTTTCTTTTTATTTTTGAAGATATAAGTATGTAAAGCACAAGTTAAAAAAAAAATAAAGTGGTGTGCGTGTTTATTTCTTGGACAGGAGAACGTAGAGGTATGCACACTCACTTCTGACATGTCTCGCCTGGGTCTGAATTGTGACCGAGCTATAAGCTGTCATCCTGGTGTCACGCAGGCAGGGTGAGTTATCGATGTGTGCGCCAACCCTTGGATGAATGTGAAACTGGGCGTTCCATCTGCCAGCATTATTTGGTGGACCTAAAAGATCCCACAATGTCCTTTATGAAGGGTAGGTGAGCTTTCACTGGCATCTGGGCCTAAATTGTAAACAAGTCTGGAGACTGCGATGGTTCACGAGCAATGTGCATTGTACACGGTTCGCCTTTTTTATTTTTTTACCTCGGGGATGCCACGGGCAAACTGGCGGAATCGGGGAAAACGTAAATGATGAAAGTTGTAGTACTCGAAGAGCACTACTTGCATACCAACTTTCATTCGAAACAGTTGAAAACCCTAGAGCTCGATGCCCAATTTATTGATTTTTTTTGAGCATTTTCTAAGTTCGTGCACTTGTGACCTGACCTTGGGATGAAAAATCGAGCTCCCTGGCTTCAGCAGGTGCCATTGGGCTAACCAAATACCGAAACCCCTGCCAGATTTGACAAACCCCCTCGGAGAAAATGTAACTTGAAACCGGCTACCCCTAAAAACATGTTTTTGGGCGTGGCTCCGCCCATAATGGGCGCAGCACGCCCATTCTCTGGAAAACACAACTAGATCGTGATACAAACCTCCCACCCAAATTTTATCAAGATCAGATCAAAACCCACAGAGCTATGCTCGGGACAGACGCACACCCATAACGAATATAGTGGTCACTTACTGACTCGTGAACCAAAAGTTGTAGTACTCGAAGAGCACTACTTGCATACCAACTTCATTCAAAACAGTTGAAAACCCTAGGAGCTCGATGCCCAATTTATTTGTTTTTTTGACATTTTCTAGTTCGTGACCTGTGACCTTGACCTTGGGATGAAAATGAAAAATCGAGCTCCGTGGGGCTATGCAGGTGCCATTGGGCTAACCAAAAACCGAAACCGCTGCCAGATTTGACAAACCCCCTCGGAGAAGATGTAACTTGAAATCGGCTACCCCCTAAAAACGCATGTTTTTTTGGGCGTGGCTCCGTCCATAATGGGCGCAGCACGCCCATTCTCAGGAAAACACAAGTAGATCATGATATAAACCTCCCACCCAAATTTTATCATGATCGGATCAAAACCCACGAAGCTATGCTCATGGCACAGACAGACAAGCCGGTAGGCAGACATGGGTAGTCGATCAAGTCGAATTTAGTCATTTTTCAGCCGTTACTAGCCAATAAAAGCATCCATAGTAACGGTTCTTTCTCACACATAACTAAGACATACCATGAACCTACCATACCAGTTTCATGTATATCTGACTCATAGTCTTTGAGATATAACGAACTTCGTTTTTTTATTGTTTTTGACCAGGGTTCATTCAAAGTCTATCTTCTCCGACAGTTTTCATAGGATCCGGCTGGAAATTTTTGACAATATGGCTGAATGTACTGCCCACAGTCGCTCGTGGCCCGATTTTTGATTTTCGAAAAAAAAATTGAGATTTTTTTTGAAAATTTCAAAGGTCCGTTGCTAGGCAACGGATGGGTCCATAGCAACGGTTCTCATTTGCACACAACTAGGTCATGGTATGAACCTACCAACCAAGTTTCATCGAAATCGCCATTGTATTAACGGAGCACTGGACCGAACAGACATACATACATGCATACAGACAAACATATCGACGGAAATACTGATAATGGTAGATAGATTGACGACCCAACAGACACACACCCGTAACGAATATAGTGGTCACTTACTGACTCGTGAACCAATATATATATATTATTTATAATCGCTGCACCCTCAGTTGAGATTCATTATGTTGGAGTGCTGATCCATCTAGGAATCTATCCCAAGCCAAGAAAGTGCTTCAATAGAACCAACGCTCTGTTTCGAGGATGATGTATAATCATATTGTTACGGACTCAATTCGGATATTACCACAAGGGGAAGCACTCTGGTTCCTCCCAACCCTGTAGGCTGACGTGCCATGGATAACTAAGCAACCACGAATGTCAATTAACTTCGTCAAATGTAACAGGGTTACCTGTCTCACACCGTTTACCTGAAGTGCTGACTAGATTGACTGAGGTTCATACCCTCAGCGTGCACCCTAACAACTGCCGACCGATAGTGAGTGCACGCTGGCTAACGAGAGCAAATTACATGGGGTGAAACTTCCCATCTAACAATACTGCGGACTGTGCTGGACCAATGGAGGAAAGGATGCTGCGAGCTGTTGAACTGGCCAATTGACAAAGGCTTATTGATAAGGAAAAGCATATGGCACAGCAAAGACGAGGGGTTTATTAACAAGGGGTATACTTGCAGCTGGGACATACAGTATTCATGTGGTGCACTAAAAGATGTGCAGAAAAGAGACAAAGAGCAGAATGAGCCTGAACTAACTATCTTACACCAGTCTTACTTTGGTTAACGTAACAGGTGCCATCAGAATCACTCCACGGAAGGGTAAACAAGTAACAGATAAGACCAGAAAAGTTGAGGCATTTGCGATCTCTGGCTTACCCGGCACATGCTAGTCCAAAGGGTGGGGGGTATTGAAGAGCATTTGGGATGTCTGGGTGCGTGATGAAGAGGTGCGAGTGAGATGTGGTGTTGCTTGTCTAGATTGAGGAAGACTATGCATGTCAGTGGTCACTCCAAAAACAGAGGTTGTTCAGGCTTTGCCCTTGCTGATGGCTTTTGTGCATCCACAGTAGACGAATCACAAAAGAGAACGTGTGAGGATCAGCACTACCTATCTACAATTGCTGATTTTGCTTGGCGTTCCATTCCTTTCAGCAGCAAACATCCACAAATGGATGAAAGCCACATTTCCCACCTGGCACCTGGCCTCCAAAGCCAGTCGCCGACTGGGAATCCTCTATCGTGCAAAGTCCTTCTTCGGCCCACCTGAGCTCCTGACCATATACAAAGCTTTCGTCCACAGCCTGATGGAGTACTGCTCTCCCCTCTGGGCTGGTGCTCCCACCTCTCACCTTTCTCGGCTTCACGCTGTGGAAACCAAAGCATTTAGGATCATTGGTTTCTCCCATGATGAGGCTGAGTCTTTGGGCCTCTCACTATCTCACCGCAGGCAGGTCAGTGGTCTTTCTGTCTTCTACCGTCTCCTCTCTGGTCTCGCCACCCCCTGCTCTATCTGTGATATTGTTACGAATATGGAAGCCATTCGCACACAGACAGCAGCCCCGCAGTTCAGTTATTTTGATAAGTATGTGTTTACAGTCAGGGTCCCATCCCTCTGTTGAATGGGAATTTCGTGTGTGCGCTACGAGTTACTTTTATAGTCAGGTTTTTTTTAAATATCTTTAAATCTTCATCCTTGGTTTTTGCACCATCGCCCACGTGCAGCATGTCACGTACTGGGGTGAGGTTCCCTCCGCCCACCGTGAGCTCATACAATCAACGGCGACCACGAGTCGCCCGACAGCCCCTTGTCCAATCCGGAGGCGAGTACCTCAGCGTTTCCCTCGACCCACGGGGGAGGGGAAGGATAAGAGGAGGTGGTGAGCCGTGGAGGAGAAGAGAAGGTTCGCCCTGTCGTCGAGGAAGAGAAGGTTCGCCCCGTCGTCGAGAAAGAGGAGAGAGAGAGACAGACACCTTTCCTGCTGGCGTCTCGTCTGGTCCGTTCCCGCACTGGCTGGCGTCCGTGGCATCGTTCCTGGTCTTGGTGCTGCGTTGTTGGCGGTGGGTTCGAGTCCCGCCACCGGACAAGCTCGACCAGACCGCACGAGGCGGACAGGTGCAAGAATATGCCCCTGCCCTCAGCTCGCTTCCCTCCGAGCTGAAAGGCCAAAATAAAGACCCGACGGGGTCCAGTTCTTTTGGTGTGTGTGGCGCTGTCCTGTAAGTAGAAACTGTCTAAGTGCCCTATGTTCTTTGTACATTACATTTTCATATTCGGATAACTCTGCTCTTTGTGTGCTCCCCTGGCCCATTATAAATAACCCCCCCCCTCCCCCCGTGTTAAATGTTCCAGTTCGTTGTTCGTGTTTTCTTTCATTGGCCTAGCATGGTTCGGGCTTGAGAAATAGTAAGGCCGTTGGTGCCGTAAGTTGTCATTGGGACTGGCGTGGCTCTGGTAACTCCGCTCGGTTACGCCGGATCCGAGTCGGTACCTGCGACTCGGTTCGGACAGAGTCTCGGTTCGGACAGGGTGTGATTTCCCGGTAATTTGATGACGTGGGTACTTAGGTATATTGAAATTTGGCTATTGACCCTACCCCACGCTGTCTGAAATTGGCGATCACGGTCCTTCAAGTGGCTCGTCGACTCCGGAGTTATCCGGGCTGACAACCTTTTAATTCCGGGTGTTCGGTGGGAGACTGCTCTACTGCTCCACCTAGTGGTCGTTTATTGCCACCGAACCACGGCCCACAACAATAGTCCCCCCCCCCATATTCTGCAGGGTGCTCAAGGTCCGCCAACAACCCTCTTCTGGTAAAACGACCAAAATCACGAATCGCTGCTCACCTTCACTTCACAACACACACATTCCTCTTTTTACCTTAGCAAACTTTGTTGGAAGGTTATGTTTTGATCACTGTGTATTTATTTATTTATTTATTTATTTGTGAATATGTGTGTTTGTTTGTTATTCGCATAACTCCAAAAGTATTGAACTGAATCGCAGCAAATTTGGTGGGATGATTGGTTATTATCCGAGGACCATTTGATTAGATTTTGGAGCGATCGGGTCAAAGGTCAAGGTCAAGGTCATGAAAAGGTCAAAATCGTCTTTTTACCGTAGCGTGGTCAATTTGTATCCAATTTGCATGCAACTAATGCCAAAATGTTCAGAATTCAATGCCCATCTTGTGATATGACACAATGACGTAATAACCCTTATTAGCGGTTGGGAGTCAAAGGTCAGGGGGGTCACGACATTGCAAAATGTGCGGTTTTAGTCATAACACGGTCAATTCTTATCCGATTTGCATGAAACCAACACCAAAATGTTGACTTCTGTTCCCCACACTCTAATACCAATTACAAAATTAAGAGTACAAAGGTCAAGTCGAGGTCATGAAAAGGTCAAAATCGTCATTTTTGTACAATGAATGTTTGTTTGTTCACAATAAATAACTTATTTAGAAAAACAAACTCGTGTGTGCTAAATGCCCCTAAAATGCCAAAAAATAATTTCTTATAATGTGACCAGTTGTCATCAGATTGACTTGACACGACACCCAAAAAGGTCAGGGAGTTCATACAGAAATTGTACAATGTACGTGAATCAGTGTCAAACAGCAGGAAATGTAATGTTTTTAAGCCATCATAAACATATGAGATGGCAGATGTGGTATGGGATTAAATACCCTCACAATCAACGGTTTCTGGGGGGGGGCAAAATGTAGCGTTGGCTAAGGTATGGCTCTACTGAGTGCCCGTTCTAGTTTCCCACCTTTGGAATAAACTCCCACACACTCTTCAATCCATTCTTCCTTCCAGACTTCAAAACAGCAGTTCACCACCACCACTTCTTGTCTTCCCAATCCATAACCTCAATCTTTTCTACCCCGTTAATCCGCCCCAAACCTACCTCCTTCAAATTCCCTGCATTCTTTCCTAAAGTCCCTGTAAAGTCCATTTTGTATACCCAGTGTTCCCGCCCCATCCCTCTCCCTTCCACGAATCTCCAAATGTCTCTGTTCCCCACTGTTTTGTCCTTCCCTCTCCCGCCCCTCTTGTCTCATGCCCCCCCCTTGCTGTGCGTTTGTTTTTCGCTCTCATATGAGCCTCGACAATGTATACAAAAATAAATAAATAAGCGCAGCGTGCACATTGATTCAGATGTTCTGGGGTGATGTCACCATCCCCACGAGGTTGCTGGGCTGGAATTGCCTTCAGTTGTCCTCTGACTGTGCCATGTTTGTCGGCTCCTGATTCAACATGGGGCTGACACGCAATGGTCCCCATCTGTCGCTCGAATGCCGGGAAGGGCGTGGATGGCTTGCTGGATAGCAGGGTGGTCCCACTGATAGAGGAACGTGAAAGAATGGCAAGTGCCCCTTGCACCTTGGTTTAATTGGCTACATTTCTAATGGTGCTGGGCTTGGTTCCGGGCTTGAACCAAAGGTGTCCGTGGGTGAGGCGAGACAATGGTTCTGAGACGCGGGAAGGTGTTTGGTAATGTTGAGAAATATGAGGTTGGTGTGGTTGTGGAGTCCAAGCGTCGTTGAGTGATAGTGATGTGAATTATGGTGGAAGGCTGGGAAGTTGAGCTTGAATGATGGTGTTTGAATGAAAATAAAGTCCGATGTATGTCTGAAGCAGACAAGATGGTTATTGCTGGCTTTGTGTTAAAGAAGTCTGTTGTGGTGGAAATTGCAGTTTTGGTTGTCATGCAGATTCAAACAAGGGTTTGGTGTGCATATGCAAATTTGGCTGCAAACAGCACGGTCTGAGTCATGTGAGGAGAATATCATTGACAAAGAAGAAAATGTGGAAAAACTCAAGAAATCCCTCACCCCGCCCATCCGGCTCGACATGGCTCCTCACTCAACATGGGTATGAGCTGGCGCACTGGCCCTGACCGTGCTCTTCTTGCAGTCTGAATGCCGAATGGCAATGCACACCCGCCACCCACGGGCCCCCTCATCCAGGCCAAAATGCACACCTGGGCCCCGTACCAAACACCTGGATCGCCCTTCCCGCTACCCCTCCTTGCCGTGTTCTGGCGACTGGACAAGGGACATCAATCCTGCGTGCTCACCTGGGACATCCCTGGTGAGATGCGGTCGAGCTATTTACGTCTGTTGCTCGGCCCCGCATCGCGTGGTCTGAGGGCAGTCCGAGTCGTGCAGCACTCCTCTGTATAGTGACAAATTGTAGTGATTCAGAGGTCCGAGGAGGTGCGGAAATATTTTCCCATATGCGGTAGGTGTTTGTGGTCGAACTGGTGCGGTTTGGTGAGCGAGGGGTGAAGCAAGGTGAGATGCAGATTTGAATGCATTAATGGTACACGGTGTAGTGTGCTTTGTTGGTTCCAAACCACGGGAGGCATCGTAGTGTGATTATTACTCATCGTGATTTACATGGCTTGTGTGCTTGCTTATTTGATTTGTTCCATGGCTAAAAGAAGAGGGTTGCACTAGAAATCAGAATAGAAGACACAGATATCGTTAATAGACCTAGCTATAAGACCCACGCAACACACTTCATCCCGTTAACCCACTAGACGTGAGGGGAAGGTCTGACTGCATGAAGACTAACAAAATAACTGCCTGGGGATGGCTGTATGTTGGGTGCCATTGCGTTAGAGGCATGTGGTTTTGCAGACCCATATATATATATATATATACATATATATTTGTGTGTATGCCTAGTTGAACTTTACTTTTAAAATGTGTGTTAATAGCCATGGGGGTGGTTTGTCCTACATTCCTGTATCTTGTTTGTGTAACCTTTTATGCCCCCACATAGGTATGTATTTGGTGTATTGCTATTTGATGCATCTGCTGGTATTTACTCATACAATGTGTTTGTGTTTGGTACAGCACTTCAGCTGATTGTTTTACCATCCCAGCATGGTACATCTGTGTTTATGTAGGTGTTGTTGCATGTTCTTTTCACTTCCTTGCAGTCGAAAGCAGATTTGCTCTAATTACACATTTGCAAGCCCGGATTCCTTAACAGAGTTATGAATGCAATGTGAGGATTGCTGATTCGGTGCTGAATTCTAGTCTTCTTTTAAAGTTCCTTGTTCAGATGCAAGCATAACCTGTTGACCTCCTTTTTTGTGTTTTTTTTTTTTGACTTGTAGCTGAAACAAAATATCAACCAGCTGTATCGGTATGCTAGTGACAAAACCCAACGCTAAAACCATCTGGTTTATATAGATGCTTGTTGACATTTTAAGGTGGGCATACATTGTCCGTTGGCTGACAGGATAGCTCAGAGATGTGTAGCTTATTGCTTTTGGGGGCTGTGGTCTGGATTCGATTTCTGACCGGACTATAAAGCTGTCACCTTGGTTTTTCACAGGCAGAGCCGTTGCACCAATGCGCAATTCCTCAGACGGCATCTTGAGCCACGGACCCTTCTGCTAGCGTTTGCTGACAGATGTTGAAGACTTTTCACAAGAGTAGACCATTGTGTGCTGGCCACCATTCTGAATTCCTGCCCTTACCACAACTGCTGGGAAAGGCAACAGTAAACCACTCGGGGTATTCTCTTCTGAAAGACTAGCACCGATGCTCTGGAATCGAGTGTAGACATTGCTTTTGGATTGGATACGCCATCCGAATTTTACCCATTATGTTGTACAGAATGTGGTTTGACTTGCGGGTCAAACTCGATCACTGTGTGGCATCTTACAACCTGTCATATACTCTTTGTTGTGTGTCCTTGAAAAAAAATCGAATGTCATGTATATGTTCCTTTTGTAAATGGGTGAAGGCTATACATGACATTGGTCAATGGGTAAAGGTAAACGGGGTGGTGTTTAGCTTGGTTGTGTGAGAGTTCATGGGGTGGAGAAGTCTAAACGTTGAGGCCGTCTTGTCAAGAACAAATATTGTACACAACCCCACAAGAGGTGTTTGTTACAGCATTGTGCTTCAGTTGTAAGCTATCAAATGAAGGCCTCAAAGGAATGTTTTCATTTAACTTTGTCCTTATCTGGTGATCAGCAATGAAGGGTGTTTCTATCCTTGGAGCGATCATTACCTCCGCCACTGAAGGCGAAGGAGGTTGTTTTCACCCCTCTGTCTTTGTTTGTTTGACTGTGTACAGGCTATCTCAAAAAGCTGTGGACGGATCCCGATGAAATTGTGGACAGGTTCGGTGTATGACAAGGACGAACTGATTAGATGTTGGTGAAGATCCGGATCCGCATCCGGATCCGACTACTGGAATTTTTAAAAAGTGATTCTTCACGATCGAGAGATATGGCTAAAAATGATATATAGGACGATATCTTAAAAAGTTGTGGACTGATTCGGATGAGACTTTGTGGACACGTTGGATGTGTGACAAGGACAAATTGATTTGATTTTGGTGCAGATGTGAATCTGGATCTGGATAAGACAATTATTTGATTTTTTAAGTTATTCTACACCAAAAACTATTTGTACTGTATGGCATGATATTTCAAAAATGTATTTGGTCCGATGTGTTCTCGTGGACCAGATGTGACGTGGCGGAGGTATGCGCTCTACCGAGTGCCCTTCTAGTTAACCTCCGCCATCGAAGATCGGAGGGTTACTGACTGTTTTCACCCTTTTCTGTTTGTTATTACGAAATCTAAAGATTTCGTAAGTATATTGATGACTACCGTTTCTGTTTGTTTGTTTGTTTGTTTGTATGTTTGTTTGTTTGTAGGCACGATAACTCGAGAACGGAAGAAGCTACCAATGTCAAATTACACCACGTGATTCAGGAGGGTGATGGCTAGTGCTGATTAGATTTGGTCAAAATCGGTCAAAGGTCAAGGTCACAGTGAGGTCAAATATTCGATTTTTGATGGTTTGGTACAGATAACTCGAACGGAAGAAGCTACCAATGTCAAATTACACCACGTGATTCAGGAGGGTGATGGCTAGTGCTGATTAGATTTTGGTCAAATAGGTCAAAGGTCAAGGTCACAGTGAGGTCAAACATTCGATTTTGATGGTTTGGTGCAGAATCATCGTAGAATTTTCTGGTTTGCGTCGCTACCTTCTCTAGAAACAGCTTTATTAGACAAGGTCAGAGGTAAAGTTGACGATTTCGTAAGTACCAGTCTATGACTGCTTGTTTGTTTGTTTGGTTGTTTGTATGTTTGTTTGTTTGTAGGCACGATAACTCGAGAACGGAAGAAGCTACAATGTCAAATTACACCACGTGATTCAGGAGGGTGATGGCTAGTGCTGATTAGATTTTGGTCAAAATCGGTCAAAGTCAAGGTCACAGCGAGGTCAAATATCGATTTTTGATGGTTTGGTACAGCGAGGTCAAATATTCGATTTTTGATGGTTTGGTAAAGATAATCGAACGGAAGAAGCTACCAATGTCAAATTACACACGTGATTCAGGAGGGTGATGGCTCGTGCTGATTAGATTTTGGTCAAAATCGTCAACGGTCAAGGTCACTGTGAGGTCAAACATTCGATTTTTGATGGTTTGGTACAGAATCATCGAAGAAACTTCTGGTTTGCGTGCTACCTTCTCTAGAGACAGCTTTTATTAGACAAGGTCAGAGGTCAAGTTGACGATTTCGTAAGTACCAGTCTATGACTGCTTGTTTGTTACTTACGAATCTAAAGATTTCGTAAGTATATTGATGATACCGTTTCTGTTTGTTTGTTTTTGTATGTTTGTTTGTTTGTTTGTAGCACGATAACTCGAGAACGGAAGTAGCTACCAATGTCAAATTACATCCAGTGATTTAGGAGGGTGATGGCTAGTGCTGATTAGTTTTTTGGTCAAAATCGGTCACAGTGAGGTCAAATATTCGATTTTTGATGGTTTGGTACAGATAACTCGAACGGAAGAAGCTACCAATGTCAAATTACACCACCTGATTCAGGAGGGTGATGGCTAGTGCTGATTAGATTTTGGTCAAATCGGTCAATGGTCAAGGTCACGGTGAGGTCAACATTCGATTTTTGATGGTTTGGTACAGAATCATCGTAGAAACTTCTGGTTTGGCGTCGCTACCTTCTCTAGAGACAGCTTTAATTAGACAAGGTCAGAGGTCAAGTTGACGATTTCGTAAGTACCAGTCTATGACTGCTTGTTTGTTACTTACGAAATCTAAAGATTTCGTAAGTATATTGATGACTACGTTTCTGTTGTTTGTTTGTTTGTATGTTTGTATGTTTGTTACTTACGAAATCTAAAGATTTCGTAAGTATATTGATGCCTTCCGTTTCTGTTTTTTGTTTGTAGTTTGTTTGTTTGTTTGTTTGTAGGCACGATAACTCGAGAACGGAAGAAGCTACCAATGTCAAATTAAATCACGTGATTCAGGAGGGTGATGGCTAGCGCTGATTAGATTTGGTTAAAATCGGTCAAAGGTCAAGGTCACAGTGAGGTCAAACATAATTCCGTAAATTAACATGGAGAAATGTGAGTATTTTTGCTTCGCTCGACGTTACGAGTTCGTTTTAACTTTGATTTTAATTTTGTCTTCGGTTTTTGCGATCGCTTCGGATGCTTAAAAACTCGGTTGTCGAAATTCTGGTAAAAATCGGATGTTTTGGAGACGTTTTAAGATTGTATAAAAAAAATATTTCACTCGAAGCGTCAAGGTCGTCCCATGATGCATTGCGCTCGAGCAGACGTCACGGGTCGTCCCATGATGCATTGCGCTCGAGCAGACGCGTCGTTGATTGACGTAAAGGTTTTGCATGGAGAAATGGAGATTTTTTGCTTCGCTCGACGTTACGAGTTCGTTTTAACTTCGTTTAATTTTGTCTTCGGTTTTTGCGATCGCTTAGGACGCTTAAACTCGGTTGTCGAAATTCTGGTAAAAATCGGATGTTTTGGAGACGTTTTAAGATTGTATAAAAAATATTTCACTCGAAGCGTCACGGGTCGTCCCATGATGCATTGCGCTCGAGCAGACGTCACGGGTCGTCCATGATGCATTGCGCTCGAGCAGACGTCACGGGTCGTCCATGATGCAGTGCGCTCGAGCAGACGTCACGGGTCGTCCATGATGCAGTGCGCTCGAGCAGACATGTCGTTGAGTGACATTAAGGTTTTGCATGGAGAAATGGAGATTTTTGCTTCGCTCGACGTTACGAGTTCGTTTTAACTTCGATTTTAATTTGTCTTCGGTTTTTGCGATCGCTTAGGACGCTTAAAACTCGTTGTCGAAATTCTGGAACAGCGATGAATAACTGATATATATAATAAATAATAAGTCTTTTATCAGATTCTTCTGAAAAGTAATGCACCTATTATCTGGCATATCCTGCTGGTACTGAATCACTTTAAAAAAAAAAAAAATGGAATTTTTATAAGAATTCTAGTTTTTGTCTGGGACTCATTATCTGCAAACCAGTGTAAAATCGTAGACCACAATGAATTCAGAATTCAAGCTCCCCTTGGGCTTCTGACTGATTCATGCTTTTATTAGACAAGGTCAGAGGTCAAGTTGATGATTTCGTAAGTACCAGTCTATGACTGCTTGTTTGTTTTGTTTGTTGTAGGCACGATAACTCGAGAACGGAAGAAGCTACCAATGTCAAATTAAACACGTGATTCAGGAGGGTGATGGCTAGTGCTGATTAGATTTTGGTCAAAATCGGTCAAAGTTCACAGCGAGGTCAAATATTCGATTTTTGATGGTTTGGTACAGATAACTTGAACGGAAGAAGCTACCAATGTCAAATTACACCGCATGATTCAGGAGGGTGATGGCTAGTGCTGATTAGATTTTGGTCAAAATCGGTCAACGGTCAAGGTCACGGTGAGGTCAAACATTCGATTTTTGATGGTTTGGTACAGAATCATCGTAGAAACTTCTGGTTTGCGTCGCTACCTTCTCTAGAGACAGCTTTTATTAGACAAGGTCAGAGGTCAAGTTGACAATTTCATAAGTACCAGTCTATGACTGCTTGTTTGTTTTTTTGTTTGTTTGTAGGCACGATAACTCGAGAACGGAAGAAGCTACCAATGTCAAATTACACCACGTGATTCAGGAGGGTGATGGCTAGTGCTGATTAGATTTTGGTCAAAATTGGTCAAAGATCAAGGTCACAGTGAGGTCAAACATAATTCCGTAAATTCATATGGAGTATTTTGCTTCGCTCAACGTTACGAGTTCGTTTTAACTTCGGTTTTTGCGATCGCTTCGGACGCTTAAAACTCCGTTGTCAATTCTGGAACAGCGATGAATAACTGATATATATAATAGTCTTTTATCAGATTCTTCTGAAAAGTAATACACCTATTATCTGGCATATCCTGCTGGTACTGAATCACTTAAAAAAAAAAAAAAATGGAATTTTTGTCTGGGACTCATTATCTGCAAGCCACAGTGTAAAATCGTAGACCACAATGAATTCAGAATTCAAGCTCCCTTGGGCTTCTGACTGATTCATGCGTTTATTAGACAAGGTCAGAGGTCAAGTTGACGATTTTGTAAGTACCAGTCTATGACTGCTTGTTTGTTTGTTTGTGAACAGTATTACGGAAAAACTCCTCGACGGATTTCGACGAAACTTGGTGTGGGGGTTAGGTATGGTCCAAGGATCATGCCATTACATTTTGGACTTGGTCCCCCCCCCCCCCAAAAAAAAATTGTTAGAGAAATGTTTTTTTTTTTTTTTGCATTTCTACATGTTTTAAGTGATTTCCAACCCCCCCCCCCCCCCAAAAAAAAAATGTTGGAGAAAAGAACTATAACTCTGTCAGCACTGTTGACATCATATTTAATGAATAAGATATAGGTTCACTTGAGTGACCCAGCAGTATTGGCGGCGGAGGTTTTGCACTCTCCCGAGTGCTCCCCATCTAGTTATACTTGAGATTATTTTGTCGTCAAGGCTACTAAAAGCGCTGGCATCGAGTCCATCTCGATTTTGGGCACCTGCCTACTGAATTGCGGAATCGATCAATTAAAGTAGCTGATTTGAAGGAGGACGTTCACCTCTGGCAAAAAGTGATGAAAGTGATTTATGCATTGCCATTTGTACACACAACACACACACACACACACACACACACACACACACAACTTTTTGAGCCAGATTTTATTTATTCATTTTCAATTCTTGACCTGAACTCATTGACCTGCTTTGAGTTCCCATCTGAACTGATGGCTTGTGATGCTGGGAACCCAGGTACAAATCCTGTATATATACTAAGAATCTGAAAGGATGCAGCAGAGGTAGCATACTTAACCTTTGAGACGTCTAGCCTGGGTTAATTCCTCCATCCTACTATAAACTGCCAGATTTGTGCTTCGCAAGCAGGGTGTTGACCACAAAGTGTGCTGTCCCTGCTATGGATATCAAACTGCGACCCCATGTACTACCATTGATTGCTGGTGGACTTGAAATAACCCCCTGGTTTCTTTCATAAGAGTAGGTGAGTTGTTCTGGGAACGCCAAACATTGCAAAACTCAAGTCCTGATTACTGCTGGGGCAAAGGCAACCCACCCAGTATAATTCTTTCCATGAGACTGCTTTGGTCAGAGCACTGGAGACAGAGCAATCTTGTGTACACATGCTTCTCCATGAGCATGAGTCCAATGTAAAAAAAATTTATATATATATTTCAATCACTCATCTGATCAGTTGCATGCTGTGTGTGAAGCATTTCAATTGATGTCTTGCTCTTTTGAGGATCACTGGTGATTGGGTTGAGTAGTTCTAACTGTGCTGTTGCTGTTGCTGCAATTTATTCAAAGCTCCTGTATTGTTTTCACAGCTGTCGTCTCATTCAGATTTCAAGTGATAGCAGCTGGTATGTACAACAAAATCTGCTTGGTTTTTGGGTCCTCCTTCACTACTTCAGCATGTAGTGCTCATAAATAATTTCACTTGGCCGGCCGCCTCAAATGCACACCTAGTGTTTGAAAGCTCCACCGCCATTGATTGTTAGTTTCCCCTCACTCGGTCTTGCATTAACTTGCTGATGTAAAGCAAATGTTTTTATTTGTATTTTTATTTTTAAATTTGTTCAAGCAATAGCATGACATGGTAAGATGGTTGACACTTTGAGAAGAAGTGGCAGATTCAGAAGAACTACCTGCCCCCTTCATCTCTTTCCATTTTTATTTTTACTTACCTCTGCCACCGAAGGTGAAGGACATTATGTTTTCACCTCTTTCTGTCTGTCTGTTTGTGTACAGGATAGCTCAAAAAGTTGTGGATGGATTCGGATGAAACTTGGTGGACATGTTGGGTGTGTAGCAAGGACGAATTGATTCAATTTTGGTGAAGATCCAGATCGGATAATTTTTTTAAGTGATTCTTCATCATTGAGAGATTGGGCTCAAAAATGATATATAGCTTGATATCTCAAAAATGTATTGGGCCAGATATGTTCTCATGGATCAGGCATTACAGGACAGAGGTATGCGCTCTACCGAGTGCCCTTGGTGTTCATTTATCTGTTTTTCTTTAAATCCAAGATTTATGGAAAATAAAAAGTCATAACTAACACTTGGATTTAAGTTTCCTTGATATTTATTGTTGTTCATCTTTTTCTTTTAACAGGTTGTATGTATGATTTGGTGACAACAGTATTCATTTCAGGAAGCTTAGCTCTCCACTTCTATCTCTCCACCCTGACCAATAACATCGTCGTCAATCTTTGATCATGTTCGAAACTACTGTATCAAATCTGACTGACCTTTAAATACGAAGATTGTTCAAATTTGACCTGGACCTTTTTAATACTTGTGAATAAGCTTGCACGTACATTTCATAAACTGCATTGCTTCTCGTAGTATTTTCTAGCTCTGGCCATGCACCTGTTCGATCAGTGGGCCTTCAATATCTAGAATTACTTTAAATATATATATAACAAGTGCAGGACAGTGGTTCTTCTTGGCCTAATTCGTGAAAACTTTGTGATATCTATACTATAAGGTGTGTGCATGTTGTCATGGTCATCGTCCAACTGTCAGAGGCTCATAAGGGAGTGTTTGAACAAAATTTTAATTTTATTTACTCTTATGGTGCCTAAGCCTTTGTAGCCATGTGAAAAGTAATATAAAATGATCTCTGACCCCATTCCTTCGTGGGCGTAAAGTGTTTTAGGCCTCTTGAAAAAAAAAAAATACGGGGGAATGCCGGGTACCCCTGCGAGTATATTACATGAAGAGTGCTGCTTGATGCACCCTTTAATTTATCCTTGATAGATGTATTACTGCAGGTAATTATCATTGTACTGTACAGCCAATTGTCTGTAATTGAACTGCGTTGTTGCTTTACCTGATCAGAAATGTAATAATTATTTGGTCCCATCTTTAGTTTTTCAGTGCATGCACGAAGGCAGGATACCCGTGAGTAAGTGTATTGGCTACCGTAACACTTGGGTTTGTAAGACAAATTCACTTGAAGGTTAAGCAGCAAGCACGGCTGCCTTTTTGTAAACAAGTCTGGGTCAAATTTTAACCACTCGTCATTTGTTATTTCGCAAGTGATAATGGGTTCACTGTGCGTTTGCAGGATTCTATGATGCATGACTTGCATGCTCCTGGTAGAGCTTGGCTGCCATGGCAGCTTGGTATGAAAATGGGGTGCAGGTATCCCCTGCTGATGTTACCTGCAATGTTTGCTACCATCGTCGTGGGAATGGTGATGTGGACGAAATTGGTGTCTGGTGCTATATATGTATGTATATATATATTGCAGAAGTGCTGCTCAATGTGCCGCTTTTACAACATGGAGGTTAATAATGGTGTTGTGATGTTGAGATATTGAAAACAGCAGGTCTTTCAGTGATTATAAAAAAAATATATATAAATCTTGTGGTTGGAGGAATGCAGTGGAGATGAGAGGGGGTGTTAAGTGATATAAAAATAGAATTGGAACTTTTATATGTGGCATGAACTGAGTAATGGGACATTTAAATATTTAAACCTGCACGAGATGGCATTGACAGTAGAACATGTTCAAACTAGAACCGCACCCGCACTCAGAGTGCATACCTCCGCCAGGCTGAACAGTACATGTTGTATCCCACTGATGGGTGGGATCTGCATCCATACCTGAACTAAAATCTAATCGGCTTGTTCTTGTCACCGACCCTACTCATCCACCAAGTTTTGTCATCATCCGTCCACAACTTTTTGAAATATTATTTTTAGCCTGATCTTTCAAAAAAATTTGTAGTCTGATTCAGATCCTCACCAATAGCTAATTAATCTGTCCTTGTAACACACCCAACCTGTCCACAAAGCTTCATCTGAATTCGTCCACAAATTTTTGGTACATCCTGCTCACACAGCCAAACACGTTTTGTCATAATCCTTCCATAACTTTTTCAAATAGCATGCTACATAGTGATTTTTGGTGCCATCTCTCGATATGTGACTTTCAAAATGACGTATTCCACCCCAGAATGCACGGTGCGCATGCACAGACACCGCAGGAAATGTGGTGGTGTTCAGGGCACCATAAAGCTTATCGTGTGGGGGAGATTAAGATTGTAACAGAAAATGGTTCCAAAGCTTTTAAAAGAAGCTGAAAATTCTCGTGTCTGCAGATCTTCACAAAAAAATTGATTAGTATTTGGCAGACACCCAACCTGTCCACCAAGTTTCATCTGAATCCGTCCATAACATTTGTTTGTTTTGATGGTTCCTGACATTGCATCAATGCACAGAAAGCCAACATAACTTTTCTGTTGCATTGCTTTTATCAATAATTTTTTTCAACCTTTACCTCTGTGTTGTAAGTAGTGTGCCATCTGTTAGGTGTTCGCTTGTGGCCGAAGTAAAGCAGTGGAGGTCTGAAGTTTCCCCAACTGGTCCGGATCATACCCTATCACAGCAGGCTTGCTCCATCAGTCATTTCATAACAAACGTTCTTGCAATCACCGCTCGGTTTGCAGTCTGTGCATGGTTTGGTCCAATCCAGTTCTGATGCGATCAAAAATAGCATGGAGGTTCAGTCAGACTTTGAATGGGACACATGGCGAAGTGAAATTTGTGTGCTAACAACAATTGAAAGGTATAAACAGAACACCTTTTTGTTGTTGTTAATTTATAAAATAGAACTTTTAACAATAGACTTCACCAAAGGCTCATGGATGAGTGCATGTGTGTACATTACTTGCCAGGTTCCTTAAAGGTGTATTGATGTCCCGTGTCCGGAGCCGTCGCACAGCTATTCGGCGGTCTTGCAACTTGTCACTAAGCCACACTGCAGGGTTCACACATGATTTGTGTGAGCATTTGTTGTGAATAGCGAAAATGTTGTTCTCCAAATCTATTTTCCTTGACCCTGTCCTGTCCTGCCTTGGTCCTTGGCAATTAATATGGAGATTTTTTTCAATTTGTGTGACCAGTGGTTTTGGGAGGAGATGCGCAAAAATGGCACACATTGTATATATACTCTAATACCTGCAGGACAAGGGTGTTACATGATCATTGCATTTGAATTTCAGGAATGCTAATAGACAATTGATCAAATCCACATACTTTATGGATTTTGAACCTGGGATCATGTAACGAATCACGCGCGCATGACGTTGCCAAGCATCGTGAGCTTGAATGAGAATGCCGAACAGGCCAACCCAGTGTTTGTAACATACAAACTGAAGGAAACAGCTGATGGTCTTATTGAAAAGTAGGAAGCCCTGGTAGGTTTGTAAGAATGCAGTCCTCATTCATTGTCAAAGTTGATTGCATGAATTTGGCAGAGAGATTTGCAGAAAGAACTGCAAAGACAACGTAAATGTCGGATAATCTGTCGGTGTGGGGGAAAAAACAAAACAAAATTGTTTGCAGATTTTGAACAGAATGAGTTTATTGAGATAGAAGGTTATGAAAATGATTGATTGTGGTAATTATAGGGTGCCACAATTAGGTGCTTGGACAAAGTGGAGTATTGCAGGAAATGGTGACAAAATGAGTCGAGGGAGTTTGAGAGATAATATATAATGGAAAAAAAACCCAGAAAAAAGTGTGTGTGGCTTAAGGTCTTAAAGGGTCTTGAGTTCAAGCCCTTGTTGGGTCATTGAAATAACATCAGGTGGGTTGACTCAGCCGGTCATCCTTCCAAGGTTGGCAAAATGAGTACCGGCTTTTATTGGAAACAGGGACACTGTTTGTGCGGCACATCAGCGGCATAGCCATGTTTCCAGAAATGATGCAATCAGCAGTAACAGGTTGCAAATGAAACGCCAACAATGGATTTGAACCGGTGGTCTCACCATTGAGCCATATTGTCAGATGGGAACACCAAACAGGCCAATTTGATTTGATGTAGCAGTGTTTTAACAGCTTGGTCACCACCAACCGAATATATTCTTTGCTCTGCGTCAAGTTTTAATGTGTTTTGTCTTGGCTGGGTTATTTATTTATTTATTTTGGCAACTTGACTTGTGTTGGCTTGAAAAGATCTGTCGGACATCGTTTTCTTCGATTTATTATTATTATTATTTTAAACTTTTTGTCTTTTATTAGCTTTGTTCTTTCTTTGAGTCCTATTTTTAAACGATAAAAGCACAATCAAATGATGACAACTCCTATCTGATTGATATATATATATATATATATATATATATATATTGTTACGAATCTGGCCCGCCTGGCGTGCGAGCGATTGCGTAACTCCAATCGCAACCGCATCACCCACCGAGGGACAATTCATTCGTGACCCTCCTGGAACTACCACCAGGAGCCAGTCACGGGTGGGGTTTAACCTCACCAGATCGGGCCAATTCCCACCCGCGCAGGATAGGGTTGCTCGCCAAATTCGACCTACCTAAATACCTGCGCGAGTAGTCGACCGGCGATCGTACTTCGCCGCAGGTTGGCCTAGGACACGAACCGCTTAAGCGGTCCGTTCCGTGCTACAGTGATAACCGAGCGGTTTTATCGCCGACCTCGACGGATGTGATTGTTTACCGGCGTTCAAACCCTCTACTAATTTATTCCGCGATTCAAGATGGCACTTTCAAAAGGGAAAAAGACGGCGAACGGGATACATTTCACACAAGGCATTATTTAAAGCACATATTGCACACACAACACAAGCAAGGCAGTCATGCAATATACAAGCAAGAAATAGAAAACAAAAGCAATACGACTGACTATAAGCAAGGATCAATTTACATGCACAGTTACTTAACAGTTTCTACTTGGCAGGACACGGCGCCACAGCATGCATACAAAAACAAAGAAAAACCCTCCCCATAGGCAGGGAGGTAGACGGGTTCGTAAACTTTATGGCACGGGACCTGGAGGACCGAACGGGTCCCGTGAGACCAAAGGGTCTTACCCGTGCCCTCGTAGCGCGACGGTGGGCAGGTCGCGACGTCGACTCTCCACGGCCTTGCGTAGCCGCGCCGACTCGGCCCCTGGCATGGTCAGCGAGCTCTCTCCGGCGTTGCTGCTGGTGCTTCCACGACCCACGGCCAAACAAGCAAAAGATTGAAGGGCAGAAGGGGCTTCAGGACCAGAGAGAGAGAAGTCCAAACGAAGGGAGGGAGAAGAG
>CM068953.1:73666123-73682774 GCA_035128595.1 Eptatretus atami
CCCCAGGATACAAGTTTCTTTGACCAACCAATATATTCTAATGCCACTCCCCTGAGTGCAACCACCAGTTTATAAACTCATTCCGTCCAGCAGTTTCGGAATACATTGAAGTCAACACACAGACGACAACAAAGACAGACAGGAACAATTTTCTCTCATAAATATCTATATATATCCAAAAAAAAAAAGTATATATATATATATAAACACACACACACACACACGGTGGTGTGTCGGTGTGTTCTCTCCCAATCCAAAACTATTTAAAACCTAGCAGCCTGAAACTTTGACAAATACAAAGGAGAAGACCAAGGAAGTGCTGAAGAATGAAAATGGGTGTTTGGGTTAATTAAAAACACCCTTTTGAAGATAATTATTGGCATTATTTAATTGTATATCCTTATCAGGCAATTCTCGGCACCTTGCTCTCTGGATCTTAAGGCGTTTCCTGGGTAAAACTTGCTGGGGTTTGAAGCTGCCATGTATTTTTTGGCCATGTCTCGACTATGCTCGACTTGGAACAGGCGGCAGAGATTTCTTAATGATAAAATAGTTGTTCACTTTCCTCACTCATTATAAAAATGCCTGTTCATTCATAGCTACAAATCGCTGGGTACATTTCAATGCTTATAAACATCCGGAGACGTCAGCGTTCGTGTCTTGACATTTTTCAGGTGCTCTGGGAGGTGTGTGTTTTGTGTTGCTAAACACGTGGCAAACAGCCATTTTCAACAACGCTTCATTGAAGTGCTTGCTTGAGTGCTTAAGCCACTTGGCAGGCTCTCTCCAAGCTGCTTGATTGTTTGTTTCGGACAGTATCTGTGCTCTCAAGGGAACACGATTAGACAGACGACGTTCCACCTGTGTTGGCCTGCGGTGCTGTGCGATTGATGCTGGGAGGTTCTATCCGCTGAAAATGTAAATTTTATTTTTACAGGATATAGTTTTGTTTAACCTTTTGTGCGATGATCTCATATAATTCCACTCCTCACTTTTGACATTGATACACTATAAAAAATAAGGTCATCCGACCAGGTGTTTGCATGATCTGGCTGTGAAGGCATCACGATACGTGATCGACATTGGCCCTTGATACAGTTATTTTCAATTGAATTTTGCTAATTTCCCACTTAAATTCCTTTTCAAAGACTCTGTTTGAAGGCAACTTTGTGTTTGTCTTTTTTATGTATTTTATTGCGTGTGTACGTTTATAACTGCATTACGAGTAACGGTAGTGTACGTGTCATATAAGTTGCTGCTGTTGCCTGCTATCCTCACATGGGGTGGGTTTCAGGAGGTGAAAGAGACCTGCCAGGTCTCAAAGTGTGTGTGTGGGGGGGGGGGAGAGGGAACCCTCCCTCCCACAGTGATATATGCAACGTTTGATGAAGTGTTCTCTGTCTCCACTTTGTCGTCAGCGAAGCGACGGGTGTATTTGCCAATATACATATATATATGTGTGTGTGTGTGTGTGTTGTGTGTGTGTGTATGTATGTATGTATATAATGATTTAATCTCTGAAAAGGTTACTTGGGACAGGAACCAACAACCACTCTTGGAGGACTGCATCATAGTTGGTGATTTATGATATGGCAAAGTAATTCAGTGCTCTCCATTGTCTGATGGAGGTGAGAGTTCTGCAACGGTATCATTTGGTTCACTTTTCACAAACCTGCCTTGAAAGGAACTCATATTTTACACCTTGGTTTTTTCATTACAAACAGTACCACTTTGTTCCAAATGTCAGAAGAATACACACCCCACCTTCCTTCCACACTTCCTCCTTAACTCAAGACACTGGAGAATCTCTGCCATCATGAAACATATTGAACCACCGCGTCGATAATCGATGCTCAATTGCTCGCCTGCACCAAGGATTGAGAGTTTGCAGTGACATGAGGAAAAGGTAGGAGGGATTAACAAAGCAAATTGTAGCCATTTGTGGCAATTTCAATCAAAAAACCTTCGATCTCTGCTCAATTTATTTTTCCTCAATTCATGCTCACACCTTGCCACATCACATTGTGATTGATTTGCCATTGCACTGATGTGACATCAGAATGATAGCTCAAAGCAGGAGAGAAAAAGGTAAGAGGAGAACATATACAGCAGCTGCAAAAGTATTCACCCCTACCAAATGCCACATTTAGATGATTACAAATTAGATAGAAACATTTTTTCTAAATGAACTTTTTATTCCAATGAAAGATGAAACTGAACTTACAGTATGTGTAAGGAGGTTACATGTCAGGAATACTGCAGAAACATGTCAAATCAAACTTCACTGGTTGGAAAGTATTCAGCTCCTTCGGTCAGTACTTGTTTGTGGGAAGAACCTTTTCAATGCAGCAATGACTGCAATGAGTATTTGAGGGTAAGTCCACCAGGTTTGCACAGTGAGATGGTAAAATCATTACCATTATTCATGTGAAATTTCTCTTGTTTCTGCCAATTTTGATGTGGGATCGTGGATAGACTGAACTTCAAGTCTCACCATAATGTTAATTGTATTCAGTCAGGACTATGACTGGGACACTCAAGAACATTTATTTTCTTTTATTCAGCACTCCAGTGTGGCTTCAACTTTGGTTATTTGGATCATTGCCGTGGAAGTGTTAATCTCCTACCCAGCTTCAGATTCATGCTGACTCGAGCAGGTTTTCATCAAGGATTCTCCTGTTATTTGCACTCATCCATTGTCCCTTTTGATCCCAAATAACCTTGTCAGTCCAATAATGAAACCAGCTGCAAACATGATGCTGCCACCACCATGCTTGACAGTGGGGATGATGTTGACTGGGTGATGCACAGTGTTAGGCTTGCACAGATGTAACACTGAGTTTAGACAAAAAAAAATTCAATTTTTGTCTCATCTGACCACAAACTTTTCACATACCTGCAGTATCATTAAGATGCTTTTTCACCAAACTCCATACAAGCTTTTAGATGTGTCCTTTTCAGTTATGGCTTCTTCTTGCCACCTGTCCATAGAGGCCATCCTTGTGAAGGGAACGGGATATTATTGATTGATGAACACTGATCCCATGTCGATGTCAAGCTGTGCAGATCTTTCAAAGTCATTGTTGGATTTAGAGTGACATTCCGAAACAGGTTTCCTGCTTGCTTGGCTCGAGTTTGGATGGGCGACCTGATCTGGTAGTCTCGGTGGTATGAACACATCTTCCATTCTTAATTATATGGATGAACTCTTTATGATGGATTTACCATACTCAGAGATGAGTGACTGAAATATTTTATTAACCCTCTCCTGAACAATGCTTCACACTTTATGTTTGACTTCTTTGGAAAGCTCCTTGTCTTTCATGGTTGCTTGTTGGTTGCGCAAGTGAGTTGCACTTAAAACTCCTTAGATAAGTGGGTGAGATTAATTAACTTAAACCACTGATTACATCCAGGTGAACCTATTACCCTTATTTTGTAACTTTCAAACAAATATTTACTCCTAAGTGATTTATGGTTGCACCCAGCAGGTAAACCCACTTTTATGAGAAACAGACATGGGATGTTTAAAAGGTTGTGACCTTAAATGATACCCTCGATACATCTAGGATCACATTCTAGGTCACAACCTTGGCAAGAAGCTGCAGGAATCTGTGGACAGCCCCTAACCAACATGACCGTATCTGCATAAAGGTGCATCGTCATTACTCGTGAATGGGTGAACTGAAAGCCCAGAGCAACCTTCTTACTTACAGGAAACAATTATATTAGGTAGTCAATATTGCTCGTTTATTTCAATAAATTACCTGTAATTTTATATAAACTCTGTGTAATTTGATGTGGCTATGTTGTTTTAGTTGCTGTACAGTGTTGGATTACCAACACAAGATTTCTTTTTTGCAGGCAACAGAGGCAAGATGGCAGATCAGCCAGTTAAACAAGGGTGCGGTGCAGTTTGTCCTTTAAGCCAGAAAACACCCATCATGACTAAACAAATTGCATCATATGCAGAGAGCGGGATGTAAAAGGTCTCACAATATCCAGGCCACAACCAAAGACAGGCTTCTTGTGGCCATGACAGCACAACAAGATAAGATCTTAAGACTGCAATCCTGATGGAACTGCAGACACATGGTTGACTGACAATTTGCAAAGTGCCAAGGAAATGTCAGAATTGATATATCATTGAAACGAGCTACCAACTTGCAAAGAAAAAACGGATGGAAGAGTCCCAGTGTGAAGACATGGCACATCACACATCACATTTGTTGCAAAAACACATGTGTAATATGTGGGAAGCGTGGCTGAGAGGCAGAGGTGACAATCAAATGTAACAGAGCAGCCAAAAGGTCATCAATGAAAAGGTCAAGAAGTTGACCAGAATTAGACATTCTGCTGCGATCATTGGCCAAGGACATGACTTGGTAGCTAATGACATATCCTACCGTAACCGTGCATGGTCGTATTCAAAGCTCCCGAATGGAATATTTGCACATCACATTCACCAATTCTAGTGCAGTAGACAGACCACCACCCCACCCCCATCCCCCACTTTTCAATAAATGGGGCTCCTGATAAATTCACAAGATCAGTATAGTGCCATTGTCACGAGTTTTAGTCAAGACTGCAGATGAACAACGATCAAGCTCCTAAAATGGAAGTGCAACAGCACTTTTGTCCATCAGACAAGCATGGATCAGGCTCATTTGTGCATTAATGCACCTCTTTGTGACAATCTTGAGAAGCTGAAGTATCTGGAAATAGAATCATGAGGCTGAGAGCATCGTACACTACAAATGCTGCAAGATACTCAGAGCAGATTCCAAGCTATGCAAAAGCCAAAGACAAAATGCACTGTCCACTGAGATTTATTTCAATGCTGCAGAGCAGATAGTTCCCGACCCAATTTTCAACTTCACAGCCATGATGCTCTGCAACAAGCACCAAAGCTAAAGAGATCTGGAAGAGTTATTGGTTGACCAGCCACAACAAGAGACTGTTGTCATCATGTCACAACCTCTGCAGCATGTCTCTGGTGTACTTATCCCACTGAGCATAACACTGCCCATCATATCATGTGTTCAACAGACAAGCAGCAAGTCCTTCATCACACTGAACAGGCTTGGAAGGGATCAGCTATGACCACATTGAACCGTCAAAATGACTGCACAGTGTCTCAACATCATGAAACATGTGGAAGAAGATGGGGTGTACCTCCCAGAGAACATGTCTCAGCCATGATGCACCCAAGAAGCTTCCAATCCACAGTATTATGACTACACGGGGCTTGCACAATGTTGCACCGGCATTCATACATTTCAGGGGCATGACACCACTCATTACCTATATTTTGTTGGAAAGATATGGCTGAACCAGAGCAAGCCAACAGAAATCCCACACTCCAGATGCTTGGAGATCCGGATGAAGATGACCTTGCATTACACCAGAGATCAACCAGGCAAGGCTCTTCTGGTTGCAGTCTATACCAACAAGGATGATGATTTCATGGGTGGTGAGCTCAGCAAGGTGAGGCGTACAAGTTCTGCACAATAAATCAACGCTGCTCAAGCTGTTGCACCAACAGAAGATGCATTTATCCAACATCTGCACCAAGCAGCACTGGTTGACTGTATTGGACAGGACCACGAATATTAGCGAGCCGAACATAAAACCATGTCAGGACTTCGGGTGGACTCTGGATGATAGCAAGTTCGTACCAGTGCATCCACACAACACCTGGCCAAGCAGATGACAAAGACAATATCCTGTGGGTGCGAAAGAGCTGCAACAGAAACTGTTAGTGTCACTGCCAGGGGATCCAGGAACAAGTGCAGTCGAGCATGGTGCACTGCCACCTATAAAAGCAGCAATGACTCAGACAGTGACACAGCTTGCTCGATATACAGTAGTCAGCACTTCCTGTACTTTATTTCATTTGATTAAGTAATAGACTGACAAGATCAAGCAAAACATTTCAACGTGTGGCTCTATAAAATAAATGTTCAACATTGTAATTCAAAATTAAGAATCAATTCACAAAAAAAAAAAAGTCTTTTAATCAGTGTTTAATTACCTGCACCCACATGCCTTGCTTGTGTTACATGTGGTGCAGATCGACAACTCATTACTTCCACCACCAAAAGTGAAGGAGGTTATGTTTTCACCGCTTGTGTGCAGGATTCAAAAAGTTGTGGATGGATTCGGACAAAACTTGGAGGACAGGTTGGTGAGTTGACAAGGATGAATAGATTCACTTTTGATGAAGATCGAATCCAGTCTGGAACGACAATTATTTAACTTTGTAATTCTTCACCATTTGAGTGCCAAAAACGATGTATAGCATGATATTCAAAAATATATTGGGCCTGATATGTTTTGTGGATCAGGCATTGCGTGGCGGAGGTATGCACTTACAGATGCCTTTAGTTTTGATATATTTGGCTGTTAGAAACTTTTTATATGAGACCACTGATAACCAGGATCAATGATGACAACAACAATATTAATAAATAAAAATAAATCGCCCTTATTTGCAAACACGGTCATGTTTTTTAGGGTGTCCCACAGATTTCCTGCAGCTCGCTGACAAGGTTGTGGACGGAGAATGTGATCCCAGATGTATATACATTTCATTTACAACATCCCATGTCGGTCAAATCCCTTTCCCCCTGGGTATTAATTAGGCAAGGGTTTGAATTCTGACGCAACTGAAATCATCTGATTTTTCTCTGTAAATCTAACTTATTCACATTTTATCTGCATTTTTAGCTTTATCATTTGGAGTGGTTTGTGAAGACTATACTGCATATCAAGTTTGATTTGAAAGCATCAGGAAACTAGAAGGGCATCGGTAGAGCAGATACCCGCCGGATCCGGATTTCACCAAAATCTAATAAATTAGACTTTGTCACACACCCAAACCTCGACACCAAATTTCATCCGAATCTGTCCGCAACTTTTTGAGATAGCCTGCACACAAAGACAGACAGAGACAGACAGACAGACAGAGAGAAAGAACTCCATCCACCTTCAGTGGGTTGAGAAATAAGCTCAGGGGCATCAAATGTGAAAACTTTGAGGTGGTGAATACTTTTGCAGGCACTGTATGTAACATGCAAAGGGTTAGAAATACAGAAATGTTCTCTTGGTGTTTACCAGTCATATTGTGATTGGTTACAACAGGCTTCGAAAGCCCATCAACTCTTTGCCAATTTTCCGGAAAACAAAATAATAAATCCTCAAAGTGTGGTCCACATTTGCTGTTATCAAGTGGACTTCCGTTTGTTATGCATCCTCTGCAATTATGATTATTAGAAGATTAATACAAGCACCATTCAGCACACTCAGATTTAGGTCCTCTGTACACTTCCATTTTAGCTTCATGCTGTCCATGTAATTCATAGCCTGTTGCAACATCTCTTTCTGCAACAAGGAAATCATTTACTGTGGCAATCTCAATGCTTTGCGAGCTCTTATTAGCAACTTGCTGCAAAGCAAAAATGGTGCCCGTTAAGCTATCCTGCACAGGTGTTTTCAAAATAAATAAATAAATGTTCTAACACTCCATTAACATAGAAAAAACAAAGTATGACATGCATGCCACACACATACACATCATATGCACAATTCACCAATTAGAGAGATTGACAAGTTTACATTGTGGGTTCATGGTTACATACCAGGAGGGGGAGATGCAGATGTACCACAACGGATACAAAAAAGGCAAGGGCTCATTCATGAGACTTAAAGAACTGTGGTAGATTCACTGAGCCAAATTGTGGTGGAAAGAAAACTCCATTTCCACACGATGGATCAGCATACAAAAGAGAACAATAATTTCATATACGAGGTGTGTTCAAAAAGTATCCAACCAAAATTTTTCGTGCGTAAAATGAAGCTAGGGAGGCGTGGTTTGGTGCACGTATGTAGGCGATCCTAATCCGTATGCGTGAATATTTTCCTGCCTGCAGAAGCTGTCAGTCGCCGACAGACCGCCGATGAGTGAGGAAGTGGAAGTGAGCGCCGTCGATTTTCGTTTTTGACAAAATGACGGAAAACTTGAACAACGCTACTGCATCATTTTGTTGTAAAACTTGGCGATTCCCAAGTGGAAACGATCCGCAAGATTCAACAGGCCTTCGGGACGAAGCAATGGGCACCACACAGATAAAAGAGTGGTACAACCGCTTCAAAGATGGTCGCACATCACTGGAAAGTGAAGCACGTTCTGGTAGCCTCAACATCCCGAAATGAGATGGTCATTGACCAAGTGAGGACCTACTGATGCAGGATCGTCGAATCACGATCAGAGAACTTGCAGACGAGGCGGGCGGTCAGCATTGGATCGTTCATTCCATTGTGACTGAGGATTGGGCTTAAGGAGAATCTCAGCGAAGTTCGTGCAAGCTGCTAACGATCGAGCAGAAGCAACTCCGTTTGGAGATCGCACAGGACATGCTGGAGACTGTGAACAGCGATCCCAACTTCAACACAGTGATCACTGGCGATGAGACCACAGTGATCCGTCATTTGTCAAAAACGAAAATCCGACGGCGCTCACTTCCACTTCCTCACTCATCGGCGGTCTGTCGGCGACTGACAGCTTCTACAGGCGGGAAAATATTCACGCATACGGATTAGGATCGCCTACATACGTGCACCAAACCACGCCTCCCTAGCTTCATTTGTTTACGCACAAAAAATTAAGGTTGGATACTTTTTGACACACCTCGTATATGGAGGAACAACATTCAATGAGTCACTGAAGCACTCAAATGAACTTCACAGTATATACTAAATTAAAGATTCTCTTTTGTATGCATGTATGTATCCATCGTGTGGAAATAGAATTCTTTTCCCACAGAAGCAAAACTAAGCTGTAGATCTTCGACAGTAATGTGAGTGAAGTCAGTCCACAGTCCTATTTGGATATAGATCTTGGAAAAAAAAAAAAAAAAAAAAAAAAAATCACTAAATAGCATGAAAACTACAGTCTTTCATCTCACAGTTGCCATAAAACAAAATCTTGAAAAATCTTCTGGTCTGACATGGCTAGTAAGAAAGAGGTTGAAAGGTTAACAAGGAGGAAAAACATCATAGGAGAGATAAACTTTGGAGGTGGAGATGGATTGGTCACGTGATGTGGATGGAGGAGCGAGATATGTCAAAAAGAGCAATATGTGGCACCTGACGCAAGAGAAAGGTGGGACGGCCAAGAGACTGAATGTGCCGTCGAGAAATGAGGAATGAAGGTAACTGAAAAAATAGAATGTGGAAAGTTCATAAGAAACTCCATTTGCCAGGAAGCATGATTGGTAAAGAAAAGCAACATACTTCAAACATGAGGTAAATTAGGCATTATATGTGATGAGAGTTGTGTGTGGGGAGGAGGGGAAGGAGGCAGAGGGTGTACCGAATTGTAAAGCACTTGTGAATCTAAATGCTAATATTTTGGTGTGAATTGCATTTATATTGGAGAAAGAAAATATATAGATAAATAAATAAAATAAACCAATGTCACCCTTAGGGTGACCCGTATCTTGCCAAAAGTGACTAGTGTTAAGGTCACACTGAGTGAGCTGCTATCCACCAGGAGCGACTCCTTGAGGAATATCTGCCTACGAGAGATTCCGATGAGTCGTTCTATAGATAATAATATGCGTTCATAACGTCACCAAATGATGTATAATGTCTCAAGCTTGACATATCTAGAAAGCACTCATCGAGGTGTTCAATTTGAGGTACTACACGATATGGTCCTAAACTTGAAAATTTGACCTTGGGGTCAAATATGTTTGACCTTAGGCGCTAACCATGAAGGTCAAGGCCAATCGCCACCAAAAATTAATCAGTTGAGTGCCAGACCATGAACATATTTCCATGAAGTTGAAGACGATCGATCAAAAATAAGGGTTTCGTCGACTCCCCTGATTTGCGACAAAGTGACCTTGACCTTTGACCTTCAAAATTTTATGCGCTGAAAGGGACCTCTATAGGCCTCTGATATGCGAAGTTACAAAAATTCCAATGAAAACTGTGCTCTGCAGAGTGATTTATACGTGATTAGACAAAAAAAAAAAAACAACAACAAAAAAAAAAAAACACTGAAGGTCAAGGCCAATCGCCACCAAAATTAATCAGCTGAGTGCCAGACCATGAACTATATTCCCATGAAGTTTGAAGACGATCGATCAAAATTACTCAAAAATAAGGGTTTTGTCGTTACCCTGATTTGCGACAAAGTGACCTTGACCTTCAAAATTTTATGCGCTGAAAGGGACCTCCAAGGCCTCTGATATGCGAAGTTACAAAAATTTCCAATGAAACTGTGCTCTGCAGAATTGTTTTATTTCATTGACACACGTGGTCACCTTTTGGCAAGATACGGGTCACCCTAAGGGTGACATTGGTTTATTTTATTTATTTATCTATATATTTTTCTTTCTCCAATATAAATGCAATTCACACCAAAATATTAGCATTTAGATTCACAAGTGCTTTACAATTCGGTACACCCTCTGCTCTCCTTCCCCTCCTCCCCACACACAACTCTCATCAGACATATAATGCCTAATTTGACCTCCATGTTTGAAGGTATGTTGCTTTTTCTTATCCAATCATGCTTCCTGGCAAATGGAGTTTCTTATGAACTTTCCACATTCTATTTTTATTCCAGTTGACCTTCATTCCTTTCATTTAATTCTCGACGGCACATCCTCAGGTCTCTTGGCCGTCCCACCTTTCTCTTTGCGTCAGGTGCCCAGCATATTGCTCTTTTTGACATATCTCGCTCCTCCATCCACATCACGTGACCAATCCATCTCCACCTCCAAAGTTTGATCTCTCCTATGATGTTTTTCCTCCTTGTTAACCTTTCAACCTCTTTCTTACTAGCCATGTCAGACCAGAAGATTTTTCAAGATTTGTTTTTATGGCCAACTGTGAGATGAAAGACTGTAGTTTTCATGCTATTTCTTTAGTGATTTTTTTTTTTTTTTTTTTTTTCCAAGATCTATATCCAATATAGGACTGTGGCTGACTTCACTCACATTACTGTCGAAGATCTCCAGCTTAGTTTTGCTTCTGTGGTGGAAAAGAATTCTATTTCCACACGATGGATACTACATGCATACAAAAGAGAATCTTTAATTTAGTAATACTGTGAAGTTCATTTGAGTGCTTCAGTGACTCATTGAATGTTGTTCCTCCTATACGAGGTGTGTTCAAAAAGTATCCAACCTTAATTTTTTGTGCGTAAACAAATGAAGCTAGGGAGGCGTGGTTTGGTGCACGTATGTAGGCGATCCTAATCCGTATGCGTGAATATTTCCCGCCTGTAGAAGCTGTCAGTCGCCGACAGACCGCCGATGAGTGAGGAAGTGGAAGTGAGCGCCGTCGGATTTTCGTTTTTGACAAATGACGGATCACTGTGGTCTCATCGCCAGTGATCACTGTGTTGAAGTTGGGATCGCTGTTCACAGTCTCCAGCATGTCCTGTGCGATCTCCAAACGGAGTTGCTTCTGCTCGATCGTTAGCAGCTTTGGCACGAACTTGCTGAGATTCTCCTTAAGCCCAAATCCTCAGTCACAATGGAATGAACGGATCCAATGCTGACGCCCGCCTCGTCTGCAAGTTCTCTGATCGTGATTCGACGATCCTGCATCAGTAGGGTCCTCACTTGGTCAATGACCATCTCATTTCGGATGTTGAGGGCCTACCAGAACGTGCTTCACTTTCCAGTGATGTGCGACCATCTTTGAAGCGGTTGTACCACTCTTTTATCTGTGTGGTGCCCATTGCTTCGTTCCCGAAGGCCTGTTGAATCTTGCGGATCGTTTCCACTTGGGAATCGCCAAGTTTTACACAAAATTGATGCAGTAGCGTTGTTCAAGTTTTCCGTCATTTTGTCAAAACGAAAATCGACGGCGCTCACTTCCATTCCTCACTCATCGGCGGTCTGTCGGCGACTGACAGCTTCTGCAGGCAGGAAATATCACGCATACGGATTAGGATCGCCTACATAGTGCACGCAAAACCACGCCTCCCTAGCTTCATTTGTTTACGCACGAAAAATTTTGGTTGGATACTTTTTGAACACACCTCGTATATGAAATTAATTGTTCTCTTTTGTATGCTGATCCATCGTGTGGAAATGGAGTTCTTTTCCACCACAATTTGGCTCATGAATCTACCACAGTTCTTTAAGTCTCATGAATGAGCCCCTTGCCTTTTTTGTATCCGTTGTGGTACATCTGCATCTCCCCCCTCCTGGTATGGTAACCATGAAACCCACATATGTAAACTTGTCAATCTCTCTAATTGGTGAATTGTTGCATATGATGGTGTATGTGTGTGGCATGCATGTTCATACTTTGTTTTTTCTATGTTAATGGAGTGTTAGAACATTTATTTATTTATTTTGAAAACACCTGTGGCAGGATAGCTTAACGGGCACCATTTTTGCTTTGGCAGCAAGTTGCTAATAAGAGCTCGCAAAGCATTGAATGATTTGCCACAGTAAATGATTTCCATGTTGCAACAGGCTATGAATTACATGGTACAGCATGAAGCTAAAAATGGAAGTGGTACAGAGGACCTAAATCTGAGTGTGCTGAATGGTGCTTGGTATTAATCTTCTAATTAATCATAATTGCAGAGGATTGCATAACAAACGGAAGGTCCACTTGATAACAGCAAATGTGGACCACACTTTGAGGATTTATTATTTTGTTTTCCGGAAAATTGGCAAAGAGTTGATGGGCTTTCGAAGCCTGTTGGTAACCAATCACAATATGACTGGTAAACACCAAGAGAACATTTCTGTATTTCTAACCCTTTGCATGTTAACATACAGTGGCCTGCAAAAGTATTCACCACCTCCAAAGTTTTCACATTTTGATGCCCCCTGAGCTTATTTCCTCAACCCACTGAAGGTGGATGGAGGTTCTTTCTCTCTGTCTGTCTGTCTGTCTCTGTCTGTCTTTGTGTGCAGGCTATCTCAAAAAGTTGCGGACAGATTCGGATGAAATTTGGTGTCGAGGTTTGGGTGTGTGACAAAGTCTAATTTATTAGATTTTGGTGAAGATCCGGATCCGGGCGGAGGTATCTGCTCTACCGAGTGCCCTTCTAGTTTCCTGATGCTTTCAAATCAAACTTGATATGCAGTATAGTCTTCACAAACCACTCCAAAGTGATAAAGCTAAAAATGCAGATAAAATGTGAATAAGTTAGATTTACAGAGAAAAATCAGATGATTCTCAGTTGCGTCAGAATTCAAACCCTTTGCCTAATTAATACCCAGGGGGAAAGGGGATTTGACCGACATGGGATGTTGTAAATGAAATGTATATACATCTGGGATCACATTCTCCGTCCACAACCTTGTCAGCGAGCTGCAGGAAATCTGTGGACAGCCCCTAAGAAACATGACCGTGTTTGCAAATAAGGGCGATTTATTTTTTATTTATTTAATATTGTTGTTGTCATCATTGATCCTGGTTTATCAGTGTGTCTCATATAAAACAGGTTTCTAACAAGCCAAATATATCATAAACTAAAGGGCACTCTGTAGAGTGCATACCTCCGCCACGCAATGCCTGATCCACAAAAACATATCAGGCCCAATATATTTTTGAAATATCATGCTATACATCGTTTTTGGCACTCAAATGGTGAAGAATTACAAAGTTAAATAATTGTCGTTTCCAGATCTGGATTCGGATCTTCATCAAAAGTGAATCTATTCATCCTTGTCACTCACCCAACCTGTCCTCCAAGTTTTGTCCGAATCCATCCACAACTTTTTGAGATCCTGCACACACAGGCGGTGAAAACATAACCTCCTTCACTTTTGGTGGTGGAAGTAATGAGTTGTCGATCTGCACCACATGTAACACCGAAGCAAGGCATGTGGTGTGGCAGGTAATTAAACACTGATTTAAAAGACTTTTTTTTTTTTGTGAATTGATTCTTAATTTTTGAATACAATGTTGAAACATTTATTTTATAGAGCCACACGTTGAAATGTTTTGCTTGATCTTGTCAGTCTATTACTTAATCAAATGAATAAAGTACAGGGAAGTGCTGACTACTGTATATCTGAGCAAGCTGTTGTCACTGTCTGAGTCATTGCTGCTTTTATAGGTGGCAGTGCACCATGCTCGACTGCACTTGTTCCTGGATCCCCTGGCAGTGACACCAACAGTTTCTGTTGCAGCTCTTTCTGCACCCACAGGATATTGTCTTTGTCATCTGCTGTGGCCAGGTGGTTTGTGTGGATGGCACTGGTACGAACTTGCTATCATCCAGAGTCCACCCGAAGTCCTGACATGGTTTTATGTTCGGCTCGCTAATATTCGTGGTCCTGTCCAATACAGTCAACCAGTGCTGCTTGGTGCAGATGTTGGATAAATGCATCTTCTGTTGGGTGGCAACAGCTTGAGCAGCGTTGATTTATTGTGCAGGAACTTGTACGCCCTCACCTTGCTGAGCTCACCACCCATGAAGTCATCATCCTTGTTGGTATAGACTGCAACCAGAAGAGCCCTTGCCTGGTTGATCTCTGGTGTAATGCAAGGTGCATCTTCATCCGGATCTCCAAGCATCTGGAGTGTGGGGATTTCTGTTGGCTTGCTCTGGTTCAGCCATATCTTTCCAACAAAATATAGGTAATGAGTGGTGTCATGCCCACTGAAACTGTATGAATGCCGGTGCTCAACATTGTGCAAGCCCCGGTGTAGTCATAATACTGTGGATTGGAAGCTTCTTGGGTGCAGTCATGGCTGAGACATGTTCTCTGGGAGGTACACCCCATCTTCTTCCACATGTTTCATGATGTTGAGACACTGTGCAGTCATTTTGACGGTTCAAGTGGTCATAGCTGATCCCCTGTCCAAGCCTGTTCAGTGTGATGAAGGACTTGCTGCTTGTCTGGTTGAACACATGATATGATGGGCAGTGGTTATGCTCAGTGGGATAAGTACACCAGAGACATGCTGCAGAGGTTGTGACATGATGACAACAGTCTCTGTTGTTGGCTGGTCAACCATAACTCTTCCAGATCCCTTTAGCTTTGGTGCTTTGTTGCAGAGCATCATGGCTGTGAAGTTGAAAATTGGGTCGGGAACTATCTGCTCTGCAGCATTGAAATAAATCTCAGTGGACAGTGCATTTTGTCTTTGGCTTTTGCATAGCTTGGAATCTGCTCTGAGTATCTTGGCAGCATGTTGTAGTGTACGATGCTTCTCAGCCTCATGTAGTTCTATTTCCAGATACTTCAGCTTCTCAAGATTGTCACCAAGAGGTGCATTAATGCACAAATGAAGCCTGATCCATTGCTTTGTCTGATGGACAAAAGTGCTGTTGCAGCTTCCATTTTAGGGAGCTTGATCGTTGTTCATCTGCAGTCTTGACTAACAACTCGTGAACAATGGCACTATACTGATCTTGTGAATTTATCAGGAAGCCCCATTTATTGAAAAGTGGGGATGGGGGGGGTGGGGTGGTGGTCTGTCTACTGCACTAGATGAGTGAATGTGATGTGCAAATATTCCATTCGGGAGCTTTGAATACGACCATGCACGGTTTACGGTAGGATATGTCATTAGCTACCATAGTCATGTCCTTGGCCAATGAGTCGCAGCAGAATGTCTAATTCTGGTCAACTTCTTGACCTTTTCATTGATGACCTTTTGGCTGCTTTCTGTTGACACTTTGGATTGTCACCTCTGCCTCTCAGCCACCGCTTCCCACATATTACACATGTGTTCTTTGCAACAAATGTTGATGTGTTGATGTGCCATGTCTTCACACTGGGTACTCTTTCCCATCCGTTTTTTCTTTGCAAGTTGGTAGCTCGTTTCAATGATATATCAATTCTGACATTTCTCTTGGCACTTTGCCAAATTGTCAGTCAACCATGTGTCTGCAGTTCCATCAGGATGCAGTCTTAAGATCTTATCTTGTTGTGCTGTCATGGCCACAAGAAGCCTGTCTTTGGTTGTGGCCTGGATATTGTTGAGACCTTTTACATCCCGCTCTCTGCATATGATGCAATTTGTTTAGTCATGATGGGTGTTTTCTGGCTTAAAGGACAAACTGCACCGCAACCCTTGTTTAACTGGCTGACTTGCCATCTTGCCTCTGTTGCCTGCAAAAAAGAAATCTTGTGTTGGTAATCCAACACTGTACAGCAACTAAAACAACATAGCCACATCAAATTACACAGATGTTTATATAAAATTACAGGTAAATTTATGAAATTAACGAGCAAATTTGACTACCTATGATATAATTGTTTCCTTGTAAAGTAAGAAGGTTGCTCTGGGCTTTCAGTTCACCCATTCACGAGTAATGACGATGCACCTTTTATGCAGATACGGTCATGTTGGTTAGGGGGCTGTCCACAGATTTCCTGCAGCTTCTTGCCAAGGTTGTGGACCTAGAATGTGATCCTAGATGTATATCGAGGTATCATTAAGGTCACAACCTTTTATAACATCCCATGTCTGTTTTCTCATAAAAGTTGGGGTTTACCTGCTGGGTGCAACCATAAATCACTTCAGGAGTAAATTATTTGTTTGAAAGGTTACAAAATAAGGGTAATAGGTTTCACCTGGATGTAATCAGTGGTTTAAGTTAATTAATCTCACCCACTTATCTAAGGAGTTTTAAGGTGCAACTCACTTGGTC
>CM068953.1:73691575-73716066 GCA_035128595.1 Eptatretus atami
TATTTGCCAAAAATGAAATATAAATATAAAACACATTTTCAGCCTTTTATATTTATAAATTTTCCACCGCAGGTGCAAAAGTTTCAAAACCCGAAATGTAAACGTCGGCATTTATTTTCAAAATATAATTTTGCGCCCGCACCAAAAGGCCGAGTCACCTTTAACCAAACTGTGCAGTAGAGCTGCGCAGTAGTCTTCGGTCATGGTAGCAGTGGCCAGCATGGTTCAGATTGACTGTGGTTTCTGGGGCGAAAGTGATTGTTAAGAAGTATGTCAGAAGTATAAATTTGAGGGGCTGTATTGGTGATTTTATAATGCAACATCTTGATGACGAATATTCTGGCCGAACTATTGCATCAATTCAGTGCAGCAGCAGGGATGATTCACAGGCAACTCTCGATCGTGCCGATTTTGTTTCCGTCTAAAGTTGTACACCGCTGTTTGTATTGAAAATTTCGGTGCCAAGTACGTCAAAGTTTCCCTGCGAGATTCTGATATTCAGCCTTCAACGGACCAGAAATCAGCGCCCGATATGTACAGCTTGCTTGGCTAGAGGGGAAAAAAAAAAACCAGAGGAAGGTCAATGGACAGAAAAAATGCAAGAAATAACTTTATGTACTGTGGCAATGCGATGTGTTGCAGCCTGGGCTCTGATGCCATTGAAGTATCCCCATGTGCTTGATGTGACAGTGAACTGTTGTTGAACACTTGAAAGATTGCATGTACAATTTGATATTGAACTTTATTTTTATTTTTCAAATTGATTTCAATGGCTTTATATTGCAGCGGGATGTGTTATTCCTGGTGGTCTTAACTGTTTTCGGTACCATTAGTGCTTTTATGATTTTTCTTAAAGATGTTTTCATAGCCATTGTTTTTAATGAAACTGACAAATTTTTACAAACAGACAAGTCGTTAGATGGACGAGCAGTAACTTTACCTTTAAATCAATGTATATGTTGTGTTTGTATTTTTGGTTTTTGAATAATTTGCGATTTGAGAGGTCATGTGACTCCTTTGCTGATCTTTCCAATCGTTGTAATGTCCTAATGAAGTTATTTTTCACATCCGATACCATATTTGATGATTGGAGCTCACCATCTCATCCATTGTACAGGTGTCCTAAAAAAAACTTGGCCTTCTTAGGGAGCGCAGAGGAGAAGGCAAAAATCACATCACATAATGTAGAGGAGGAGGGATAATCGCATCGCTTCAACGTCCTAATTTGAAAACTATAGCAGCTACAAAAGCAATGTATACAGCAATTTGTAGGCATGAAGATATGAGTGAAGAAGGTTAAGAAAAAAAATTTGAGCACTTTTCCGTACAGATTTATAAACGGTTGTGACCTGTTCCAAGTTGAGGCATTGTTGAGCAGGCCAAAACAAAATGGTGGCTTAAGACCACCAGTGAGGTGACAGCGGGCTAACCAAGATGGTGCACCACCGTCTTGATGAGGCTTTTTTATTATTATTATCATTATTTTATTTTTTTCGACTTTTGTTCTTATTTATTTTTGATGATCACCCAATTAATTATCTTCAAAAGGTGTGTTTAAAGTAAACCAAATTTACCCAGTTTTCACTTTTGCCCTCACTTGCCTTGTAGTTCCCTTAGCATGCATGCTAGGTTTCTTGGTTTTGTGGAGGACGCGCGCACGCGCACACGCACACCTTTTGTATATGTTTTCAGGGTGAATCAGAGCAATGATAAAGTGCTGTATTTTATAGATGCCAAAATTGATTTGCATGAAAAAATAAATATATATATATATTTATCAAATGAATGTTAAAACCAGAAGTGACAGCGCTCTAGTCAATTGGTGGGGAGAAGCATGGAGCTTGGCTTGTACATCGGCACTTCCGCATTACATTTGAAGTCAAATCCTTTCTCTGGAATTGAACCAATTGCATTTAATTATCAATATTCTACATGCAGAATGGAAATTAACGTACAAAGGGTTCCAGTCTCTGTGGGGACGATACTGAGTGTAAGTAGGCCTATTCATTGCATGATCCTATGACTTCAAACATGAAAATAAGGCCATTTGGCCCATCATTGCTGTGTTTCACTCTCAGGTTAATTTTTGCTACAGCTCTAAACTTCAACCTACTTGATGTTTTGTAAACGTCTAACTAATCCGATCTTTATCGGGTGACAACTTGTTTTGGTGAGAATTTTCATTGCAAGAGAATTTTGACTTTCTTCCTTAAAACTAGCTGTTTTGTCAAACTCACTATTTTTCATTTCCTTCTACAGGTCTTGGATTTTTTTTTTCTGGTCTGCTGCTTCAAAAGTGAAAATGGAAACCAAATGTTGGGATTTGAGTCCTATTGCCAAAAGCTCGTAGTTCTACATAACCCTCCCTGCATCTACTGAGCATCGCTCTGTGCCGTCCTTGGATTGCACTCACCGATGCTGCTGCAAGCATGTTATCCAAGTTGGGATCGAACATTGAGAATGAACATGCAACATGGACGGCTGCTGGTGATGAACCAGAGGGTGACAGCGCCATTGAGACCGGTGACATTTCAGAAAATGTGACTACCGCAGCGCTGCCAGAAATCGGCAGCCACTTCCTGCCAAATGGGCAGAAGAAGTAAGTTGGAAAATGTCTCGGATCATTTTGGCAAACATAGTTTTACAAGATTTCCAGTTATATAAATGCACCGTCTATCATCTCATCTTTATTTGCTATGTAAATTTCCTCCTTGGCACATCCTATGAGACTGAAGATGATGGTTTCAGCAAGGGATTCTAAAAATGCAAACACAAGAACAAACTGGTATTCTTACTTGCATTCATTGTTGTTGTTGTCATTTATTAAACTTGGCAATGATTTCGTCACGGTTGATGTTTGTTATATTTAGCCAGATTCCTTTTTCTATCGTGTCCATTTTGTCAGGATAGAAACATTGTGCAAATGTAAATAGAATGTTTCACAGAATCGATGATATTGTGTACTGGAGCTGTTGGATGAAGTATAATTGAAATGTTCTTTATATGAGAAACTAAATCCTTCCTCCATATGCAGCATTGAGTTGAGTTTGCATTGATTCTCGCATGGGCATGGTGATGCTCCTGATGTAGTGCCCCATTTCGGTTGGAGAAGGAATTTGGAACTTATCCAGGATACCAGTAATAGCTTGTCTACTCTTCGTGAAGAACCTCGTGAGACCTTTAACGACCACCAACTAGTGCTTGCAAATGGGATGCCCAGTTTAACGTCTATCTTAGGGACAGCACACTGACAAATCTCCCTGCCTATGAAACACTTGGGTGACAGTTTATAGCTGGGCTGAGATTTGAACCCAGGCTGCATACATCATACCAACAAAGATTCAACCTTGGTCTAAAGTGCGAGAGATCTCCCTAGCATTGATGAGTCTTGCACCCTTTGCTGTTGTCCATGGCCATCTCCTTCGCTGTATATCAGATTTCATCCACTCTTACAATCAGCTAGTTACTTTGTATTGGAATTCTTCCCATGCTCTATATCCAGAGGCAGGAAGCCCTCAACGAGGCATGAAGCGATGATCCTCTTCTTGGTTGATATCACTCACCTCTCTATCACTATATATAGTCTATCATTATATTCCTATATAATTGTTAAGTAATGACCTCCACACATTATATCACACTGCAGGTGAATCCGCCTTGAGCTGTTGCTCGGCTTGGCTTTTCAACCTCGTCTAATGAACCGACCAGCTAGGCTTGACATCCAGCTGTAGGTGGCAGGCATTTTTAATTTGTTCAAGGTCCTGGCGATAACTTGCCTACTCTTCACGAAAGTCACCGTGGGCTCTTTAATATCCACCAAAGACCAATACTGGCAGACGGTTCCTCCACTTGGCTCTGATGGATGGTACACTCATAGAGGCATCACCCTGCATGTGAAACACCAGGGTGACAGTTTACAACTGATTTGGGATTCGAACCCAGACTAGACCGTTCAGACATGTTCATATATATAGGCTTTCCTGCCAGCACCCAAGAAGCAATAATTTGTGTTAATTTATTTATTATAATTCCACTTTAACAGCCTTGTAATCCCTCTTCTTCTTCTGCATGTCAGTTTCTCTCACAACTCCCCTTCCCCTTTCAATTTCTCTCATCTGCCTCGATCACATTCCCTTCTTGATCGTAAGCATCTTTGTCCTCTCTCTGTTTTGGCCAACAGCCTTTCTCCCCCCCCCCCCCAACTTGAGCCCTCGAGCCTGACAACTTATTCCGTAGGGTAGTTTTTTCTTTTTCCTATTGCTCTTAATGCCCTGCAGGTATTGTGGTGGCTCAGATTGCAGTGCATTCACCACTGATTGGATAATCCTGGGCATGATGGAGGATAATTATGCACTGAGGCAATTTAATCTGATCACAGATCTTAAATTGGTTGCTGGGATGGCAGTGTTGTACATTAGAAGATTTTAAGCTGGTTGTCCCCATTGCACATGCTTGTGGATTTTTTTTTTCCTTTAATAAGAATAGGCCTTTGGGCTGATTCTTGATGAAATTGCAGATTATTGCTATACACTCTGCATAGGTTAGGATTGATAGATCAGCCACTGCATTTGAGAACTCAATGAGTCCAATGTACAATCATTTTTATTTTTGTTTTTGCAATTCCTACTCCCCCCCCCCCCCTCTTCCTCCGTCATAAATTAACTAAACTCTCTTGTACGTTCTTTTTCTAAAGCTACGCATTGCGGTTTCTTGATATGCGATGCAATCTACCTTATGGGGTAGGTGAACCCTTACAAATTCTCCAAGAATGGGAACTTGGCTGTACAATTTATGGCCATGCAAAGATTTTCAAAACTATACACATGCATCTTGGCCTAAAGACCAAGGTGCATGGTCACACATAAAACACATGCTCATGTACCTCGTCTCCAAGGCTAAAAATGCAGCGTCATACAATCTACACTTGCTTTTTTTTTAATGGCTTCATCACTTGCCTTGATGGCTTCACCCACAGGACAAAATGGACATGTGCACAACCTTGTAGTTCATAGGTCTTGTTGGGATGGTTTTATAGATACACAGTTGTCAGTCATCATGCTTTCAATGATGCCTTTTCAAGCTTTCAGATACAAACAAAGACCATTTTGGTCTGAAGCTGATTGCTTGGATGATGAATGAGGAAACAGTATTGTCACAGATAACTTGCACATTATGAAAACATTTCCTCGTCTGTTTTAGTTCCTCGTAACACTAACCTTGATCTTTGTGAGCAGTCTAATTTTTTATTTTTATTTTTTGCTTTTGATTTATCTTTCAAAGGGATGTCTGACCTACCTTCCCATGCAATTGATGTTAACTGATCTTTATGTCGCTGTCCCCCCAAAAGAAAAAAAAAGTAAAGAACATATTACTTCAACATTGTATGCCGTAAACCTTTAAACCCATGTACACACAGCCAGCAGCCAACTTTGATGGAATTTGCAGAATTTAACAGGAAGTGGAAGTTGCCTGACGTATAGATAAAGGAAAACCACAGGGTCGGAGCAGATGAAAAATATGGGTCTACTTAATGTAATGCACGTTAACTGTGAGTTTGTGGCGCTGCGGTTGTCTGGGAGCAAATCCCACCTTGGCCCGAGGTTTTGGGGGGGATGGGGGGAAGTAGGGGGTGGAGGAGGTGGTTGAGTTTATGCACAGTCTATGCTGGGACAGCTGCTGCTCAACAAACTTCACAGTATGTATTCCACAAATATAGATTGTACCAGAGTTGTACAATTCACCTTTTAACCCGAATCCTTTTCATCCTTTCGATGCAGTAATAATCCCTGCTGTTCCATCAGGTTTCTCCTCTGTCTTCGTCATCTCATCAATATTCATGAGTCCTCCACCCCTACCCCCCACCATCTCACGAAACAGCGGGTTTTTGATGAAAAGTCCAACTTCAACCACCGTTTTCTCTACGATTGATGTACATTTCGCAGTTGACGCTAGACATGTGTGGTGATATCTTGCAGATGGTATTTTCAGAAAAGAAAAATTGAGCTCAAATGGTTGAACATTAACTCTTTAAATGAAAGCACAAGTTTAGCTTGGAGACTTTCTATTGTACCAAAACGTGTTTGTTTTTTGGTTACTCGTATAACTAATCGGCTGTTTTAATAACCGTGCCGACAAGGTCTGTTTGTTCTTATTCTAGATTGCATTATACAAAATATCATCATTTTCCTTCAATGTGTACTTATCTTTCATACTGGCCAAAAACACTTCCTCCCCTCCTCCTCCCCCTCCTCCTCCCTCTCCTCCTCCCTCCTCCTCCTCCTCCTCCTCCTCCTCTCTCTCCTCCTCCTCCTCCTCCTCCTCCTCCTCGCACCCCCCCCCCGTCCCTCTCCATTTTTAATAGAAGCAGTATTTGGGAATTAAGTAGATTGACAGTTTCAGATTTATTCTCTGAATAATTTTAAATTGATGGTTCCTCCAGTTTGTTGTTCGTGACACTTTAACATTTTTTCTTCCTTCCCATCCCTCAGAACCCATAAACACAACCTTTCTCTTATTTCCAACATCTCGACACTCTCGGCACTCTCCCTACTCAGTATTGGCGAAGAGTTTGAGGACTACGGGGAGGGTGATTTCACAGACCTTTCTATGGAGGAAGCACCACCACCACCGCAATTGGTCGACCCTCTGGTCTCCCGAAAAACTTCATTGCTACCTCACAATGGGTGAGTTAAAGGATGAGGGTTCAGCGTCTCGGCTTTGAGTTTGTAGTTCTGAACTTAGCTTAGGATTGTAAAGGGTTTCCCTCTGATGTATTTGAAACTGTTGTGCTTGAGGTGATAATGATATTATGTTGTGGTTGAGATGTGGGCTCCTTTTGTTTCTCCGGACAGTTTTGCCTTTGTAATTGATGGTGCCATAACGACATGTATACCTTGACAAATGGGCACATTATTATTATTATTATTATCTTTTTTTTGACAGAACAAGCCATGAGGATGGATGCGTGGATGGTCATCTAATGTCAGAAGCACTATATTTTTGCACTGGATGCTCTCGTCACCTGGAACAGTTGGGGGAGCTCGAAAATCGCCTCCACAGACTGGAGACCTCCAGGTAAGTTGTGGGTTCTCTTTTTTTTATTTTTTGGGGTTCGTTGATGTGAGGGAAAAGGATTTGTTTCCTAATCCCCGAGGGAAGCTCACAAAGCATGATTATGCTTACCTTGTGAATCTAGCTATTATTTGAGCAAATATAGTTCAGCATGTTGCTTAATATAATTTTTGGAGAGTTTGGACTTTTTCTCAACCACCTCTATTGTTAACAGCTCCTTTTTTGTCATTGTAGACATAGAGGAATCCAATGGAATTACGAAGTCTAAAATCATTCCAAATGTTTAGATAATTTCACATACTGGTCACATGTTTGCTGAGCAAAACCATCTAGCTATTGTTTTCTTTTCTTTTGTCATAAAAGTACAATCCTTATAGGTAGGCATATAGCCACCAATATTACTTTCCAAGAAAAACTGCAGGTGGAACCCTTTGTCAGGTTTCGTGAACCAATTTCTGTTCAATAATGTAACGTATTGTTTTTTTATTTATTTAATTATTATCTTTTCTGCCTATCCACAGTCCAAACAAAAGGATGCTGTCTATGGCATATGCAAGGTATGTTTTCTTCACATTTCACCAATGCGGTTTTGTTTTATAAATCCCGTTAAATAATATCATTTTGATGAGGACCGGGTATTCTAGGGCACTGTCCAAGACCGGTGTTGGTAAAACATTTTTGAAATCCATATGACCATTACGGATGAACCCACTTGGATGGTGACCTGTTGTCCGGCTTTGTTTGGATTAAAACTTCTTTTGTTGCATCTTTCTCACTGCTCGATGCACATTCTTTCAGTAAATATTGGTAGTAGCCAGTCTAACATCTGCATTGTATGCTCTTGTCACCCAGGCAGCTAATGCAAGGTAGGAGTGGCAGCTTGGATAACTTGGTTCCAGATTGCACGGACTCAGCAGAACCTGACATTGAGGAAAAGGTGTTTATGCTTTTGTGTATATATCTATATGTATATATATATTTTTTATATATATATTTTTTTTAACGCCATAAAATTGATTGCTAATTAATGACACAAGGGTTTTGTTAGTTTTTGCAGTTCATATGCTTGAATAGTTTTAATTTGGTACCATCGACTAACAATCAAGTGCTTATAAACTTCAAATTATTACAGCGATTTGCTTCAATATAACTTGCGGTTAATACAAACATGTTGTGAACTCGAGCTGTGAGTGTGGTTATTGTTGCATTTTTGGACCTTTGGTGTGGTATTTACATTAAAAAGTTGTGGAATAAGGTTTTGGATAATATCAGACTTTGGGCTTATCTTCACTTCCTGGAGAAGTTTTCTTTGGTTCTCTTGTTAACAAAATTACCATTACTTTATAAATAACTCTTGCAAATCATGCACTGGTCTATAGTTCAGTGATATCTTTCTGTGTTTCAGTAGGCTATGATACAGTTCAGTTCCTGGTGATATACACACTGTGTGCGTGTAATCCAAAATGTTACAATCACTTGTTCATATAGTGCGTTTTATTTATTTATTTATCTATTTATTTATTTTGATGTACCATACTCTTTACAGAGCTTTGGTGCTGCCGAAGCAGTTTCTTGGCAAGGGTCAGTGCCGTGTATAAATCGTCTGGCCAACTAAACAATAGGTGCCATATTGTTACCAAGGTAGCCAGCAATTGAGCGCTGCATAGTTCAAAGGGGCACAGGCACCATGACTGGGCATGGATTTCTTTGGTGGCATTTTCAAAATATTTATCCATTTTTATTCGCTCAGTTGCAATCAACCCATGCATGCCATAATCGGATGCCACTGAGGCACATATAAGTTAGAATCCTGCCCCCAATACAATTATGTACAGTCGGCATGTGGGTTATGTTGCATAAACAAATCAAAGGTGACAATTTTTTTTTTATATACAAGTTATGATTATTTGACTAATCCTGAACAACAGTAGTCATAGCGACATTTATTTATTTATTTATTCATTTATTTTCAGAGAATATCAATCATCATAGCAGAATATTCAGAGGGAAGAATCCTGAAATTCAAATGACTAAAACCCATGCCCCCCTATAATCACAGATTAAATTTCATAGCTCAGTGACTATTGGTGTATACATATTGCATCGATTGTGGTTGTGGGAGACTACTTGAGTTTTTTTGCAATCATCTCAGCGCCATATTTTTGCTCCACAGCTCCCTGTCGTCGTCCGTAATTTTCTATTCTGCTTTTTCGAATATACTGTATAGCATGATATTTCAAAAAGTTGTGGATGAGTTGGGTGACGAGAACAATCCTATTCAATTTTGTTTCATGTCTGGATCCAGATCCGGCCTATTAGTGGGATACAAAATGTAAACTGTTCAGCCTGACAGAGGTATGCACTCTACTGAGTACTGTTCTAGTTAGCTCTCTTCTTGGTGAAGTAGTTTTGCAGTGATTTGACTTTTGCTTCCAAGTCCGTTCACTATGTTTGTGTACTCTGGGGGTGTGGCATTAGTTCCATCTCCATCAGCTCAATGTAAGTGGATCGAGATTTTGGGAGCAGAGAACGGCACAGCTACATCCAGGTTTTCATCCTTGTCACTGTCATCTTCACCTGAAAAGGGAGTCGATGCATGTAAACATCTAATCGTTGATTTCAACAAGCTTATATGGGAAAATACCAGGGAGTGACTAATGTGGTAAATTTTGCACAACTTGACACCATTTTTTTATGGAATTGATAAACAAATTGCAAAAAGGGAGCAGATTTGGACTGATCAACAAATTGAAGTCGATTACGGAAGGTTAACACAGTGCATCATCAGCAAACCTGTGCGCTAATATATTCATCAGCTAATATATTCTGTGCTGAGTGATTATAGAAATCGGAGCAGAGGAATTGAAGGTGATTTTTCGATCAATCGGCTCGGTGGCAAAATACTAACCGCTGATGAAGTGATCCAAAGTTGGCAAAGTAAAAGTGCTTTACTGGCCCCTGATAAAGGGAGGGAGCACTGTATTATGCTCCTATTCACTCCATTCCTTTAGTACAATCGATAGTGTAATAGAGAAGAAGAAGATTCAGAGACTCTAAAGCTCCTTCGAAAGAGTAGAAAGTACTCGTTTTCTCTGATACCTCATGGAATGCTGCAAAACAACAGAAAATTTCATACTTTGTTTGGTATATTATCCGTCCATGATGGGCATTACCACGTTTGAAATATGCACCGATTTGAAAAACGAATTTTCTTGAGGTTTCCAACCATCTATCCTCTTCACTTTGTTGTCCCACAGTTGATGTCTTCCAGGATCTTTGGGGGAAGCGGTGCATCTTGACGCCCTACCCAGACCGCACGGAACATCCGACAATAACACCATTCCATATTGATTGATAGAATCTTTAATAACACCAAAATTTGAAGGTTTTCTTTCGGTTGGCAAGCTTCTGTGTAGTGCGGACCGTCTGCTTCTGGGTAACATGTTGGTGTGAAGTCACATGAAATGATTGAGCCACCAGACAATATATGGCGAGAGAATCTTTATACACGGCACTGGCAAGGGTTATACCAGGTGGTTTGCCATTGCCTTCCATGTTGTTATGTCCCTTGCTCGATCCTTTTAAATGCTGTGCCAAGCGAGGAAGCAGCACATACCATTTTTAGTCTTTGGTACAACTCCGACGGGTTTTGAACCACCCCCCCCCAACTCCAAATTCAGAGCAGACGCTTGAACCATTACACTCGTCTGTGTGTGTGTGTTGGGGGGGGGGGGGGGGTGCAAGGTAGTTATAAAAATGTAAGGTTAGCATTGACTGTATGCTCATGTCGGATAGATCATTACCTCTGCACTGAAGGTGGATGGAGGTTACGTTTTCAACTCTGTCTCTGTGAGCAGGCTGTCTCAAAGTTAGACTGATTCGGCCAAAACTTGGTGGACTGGTTGGGTGTGTGAGGATGATGATTTGATTATATTTTGGTGAAGATCCAGATACGAGAATTTAAGTGATTCTGCAATTGTCTCGAGCCTTGGGCCGACATTGGGAAGCCGCCATCTTGGTGCCCGTGCCGCATCACCTCCGGCACGAGTAGTTGGGAGGAGGGAAGGGAGGGTCTATTTGAGTACTGAAGGGATGGCATTCACTCTCTTTCACTGGGGGACATTTTGGTGTGGAGCTCTGCTTTATTTTGCTTTGGACTGTCTGGAGCTGGATGTTCTTTTTTGCCAGTGACGCTCCAAGTTATTGCACTGCTGTGCCACAATCTCTGCCTGGTATAGGCCAACTCTGCTTTGCTATCCATGTGCACTTAGTCTTTAATGTAACATATGGGTTTATTATCTTGCCAAAACTTCGTTTTTTGGCAAAATCTGGGTTACTTGGTAAGTTTTTTTTGTTTGTTTGTTTGTCTGTAATCATTGGATTTTTCACCTTTATATCACTGTATAGCACAATTCTCATCGGAAACTCTTGTGGTACACATATCGTAGTATTATTACAATACCCTTCAGCACACATAAAGGTCAAGGTCACTTTGCGGTAAATCATGGAGGTCGCCGAAACCCTTATTTTTTGAGTAATTTTAATCGAATCATCTCCAAACTTTATGGGAATGTAAGTTATGGTCTGGCGCTCAGCTGATTAGATTTTTTAGTGGCGATTGGCCTTGACCTTCATGGTTAGCGCCTAAGGTCGAAATATTTTGACCCCAAGGTCAAATTTTGAAATCTTAGGTACCATATCGTGTAATACCTCATATGAAAACCCTTGATGAGTGCTTTCTAGATATGTCAAGCTTGAGACATTATGACGTCATTTGGTGACGTTGTGAGGCAAACGCTATTTTTATCTTGCCAAAACTTCGTTTTTGCAAGATCTGTTACTTGGTAAGTTTTTTTTTTTGTTTGTTTGTCTGTAATCATTGGATTTTTCACCTTTATATCACTCTGTGAGCACAATTCTCATCGGAAACTCTTGTGGGTACACATATCGTAGTATTATTACAATACCCTTCAGCACACATAAAGGTCAAGGTCACTTTGCGGTAAATCATGGAGGTCGCCGAAACCCTTATTTTTTTGAGTAATTTTAATCGAATCATCTCCAAACTTTATGGGAATGTAGTATATGGTCTGGCGCTCAGCTGATTAGTTTTTGGTGGTGATTGGCCTTGACCTTCATGGTTAGCGCCTAAGGTCGAAATATTTTGACCCCAAGGTCAAATTTTGAAATCTTAGGTACCATATCGTGTAATACCTCATATGAAAACCCTTGAGTGCTTCTAGATATGTCAAGCTTGAGACATTATGACGTCATTTGGTGACGTTATGAGGCAAACGCATATTTTTTCATGGTTACTCTGTAGAACGATTCTCATCGGAATCTCTCGTAGGCAGATATTCCTCAAGGAGTCGCTCCTGGTGGATAGCAGCTCTGTTACCTCAGTGTGACCTTAAAGAAGTCACACGTGGTCACCTTTTGGCAAGATACGGGTCACCCTAAGGGTGACATTGGTTTTATTTATTTTATTATTAATATCCTGATTCATCATTTAACTTCGTCCCGCTAGATCCGTCCATACATGTTTCGTGTCCGTGCTCTTTAGTTAAATAAATAAATTATATATATATATATATATATATATATATATATTAATATATATATACTCCACGCATTAAAAATAATTTGCATGCCTGCTCCAACAATCTTTCTCCTGCACATCACTCATCTTGATGACATTGGCAAAAATCCCTAAGGTTGTAAATGAAGTTAAAATCCTGAATAGCATTGCTCGCCATACCGATAAGCTGAGTGACTGATCAAATTGAGCTACAAGCTCTGCCGTCTTTCGAGTTTCCTGCCATGTGCCATTCGCCTCTGCGTAACGATATTCAAAAACTCCCCCTCCCCCGTATTGTGCGACTCCTGTCGTGCTTCAATATTTTCTGAAGCTTTTTGTAAATGTGTTTAATAATAGCAATAAGAGAACTGAGTAAAAATAAATAAAATAATAATAAACATTTGCAATGACTTGGTTGTATTTGCTACAAATACGTATGCCTGTGCACAATTGCAAATACGATTGTAAAGCGTGTTTACAAAAAGATTCACCTTTCCCTCGGTTAACTGAGTGGTATAACAAGCCATCCTATTCCTTATGCATTATTGGATGTATCGGGTCTCGATGTTCGAATTTCAATAAATACCAAGTTCCCTTCTTGCTGTAATTGATGTCTGTAAAGTGGAGTTTTGTGGTTAACAACAACAACGTGCCTTACTGTGATGAATGCATGTGGTTTTATGCTTTGGCTTTCACTTGTACATTATGCCAATTTATGTTTGAGTGATTTTGTTACAGCCAATATTTAAGATCTGAACAACGTCCTGCTCGTGTCTAAAAGTCATTGAGCCATTCATCTCTTCCTGGTAAAATAAGGACATGTTTATCAGTTGAAATTGCATTCAAATTTTACTCTGCTCAGAATTGCTGTTTTGAGATTGCATTGGGCAGAGATAAGCCGCCACATCCTGCCAAGATCCCGGAACTGATGACGTCACTCCCATACTAACTTCATTCTTAGATTGTGCATTCTCACAAATATTGTGCATTTTATAAGAATAACAGTGATTTCTTAATCACTGTTGTATGCAGGGAGGTGCTGCCAACAACTTTAACACACTTCTTAATTGGTGTGAAGGTAAACAATGGGTGTAGGCCACACGTATTCAAAAGTTTCAAATTCCAAGGACATGTTGCAAAGGCAGCTGTGTGAATATGTAACTCGGATCAATGGCGGTGACTGCGTGATCTGGTTTTCAGTAGTAATTGCAAACTCTGTAAAACATGCTTTTGGAATACTTCTTGTTATAAAAGTGACAAGTCTGGAGACTGCGGTTGTTTACGAGGGGACGCCACGGCAAACTGGCGGGAATTGAGAAAAACGTAAATGATGAAAGTTGTAGTATTAGAAGAGCACTACTTGCATACCAACTTTCATTCGAAACGGTTGAAAACCCTAGGAGCTCGATGCCCAATTTATTGATTTTTTTGACATTTTCTAAGTTCGTGACCTTGACCTTGGGACGAAAATGAAAAATCTCCGACGGGGTTTGGGCTAACCAAATACTGAAACCCCTGCCAGATTCGACAAACCCCCTCGGAGAAGATGCAACTTGAAATTGGCTACCCCTAAAAACCCATGTCTTTTGGGCGTGGCTCCGCCCATAATGGGCGCAGTACGCCCATTCTCGGGAAAACACAACTAGATCATGATATAAACCTCCCACCCAAATTTTATCAGGATCGGATCAAAACCCACGGAGCTATGCTCGGGACAGACAGACACACACACACACACACACACACACACACACAACGAATATCGTGGTCACTCTGGCTGGCGCTCGTGAACCAATATTTTATTGATTGATTGATTTCATTATATTAGCAGTTAGTATATTATTCTCATTGTTTTCTTTCCAAGCATGTAACTACTCAAAAAGGGTAAACCAAGCTGTTTTATTTTATTTTATTTTATTTTTTTTAATATATTTTTTTCTTTTGATGGAGCCAGGGCTAGCATATGTGCATAACCAAATAACAGGAAATCACAAGACCGCACTGGTGGGCAGTATTTAATACATGAGATTGGTATCGGCTTCACATGACCATTGCCCGCTGACCCTTCCTTTTGGAACTCTCCTCTGTGAAGTCGGTGGAATAGAGGCATTTCTTCAAGGTTTCAAACGCACTAACGTTCCCTGCATTGTGACCACTTGGGAATCACACTTGACAGCTCCTTTTCTTTCAGGAATGGGTGGTGGAGAATCCCTTTACCTCTGTACATTGAGTATTTAAACTTTGAAGCAGTGCACTTCTACCTCATGTCATCCCCCATCCTGACCCTGTAATCTTTATTACCCCCTTCCTCATAACCGATTCGAAACCTAAACAGTGTTCCTCTGTCTCTGTGTCTCTGTCCTCTGTATCTCTCCTTTATCCTGTCTCTCTGTCTCTGTGTCTCTGTGTCTCTGTGTCTCTGTGTCTCTGTGTCTCTGTGTCTCTTGTGTCTCTGTGTCTCTGTGTCTCTTTTTGTTTTTGTTTCGTCTTGTTCTGTCTCTCTGTCTCTCTGTCTCTCTGTCTCTCTGTCTCTCTGTCTCTCTGTCTCTTGTTCTCTGTCTCTCTGTCTCTCTGTCTCTCTGTCTCTGCTGTCTCTCTGTCTCTCTGTTCTCTCTGTCTCTCTGTCTCTCTGTCTCTCTGTCTCTCTGTCTCTCTGTCTCTCTGTCTCTCTGTTCTCTCGTCTCTCTGTCTCTCTGTCTCTCTGTCTCTCTGTTCTCTCTGTCTCTGTCTCTCTGTCTCTCTGTCTCTCTGTCTCTCTGTCTCTCTGTCTCTCTGTCTCTCTGTCTCTCTGTCTCTCTGTCTCTCTGTCTCTCTGTCTCTCTGTCTCTCTGTCTCTCTGTCTCTCTGTCTCTCTGTCTCTCTGTCTCTCTGTCTCTCTCGTCTCTCTGTCTCTCTGTCTCTCTGCTCTCTCTGTCTCTCTGTCTCTCTGTCTCTCTGTTCTCTCTGTCCTCTGTCTCTCTGTCTCTCTGTCTCTCTGTCTCTCTGTCTTCTCGTCTCTCTGTCTCTCTGTCTCTCTGTCTCTCTGTCTCTTGTCTCTCTGTCCTCTGTCTCTCTGTCTCTCTGTTCTCTCTGTCTCTCTGTCTTCTGTCTCTCTGTCTCTCTGTCTCTCTGTCTCTCTGTCTCTCTGTCTCTCTGTCTCTCTGTCTCTCTGTCTCTCTGTCTCTCTGTCTCTCTGTCTCTCTGTCTCTCTGTCTCTCTGTCTTCTCTGTCTCTCTGTCTCTCTGCTCTTCTCTGTCTCTCTGTCGCTCTGTTCTCTGTCTCTCTGCTCTCGTCTCTCTGTCTCTCTTGTCTCTCGTCTCTCTGTCTCTCTGTCTCTCTGTCTTCTGTCTCTCTGTCTCTCTGTCTCTCTGTCTTCTGTCTCTCTGTCTCTCTGTCTCTCTGTCTCTCTGTCTCTCTGTCTCTCTGTCTCTCTGTCTCTCTGTCTCTCTGCTCTCTCTGTCTCTCTGTCTCTCTGTCTCTTCTCTGTCTCTCTGTCTCTCTGTTCTCTCTGTCTCTCTGTCTCTCTGTCTCTCTGTCTCTCTGTCTCTCTTGTCTCTCTGTCTCTCTGTCTTCTCTGTCCTCTGTCTCTCTGTCTCTCTGTCTCTCTGTCTCTCTGTCTCTCTGTCTCTCTGTCTCCTGTCTCTCTGTCTTCTCTGTCTCTCTGTCTCTCTGTCTCTCTCTGTCTCTCTGTCTCTCTGTCTCTCTGTCTCTCTGTCTCTCTGTCTCTCTGTCGTCTCTGTCTCTCTGTCTCTCTGTCTCTCTGTCTCTCTGTCTCTCTGTCTCTCTGTCTCTCTGTCTCTCTGTCTCTCTGTCTCTCTGTTCTCTGTCTCTCTGTCTCTCGTTCTCTCTGTCTCTCTGTCTCTCTGTCTCTCTGTCTCTCTGTCTCTCTGTCTCTCTGTCTCTCTGTCTCTCTGTCTCTCTGTCTCTCTGTCTCTCTCTCTCTGTCTCTCTGTCTCTCTGTCTCTCTGCTCTCTGTCTCTGTCTTCTCTGTCTCTCTGCTCTCTGTCTCTGTCTCTCTGTTCTCTGTTCTGTCTCCTGTCTCTGTCTCTCTGTCTCTTCTCTTGTCTCTTGCCTCTGTCTCTCTGCTCTCTGTCTCTCTGTCTCTGTCTCTCTGTCTCTTCTGTCTCTCTGTCTCTCTGTCTCTCTGTCTCTCTGCTCTCTCTGTCTCTCTGTCTCTCTGTCTCTTGTCTCTCTTGTCTCTCTGTCTCTCTGTCTTCTCTGTCTCTCTGTCTCTCTGTCTCTCTGTCTCTCTGTCTCTCTGTCTTCTCTGTCTCTCTGTCTCTCTGTCTCTCTGTCTCTCTGTCTCTCTGTCTCTCTGTCTCTCTGTTCTCTCTGTCTCTCTGTCTCTCTGTCTCTCTGTCTCTCTGTCTCTGTCTCGTCTCTGTCTCTGTCTCTGTCTCTGTCTCTGTCCTGTCTCTTTTCCTGTTTGTTTGCTCTATTGCTGTTGTGCTTATTTGTTGCCCTGCTACTACTCTGTCAATTTCACATCACTCTTCCATGCGTCTCTCGCATATATATATATTATATATTATTATATATATATATATATTTATATATATATTTATATATATATATTTATATTATATATTATATATATATACTAGCAGGATACCCTGCTCCGCACAGGAATCCCGTGGATGACCGCGTCTGAAGGAGTATATGTCACAGTTAATTGTAAAATTGTAGAGGCTGCCACCATTATTATTTTTTTTCATCACCACTATAATATTATATTTTCCCCGCCATGTTTTATATGCAGAAGACTCGAGTTCAAAAAGTTTAAGATTTATTGCCGCATCAAATAAAAAACCATAATGCCTCAACAATGTGAGGCTGGTTTCATGTCATCATTTCGACTTAATTAATTCTCATTCTCTAGCAATTCCGTTGGTCCCATGTCAATCGGCTGAACTTGAAAAATTAACGTTACGCAATCAGGTGATGACGTCATAATTCGGAAACCGGGAAGTCGGAAGTCATTGTCTTCAATTGACTGTAGCATTATTTTTTCATTCTATTGCAAATGGCGTTGGCCCCATGTCAATCGGCTGAACTTGAAAAATTAACGTTACGAAATCAGGTGATGACGTCATAATTCGGAATCCGCAAGTCGGAAGTACAATTCTTTTACATCGGACACTCCCGGATACAGTTTCTGTCAGCATGTGAAGTTTGGTGAGGATCAGTCCAGTACTTTTCGCGTGCATAGGTCACAGACAAACACACAGACACACAGACACACAGACAGACACTTTCAACTTTCTATTATAGTAGCTGAAGTACCCGGTAATACCGGGAAATTTGCCCTATTTTCCTCACGCTAGTTAGACTGAGGCATTAGTGTTATGGAGAAAATTAGGAAGGCTTCTTTTATTCCTCAGAATATGGAAGGAGGCTTTATGCTGCCATAATCCTCAGAGAGGTCATAGTTGAAGGTGGCCTTGAGCCACTCAATGTTTCTAGCAGCAGTGGCAACTGTCCTTGATGTCCTGCCAAAACCCGGACCTAGAAAGCTGGAACGTGAGTTTTGTGCTTCTCTCGCCCGTCGGTGTGACGCTCTATTTGCAGTTAGCGACACTCTCTCTCTCTGCAGCCGACTCTGCTTGCCTGGCTCGTTCATGAGCAGATATATCAGCAGTAAGACGACTCTTCTCTCTCTTCTCTCTCTCTCTCTCTCTCTCTCTCTCCTCTCTCTCTCTCCTCTCTGCAGCTGACTCCGCTTGCCTGGCTCTTTCATGAGCAGATCGATCAGCAGTTAGCTGTTGCCTGCGCATGCAGTTCGAGAATTCAAATAACAGGAGGAGAATGTGTATGTTTAAAAAGTCAACGAATACGAACATTTTGTATTTCAAAAAACCTAGCGTTTTTAACCCTGAAGCCTTTTGTTATGATTAATACGCCGGCGCACTATTCGAAAGCCATTTTTTTTTTCTAATGGAAATTTTATTTATTTTATTTATATATATATATATATTTTATTTTTTTAAATATATTTTTTTATTTTTATGGAGAGCCACTTAGCGCATCCTGGAGCTGAATGTTAGTTCTATATACAGTATGTGTAAAGTTTCATCAAGATCGGTTCACTGGTCTCGAGCTTATTCGTCACAAAAAACAGACAGACACGGACAGAAGTACTGCCATTATATAGTAGATAATATATATATATATATTTATATTATATATATATATATATATATATATATATATATATATATACACACACACAACGAGAGAGGGAATTGATTCATTCAAAAGTACATATTGGCCAGAAATTAACCTCAACCTTCCCTGAATGTACAGTTGAATTTTTATCCCCTCCCAACCAACGAAGCTGGCGGGGGATATAGAAATGGGTTCCGTCCGTCACATTTCGTTTCCGGAGCTTAACTACAAATCCCTCAAGATATATTTACGAAATTTGGTACACATATCAAGCAAGTGGTGAACTGGTGCCTTTGATATTTTCTAATTGATGTCACATGGTTTGGCAGCCATGTTGGATTCAAGAAATATTAAATAATGTTTTCTCTGGAATCACATAACCTAACGAAGCAAAAATTTGCAACTATCATCTTCCATCATGTCTGCATACATAGGAAAAATTGACGTCAAGTCACATGGTTTGGCGGCCATCTTGGATAGAAAAACACACCTCATCGATTAACACGAAACTTCACACACGTATTCTACTGGAGGATTGGAGGCAGAATGTAAATTTATTATGTCATAGGTCACATGGTTCGTCAGCCATCTTGGATTGAACATATATAAATTTAAAAAATCTTCTCCAGAACGGCTGGACAGATTGAGGCAAAATTTCACATACACTTCCCCAAGACATCCTTTCAGAAGTTTGTTAATTTCTAATTGATAGGTACATGGTTTGGTGGCCATATTGAATTTACCCTAAAACTTCAAACATTCTTCTTCTCCAGAAAGGCTGGTCAGATCAAGGGGAACTTCACATACGTATTGCACACGCTTAGGGAATATAAGTTTGTTAATCCTCATTTACTATGGCGGGCGATATCGAAGACTGTCTTCAACGGATGCTAGTTATTTTTTTTAATGAATTACAGAATGAGTGTGTGTTAACTTGGTAATCTTAGGTGCCATAAATATGGTGGATAGAAAAAGTGAAAATGAGAGCCATTAACAGAAAAGGATGGAAATGTATAAAAAAGTTGCAAAGTTCCACTGTTGGTAGGGAATCAGTTGGGTCTGCCATCCCATGGGAGCTTCTTTTAAGAATTTGACAAAATTATCTAAGTTCTCACGAGGGGGTTGTGATCCATAATTTGAGGAGGTAGCAAACCTAACGGCAACATCTTGATGAGCATGACCCTTTTATTTTATTTTATTTTATTTTCCTGACCATTTGCTAACCTTGCCAAAGTTCAGTGTTTTCAGCTGAAATATTTCCTCGAATATTTGTACATGAACTCCAGTTTCCGCCGCTAAGTGTTGCTGTCTTCAACTGCTCCCACTTTAACAATGACGGTAATTGCACCATAACAAGTCATTGATGCTTCCAGAATTCAATGTTGAAAGATCGTAGGATGGCCTGGTCAAGCTTGACTATTTCCACATTCGAGCCTCGTCGATCAAATCTGGACGAGGTTTAGCAATGGTCGATTGGTTCTCTTCACAGAGCATTTGCGGAATTATCTAAACTGCCAAATGTTGGCTATTGTCATCTACTTTTATCACTGAAGGAGCCCGGACTTTTATAAATAAGTAGGATGCTTGGTGCTCAGGGATCTTTATTTAATTTTGTGAAATTAAGAAGTACTCTTCTCTATTTTGGCATGACACTTGTGTTTGTAATTGCATCTTGGGTTAAAGCAACACTATTTTCTCTGTTTTAATGATTCCTGTAGTAGTTTGCAGGATAACTTGGAAGGTATGTGCATTTGCCTTTGAGTTATCTTGCCTGGGTTTGAATCTGGACTTTGCTATAAACTGTCACTCTTGTCTTTCACATGCATGGCAATGCATCAGTGCGTGCACCATTCATTGGAAAGATGTTAAGTTGGAGGATCCGTCTGTCAGCACTTTTAATTGGTGGACGATAAAGATCCCACAGTGCCCCTTTCAAAGATGAGGCGAGTTATTTCCTGCTCCCTGAACAAATTACAAATTTGGGCCTGGCCAGTTGGTTCTTAAAAGATAGGTCAAAAACATTCCCTGGCTGACCCCACAAGAAGATGGGAATAACTGGGGCTGTTGGAATATGATGATTTAATAGGAGTCTTGACACCTGTAAGATCATGCTTAAAAAGGTTTGTTTATTTATTTATTTATTTTTTCTTCAATTTCTGTTTTTGCAAAAAAAAATATTTGCATTGTCAAAAAATGCATTCTATTTGACTTTTTTTTAACCCCTTTGTCTCAAAGTATCCTTCCTCCTGTGAGCTGCTGGTAGTTTCCTCCACCACTGAAGGTGAAGGAGGTTATGTTTTCACCCCTTTCTGTCTTTGTTTGGCTGTTTGTGTGTCTGTGTACAGGATATCTCAAAAACTTGTGGACAGATCTGGATGAAATTTTGTGGACAGGTTCGTTCGGTGTGTGACAAGGACAAACTGATTAGATTTTGCTGAAGATCCGAATCTGGATCCAATTACGAGAATTTTTAAAGTAATTCTTCACCATTGAGAAATAGGGCTAAGCTAATATATTGCGCGATATCTCAAACAGTTGTGGACGGATTTGGATGAAACTTGGTGGACAGGTTGGGGGTGTGCCAAGGACTAATTGGTTCGAATTTGGTGAAGATCCGAATCCAGATCTGGATACGAGAATTATTTAATTTTTTTAACAATGAGCGATGGGGCCCAAAAACGATATAGTACTGTATAGCATGATATTTCAAAAACGTATTGGGCCTGATATGTTCTTGTGGATCAGGCATTACATGGTGGAGGTATGCGCTCCACCGAGTGCCCTTTTAGTTTATTTCTGTGTCCATTACTGTAACCTTTATCTGTGTTTTTATTTTTATTAAAAAAAAAAAAAACCTGTGTTACTTGCTGCTTTCAGCATTGCAAAGTGTTGTTGCTGTATACTCTTGTTTTCTATTTGAATTCCAGAGCTTTGGATTTACAGAGCTAATCTTTGTTTCCTTCCTGTCACACAGTGCTATCCAAATAACCCCACACTATTCTTGTTTACGTTAACATTCACCCTCATACAAACTTTCATCTTTGCACATGGAGAATAGCAGTTCTGTGTCGGCTTGTTTTGTGTCCAAGCTCACCTTCGTGCTTCGGTCTAGGCCTGTCGACTGTGCATCTCTGATAAAGTTACTTAACGACTCCCTGAAGGTATAATTGACAGTTTTGTGATTTTGTTAATGCCATCACCACAATGTTCTGTTGCCATACTCCCCAATCATACTTACCTGATGACGGTGATGTAGGAATGGTGTCTCTCTTGCTGGATTTGAACTTTAATCTGACATTTGGTGAATGAAGTTAATAATGTTGTTAGTAACTAGAGCAAAGTTGATGGCACGTCATCGCAAAGTCAAAAGATTGCAAAAAGTTCCACCAGGAATGACCCAATATCAAGTTTCGAGTTGAAATATTTTCCTGTTTTGACCCCTGTGACCCTGGGGCATGAATTTGGGGTCAAAAAAAAATCATTACATGTTGATTGCATATATAAAGTTTAATTTAAAAACGTGCCTGTTGCATTTGTTTTGGTTTTTGACCCCACCCCAGGGAACACACATTTACACACACAGTTAGTGTCTTGTGCAAGGCCAACCATAATTCAAAGAAAGATGCAGGGATGGTTTCACATGATCATTTATTGTGACCATCCCTACCTTGTTTGCATACTTTTTGGAGGAACATCCTGGCATCCTTTTTACATTAAATAAGTTTTTATTACTTGTAAAATAAATAAATTAATTAATAATAATAATAATTAAAAAAAAAACATTAAGGCTTGAAAGCAAAGCAAATGTGATGAATTTATTTTGAATTGATTTCACTCCAATGTCTAATGGATGACATTCTTCCTTGTTTTAAATGGATAGCTTCCAACTGGTGATTTTTATTTTATTTTATTTTTACAAACACTGAGAAACCGTACCAGGGACTTCAGTATTCGTATTTGTAGTCTGTCCAAAGGCAGCTTCAGTCCTGCCAAAGCAGTTTCTTTGCAAGGGTTATACTGAGTGGTTTGCCATTGCCTTCCCAGCAGTAGTTGGGGCAGGAATTTTGAATTTGTTCATGGTGCCGGCGATAGCTCGCCTACTCTTAGCAAAGGTCACTGGGATCTTTCACATCCATCAACTAATGATGATAGATGGGACACTCAATTTAACATCCATCTGAGGGACAGCACATACATTGATGAATCGACCTGCCTGTGAAACATGGGTGAGTTTATAGGTGGGTCATGATTCAAACCAAGGCTGGATGGCTTTGAGGCAAGTCTGTATACCTCTTGGCCATCCTGTCAGCCCAGATTTCAACATATGAGTTTGTAATAAATAGCTCCAGAATCTTTGAAGAGTTGATTGTCATCTTTGTTTCATTCTGCCCTGCTCATGATTGGAGCTGCTTGTATTTTTACCATTGCCAAAGGAGACGAAATTGCATCTGTCTCTGTCTGTCTCTGTGTCTGTCTCTGTGTCTGTCTCTGTGTCTGTCTCTGTGTCTGTCTGTCTGTCTCTCTTGTTTTTGTTTTTCTGCACAGAACTTTAGTGTTTTTCTCCACAACCAATTGTCAGATTGAGATTTTTTTGCCGTAGGAGCGACGACTCATGTGCAGAGACATGACAGAAGTAAATAGACACCTTAAATTTATTCATTTCATCTGTATAAAGCAAGTTTTACTCAGTGATTTGTACTAATGTTCAACTATTTATTTGCAGAAACGAGTTCTTGAGTCGTGTGTGACAATTAACTATGCCTCAAACCCAGGGCGCACACGACCTTTGCGATTTTCAAAGAGGACGAATTGTTGGCAAATTGGAAGGTGGAGTCAGCCAGCATCAGATAGCTCAGAACCTTGACATTCCATGTTCTACGGTCAATCGGGTGATTGTGCAATTCACCAGCGAAGGCAAGGAATAAACAGCTTCCCATTCTGGTCGATCTGGGTCCTCAGAAAGGTGTCTTCAAGCTGTCAAGTGGTCTGTTGAGAACTCCCCGTTGCAAGGCAACAGATGTTGCAGAGGAGGTTCAAGTTAGCTAAAGAACTGCCATGCGGTACTTTCATCAACTGGGTTACGATGGGAGAACAGCTCGGAGAAAACTTCTTCTTAGACCAGCCAACATTCAAAGGAGAAAGAAGTGGGCTGATGCAATGGCCAACAGACCCTTGGAGTTTTGGCAAACTGTCATTTTTTTCATACGAGTCCCAATTTACTCAATTTTCTGAAAGTGGGCGTGTATCGTCTGGAGACTTCCAGTCAAGAGTTATCTTTGAACCAATTGCAGCCAACTGTCAAACACGGTGGGTTTTTCAGTGATTGTGTGGGTAGCACCTGGAGTGCTGGTCAGTCAGAGCTTGTGGAGTGTGTTGGCAATATCACCACTACGATACGCATTTCTATCCTCGAGGATGGACGTCTCCCAGTCTTCTCCACTGGTCATATGGTCAAAAACAACACTGTTCATGGAAGATGGAGCTGCATTCCACACTGCAAAGAATGGCAGAAAAGAAATGGGATCAAGCGACACTCATGGCCAAGTCTGTCTCCTGAAATGAATCCCGTTGAACACCTCTGGGCCATGTTGGATTGAGCTGTGCTGAAAAAGTCCAGGAAGCCAACAGCATGGGCAGAATTGCTAAACCTTTTGTGGGAAGCCTGGGCAGAAATCCCACAAGAGAAAATTTCAGAACT
>CM068953.1:73736795-73757214 GCA_035128595.1 Eptatretus atami
CACACACACACACACACACACACACACACACGACAGCATGGGAGTTAAATGTGAATTTCCAAATGTTGCTTTTGTTCGATTATTTTATCTGTTGTAGTTTTTAAGTTTCACTGGAGTAGCAATACTTAACAAGCATATACATGGTGGGAATTTATCATTGGGCCTAAAGGTGGTGAATGGTGCAGCTGTTTCCTTTTACAGCTTTTGAAGAATTGTAAAGCCACAATTTTCTTGAGACTTTCAATACTTTGGTGGTGTTTTTTATTTTTATTTTTTGCCGACGTGTGTCCTGCAGGTTATGGAAGCCCTTCGTGAGCAGGAAGAGATAAACTGCCGCCTAAGGCAGTACATGGACAAAATAATTCTCTCAATCCTTGACACGAACCCTTCAATTCTGGAGATCAAGGCCTAATCGCTCTCTGGTTTTGACATGCTTGCCCTTGTATTTCAGTCGAGTGCCTTTCGACCCAAGCAGCTGTGGGTCCGGAGGGCCCGAGGTATGGTTGCCAGTTTGAGGGCAACATCACAACTTTGGACGTGCAACCTTTTAGCCTTTTTCACCCGTCACGAGCCAATCGGGACACGTACTCCTTTCTTTCTAACTCCCCCATCACATGGGTAACAGCACAAATTGTTTGGGTCATATTCACCAAGGGTGTACACTTGAATTATCTCTGTAATCATGTTGATGTACCAATGCTTTTTAACATGTTCTATTTGCTGTAGCATTGGGCATTTGATTTATGACCAAATAGCAATGTTTTTTTTTGGAGTGAAATATCCGATCGTTATGGCAATACTTTTTTCTTCTGCCAATTGTGATTTATACTGTAAGTTGGAAGAGTTCAGATGTTTATTTTTTTTCAGCTGTATTTTCGATAATTGTGGTTTGTGCACAGACGGCTCTGTTCAACAGCCAACGGGTCCTGCCACGTTTCTCAGGTCAAATGCACTTCTGCTGTAACTTCCAGCACAAAGGCCCAACTCAGCTGCATACTCGTTAATTAGGCTAGGTTGGTATAATGTGACAGCTGTTCCTTTCATAACTTATGTAATGGTGGGGATACAAGTGCCTGTGTAGATTATATGACCAAAATAAAATGTGTAACAGTTATGTACCCCTGGGGCCTGCTTTTGACAAATGGTTGCTGTTTTGACTGAAGTCACAAATCTTTTGACAAGGGGTTAATATAACATTGACATCGTGTCTTGCCTACAATTGACAGGTACGACCACAAATTCACAGCTCACCAGTTGCAAAAGAGGCAATTATCATTATTAAAAGCATGGTTATTTACAAAAGGATTCAGCAGATCGCTAGTCATGGTCACAGAGGTAGTCTTTTGGGTAGAAACATTGTACGGTACTGGTATTTAACATATTGCATGGTTCAAGTACCGTGCTTCTATTCGTGGTGTTGATGCACATTGTATGTGGCTGGCCTAGTTGATTTTCTGGTCCTTGTGACAGACTCTGGGATGTTGCTGTTGGGGAGCATCTGGCTGTGATTGTTTTATTTTGAAGATGATCATTATCAAACTCTTTTACCCCTTGCCTCCACATCGTTTTTATCTACATTGCAGTGTCATGTCATGATTACACAGAAATGTTTTTTTTGTTTTTCAATAAGCGTTCATTTACAAGGACCTTCAATGCAAGAGGAGGGCATTGGGCTAATCAAGCCTGTGCAGTGGTTTCCACCCCGTGGTTGTTTGTGATCTATCCTTTTTAAATGTTATGCATCGAGCAAGGAAGCAGCACATACCATTTTTACAGTCTTTGGTTAAACACCACTGACCCCTTCCAGACTCGGAGACAAAATGGTACGTGCTGCTTCCTTGCTTGACGCTCAGCACATTAGAAAGGACGGAGTACAGAACTGCTGAGATGGCAATTGCAAACCACCCAGTACAACCCTTGCCAAGAAACTGCTTCAGCAGCATCGATGTTCTGTAAAGAATACGGTGCATCAAATCAAATTCACGGGTTAAGAGGTGGTTGTCCGTTTCAGGAATCTATTTGATCATCGCTGATGATGATACGGATGACAGTACAACCAAAAATTGTTGGTGTCAGTGTGTCTGAGTTAGCCTGACAAAGTTGAAAACTGCTTTCCCACTGAATTTAGGTTTACTCCTTATTGAAAGCAAGACTGCCAGTTTATAGAGCAAGCTACCCTGCTGCATGCTATGATTCACTTGATCATCTGTGCTGAAGTACCAGTCTCTGTTCTAACAGCTCAAATCATTGAAGATCACTGGGTGCAAGTTTACAACGATTGAGATTGCAAATAAAGGGAAAAACTATCAAAATCAAAGTTCATGGAACAGCAGTGGCTTGGATAAAAGCAGAGACAAAACAGCAGTGTGGCATCCACAACAAGCAGCAAGGCCTCATGCACCTGGAGTTTCTCAGCTCCAGCACCGACGAATAATTTAAAGCAAAATAATGAGCAGACAAGAATCGTCAAAAAAACACATTCAAGCATAAATATGAAGCGTATGGAAAGGTGTAGAAATGGGAGATCGAGTCGAGAAGCAGGAATCTGCAGCTTCCATCGCAAAGATGACTGAAAACATTCCACGACTGCAAAATGAAGACGCTACATTTGGTAACCAGCATGGTGTGAGGGTGGTTGGAGGCATTTCAAGCGATCTTCAAAAAGCACGATGTGGCACTGGAATAGCATGTGGACCATACCACAGTCCCCTCAGGTAAGGTGGCCAAAGGGGAGGGGAAGGGACATCATAGGCAACGGGGATGGTGCAAACTCGTAGCTGAGGCCGTCTTAAAATCCTCTCTATCTGTTCTAAAGATGGTGTTTCTCATGCAAAACAAGATGGTCGTTAATACTTTATTGTATGATGCTTGATCTCTGCAGCTGATCTACCATTGAGTGTATGTATATATATATATATATATATATATATATATATATATATATATATATTATATATATATATATATATATATATATATATATATATATATGTACAGTGGGAGAACAAGTATTTGATACACTGCCGATTTTGCAGGTTTTCCCACTTACAAAGCACGTAGAGGTCTGTAATTTTTATCATAGGTACACTTCAACTGTGAAAGACGGAATCTAAAACAAAAATCCTGAAATCACATTGTATGATTTTTAAATAATTAATTTGCATTTTATTGCATGAAATAAGTATTTGATACATCAGAAAAACAGAACTCAATATTTGGTACAGGAACCTTTGTTTGCAATTATAGAGATCAGACGTTTCCTATAGTTCTTAACCAGGTTTGCACAGACTGCAGCAGGGATTTTGGCCCACTCCTCCATACAGATCTTCTCCAGATCCTTCAGGTTTCGGGGCTATCGCTGGGCAACAGACTTTCAGCTCCCTCCAAAGATTTTCTATTGGGTTCAGGTCTGGAGACTGGCTAGGCCACTCCAGGACCTTGAGATGCTTCTTACGGAGCCACTCTTAGTTGCCCTGGCTGTGTGTTTCGGGTCGTTGTCATGCTGGAAGACCCAGCCACGCTCCATCTTCAATGCTCTTGTTGAGGGCAGGAGGTTGTTGGCGAAGATCTCGCGATACATGGCCCCATCCATCCTCCCCTCAATACGCTGCAGTCGTCCTGTCCCCTTTGCAGAAAAGCATCCCCAAAGAATGATGTTTCCACCTCCATGCTTCACGGTTGGGATGGTGTTCTTGGGGTTGTACTCATCCTTCTTCTTCCTCCAAACACGGCGAGTGGAGTTTAAACCAAAAAGCTCTATTTTGGTCTCATCAGACCACATGACCTTCTCCCATTCCTCTCTGGATCATCCAGATGGTCATTGGCAAACTTCAGATGGGCCTGGACATGCGCTGGCTTGAGCAGAGGGACCTTGCGTGCGCTGCAGGATTTTAATCCATGACGGCGTAGTGTGTTACTTATGGTTTTCTTTGATGCTGTGGTCCCAGCTCTCTTCAGGTCTTGACCAGGTCCTGCCGTGTCGTTCTGGGCTGATCCCTCACCTTTCTCATGATCATTGAGGCTCCACGAGGTGAGATCTTGCATGGAGCCCCAGACCGAGGGAGATTGACTGTTATCTTGAACTTCTTCCATTTTCTAATAATTGCGCCAACAGTTGTTGCCTTCTCACCAAGCTGCTTGCCTATTGTCCTGTAGCCCATCCCAGCCTTGTGCAAGTTACAATTTTGTCCCTGATGTCCTTAGACAGCTCTCTGGTCTTGCCATTGTGGAGAGGTTGGAGTCTGATTGATTGAGTGTGGACAGCTGTCTTTTATGCAGATAACGAGTTCAAACAGGTGCAGTTAATACAGGTAATGAGTGGAGAATGGGAGGGCTTCTTAAAGACAAAACTAACAGGTCTGTGAGAGCCGGAATTCTTACTGGTTGGTAGGTGATCAAATACTTATTTCATGCAATAAAATGCAAATTAATTATTTAAAAATCATACAATGTGATTTTCAGGATTTTGTTTTAGATTCCGTTTTCACAGTTGAAGTGTACCTATGATAAAAATTACAGACCTCTACGTGCTTTGTAAGTGGGAAAACCTGCAAAATCGGCAGTGTATCAAATACTTGTTCTCCCCACTGTATATATAATATTGTGTTTCATACCTATGGAGGAATTTGTTTGTTTTCACAAATGGTGTTAGTTGAATGGTGGAGAGCAAATGACTATCATATGTGGGATTCAAGGTTGGATCATGATGTCCAAAGGAAAGTGTTGGATCGTAACACTAACCAGGGCACCCATGGTTCAAGCTGAACGTGATGGACATTTCTATTGTCGGAATGTCTTTTCTTCATCTTGTAAAAGGAACACTGCTATTTTGAACCGCACTGCCCACGGCTTTTCTGCCTGTAGATGACCACCATTTTAACACTGGTCGATCTGATCACCCCCTCGAATGGCAGCAAAGTGCAAGTTGTTGTCCCTTTTTGCACTTCCCTCTGTGGGTTGTGTCAGCCATTTCATTTGACAAGGGCACTCTGCCCTTTGAAGGTTTTCATTTTCTCCTCTTTATTTCTGCTCACTTTATTCCCAGGTCGATTGACCCTCTCCCCTCACACTCCTTCCCCCCAACCACAGTTGCAGAACTACTTTGCCGTACATGAGATCTTTTGCCCTATTGGCACCAAAACGAGCACTGGAAAAATGGTTCTCTTGATGGCTTTAGAGGGCAAAGAGGAACTTCTCTAGAATTGTGTATTTGTTTCTTTCTGTGTTTTACACAGCTGTCTGTGGTTACCTTTGAGATGCCTGTGCTTTGATTGCTGGTCCTTTACATGTAGATTGTTGCATCAAAGAGAAATGGTTTTGGGTGCGACCGTGGGGGGGGGGGGGTATCCGATATATTAGCGTTTACCGATGGATGTTGGATGCCATCGCATCGTCCCTCTCAAAATGGTTTTATCTGTGTTGGGCACTCGGTGGCATCACTGCATTCGCCATGATGATCCAATGAGCACGCAGGTGTGCAAATGTGCAAATAGTATTATGCAATAGGCAACAGGACCTGAGCTTTGTTTGTAGATTATCTGATGCATCATTGTTAGTCTTGCTATTTTCATTCTCTACTTTAAACATTTTATACATGGTGCTATCCATTTATTACTTACATATGTGAGGGCGGGGCGGGGGGGGGGTGGAAGGGTGGGAGAGGGGTGTTTGAGAAATTTATCTTCATATTTAACTCCATCACCGAAGGTGGACGGAGGTTGTGTTTTCATCCCTATTTGTTTGTCTGTTTGTCTTTCTTTGTCTGAGCATGATATCTAAAAAGTTTTATAGATGGATTTTTTAATTTCTCAAGTGATTCTTCACCATTGAGAGGGGGTCAAAAACGATATGTAGTCAGATGTTTCAAAACGTTGTGGATGAATTTGGACGAAACGTGGTGGACAGGTTTGGTGTATGAAAAGGAAGAAATGATTCGATTTTGGTGAAGATCTGGATATGGTAATTAAATTTTTCATTATTATTATTAATTTTTAAGTGATTCTTCACCGTTGAGAGATGGGGGACAAAAATGACACATAGCATGTTTCAAAAAGTTGTGTACGGATTATGACAAGTTGGTGGATGAGTTGGGTCGGTGACTAGGACAAGCTGATTAGATTTTGGCTGAGGTCCACATGCAGATCCAGCCTTTCATCGGGATACGAAGCTTGGTGTTTGTTTAATGGTTAAGGTGACTGGCCTGAGACTTGGGGTCTTGAGTCTGAGCCCCTGTCGGGCCATTGAAATAACACCAAGTGGGTTGACTCAGTCTGTCATCCTTCCGAGGTCGGCTAAATGAGTACCAGGTTACTGGTAATGGCCACTGCATCAACAGCACAGTTGTGCTTCCAGAAATGATGCAACGAGCAGCCATAGGCTGCATACGCAACACCAACAAGTGGGCTGCAAAACGTAACCTGTTCAGCCTGGCGATGTGCGCTCTTCCGAGTGAGGTTGTAGTTCCATAAGCGTTCATTATATATTTATCAACTAATTAATAAAATCCAATCCAGGGAGGTTTGGGGAGACTGTTCAGAATACTATTTTTATTTTGTCAGTAATTGTGTAATTCCAAAATGGTTGTCGTGGCCTAACCAGCATACTAACATATTTACTGGAGAATATAGTTTGGGTAATCGGTTTGTGTTGGTATGAGCAGAAGAGAAGAGAGGTGTTGCAATATGAACGATCATTCAATCTTGCTTCCTGTAAGATTATTTTGGTCAAATGCTTATTTATCATTTAAAAGCTAGTTCTGTGTTCCACTACTTCTACTACCACTACTTTACTACAGTATTTCTGCCAGTGATATTGATGATGGGGATGAAATTAATTAATTGTACATTAACATTGGTTTCAGTAAAAGATTGTTGTTGCTCCAATTGGAATTTAACACAAGTTGATTGATTATCATGGACATATGAATGATTAATACTTGAGCACCATGCCCTTCTTTCTTTCATCATTGTGATTTGAATGAAAATCTTTCCAAACTGATTTAAAAGGGTTTGTCACCTTTTGCCAAGAATATTTTTTAAACTTTGTATATATATATATATATATATATATATATATATATTATTTATTGCATATATATTCATTTTTGGCTCGCCTGTTCGAAGAACAGAGCGCTATAGCGATACCCCAGCGTCAGCGTGAAAATGTTAAAGTTTTTGGTGCAAGTTATTTAGAAGCTTGCCATTCATTTAATATGTGTACTAGGATGCTGATATTTGGCATGGAGGTTCCTTTGGGGTATACTATTGGTGTAGTGAAGTTGAAATTAAAAAAATAATTTCAAATTTTTTTAATTTTTTGACCTGTTTTGAACTTAACTTTTTTGTAGCACATCAACGTTAAAGTTTTTTCCTTTCCAATGTTTTTATCTACCGCACTTTTTTACTGATTACAAATACATATATACTTTAAAATTATTTGGATCAGACTTCACTGCAATGCTTTATATAAAATATTATTAGACTAGTCTTTTAAAAACGAAAAACAATAAATGTATAAACAGGTGAGCATTGGTGGCTTTGACACCAACTCTCTGGTATTTATGTATGTATGTATATATGTTATAAATATATAATATATATAATATAATTATATATTTTTTTTTTTTTTTTTTAAAGTGTCATGGACACTTGAGAAACATTTATATTAGTAACTTGCATGTGTTGCCAAGGGAAGGAAAAATCCAGATTCCATTCAAAGTTGAAAGACTAATTGCTTGTTAATGAAGATGAAGTAACACTGGTTCATAGTTCACTTTTTAAATATGATGATCGCCAGGACATTGATTGAGGTAGACAAACTGCCATGGGAAGGTGGTGTTTCGGACATTAACCCTTCATCAGAGAATCTGAAATGACAGCTTCTCTTGTTTTCTGTGGCGGTTCGCACACCTTGTTCACAGTCCTGTTCATAAAATCAACTGTTTTACCTGACTGCCATCACAGATCGACACGAGCCTTCATTAGCAAGACGAGTTCTTAATTCTAGATTGACAAAGTCTCTAAGTTCAAGAACGGGGGACAGGGACAGACTAATGTTGTGCGATACATTTCCATGCTGCATATTATTTTATCTTAAAGGTCAATGCAACCACTGAGGGCCATTTTTAGCAGATTGGGACCTTGACGCATTGGGGGTTGGCCGAAGGGGGGGCGGATAACCTGGCTCATTAACCCGGCGTACCCTGGACACAGTGACCACAGGTGCACTACAGCCCTTGAAATTCTTCATCTGAGAAACCTGCTGATTGCAAACATCAGCCTTGAAGTGATTCTGGCTGCAGCCTTAGTCTTAGTCGCTCTCTCGCTCTCTCACTCTCTCGCATTCCAGACAATAAAAGCCACACCACCCACATGTCTGGATGTAATTTAGGTATAACAGGTGTGAAAACGTACTTTGACAAGGTAGACAAATTGTCCATGCATTTTGGGACTCGACACTATATGAATAATTATTTGTGGATTTGCAATATTTTTTATGTATTTATTAATATTGTTTGTTATATTTAAATATCATGCAAAGGATCTCAATGATTTTCCTCAATCCCTCCCTCCCCCCCTTCTTTCTCCCTCTCCTCCTAAAATGATTAAGTTGTATGACATGTTTAAAAAAAAAAAAAAATTCCATCAGACGAGGAGTTTGCAGTGTGTAGCCAATTAGCGTGACCTATCTCAATATGCATACGAGTCGTTCTCTGGAAATTTTCATGTAAATGGCTCCTACAAAACGTGTTCTGATGCAGTCAGATAAATGTTCCTTCCTTTGAATTATCATGAATAGAAAATGATGGACACTGTTGGTTAGAATGAAAATAAATAAAGATAGTGGGTGATTTCTTCATTGAATAATTTACTCCATTTCAGGGAGAAAAGACAAGGTTCACGTGAAATGGAATATCAGGAGCAAACATGAGGACGGGGTTTTGCATTTTTAAAGCCTCGAATGAATTGACTTCTAAGCTCTAGCTCAACTCAACATTTGGCCTGTGTGGGTTTAGAGATAGCCCTAGGTATTCACCATGAACCACCACCCGTCACATGGATTTTCACAAGTTTACGTGACCGTTGGGTGATCAGCACACTTTATTCTGTGTAAGGGGAAATTAAAGTCAACATTTAAAACATTTTAATTGAACTCAACTATCCCCTGTCCCTTTCTTTATCCCCCCCCTTCTTTGCAAGATTCTATTGACAATAGAAGAAAAAAAAATAGCACAAATAAAGACCACCAAGGATAAGTGCCTTACTGGTCTGACATAACATAACCAATCCACATTGTGACAAGGCAATCGGTTTCAATTTTGGAGAAACTGCACTCAATCACCCACACAGCCAATCACTCTTCCTTTCCATACTCAGGTTTGTCAGACAATGGGTGACAAGAATTTGGGAATTGGTGCACTGGTGAAGGATGTCATGTGGTTTCTTTGTTTTCAAGACCATTCAACCTGGTGGGGATGGAGAGGAGGAAAAATGAAATAGGACATTGTGTATCGGTTGTATAACTCACAAGAACACAAGGGTCCATTGAGGTGAACGACACAGGTATGATGGACCAAATGGCATTCGCTACCTTGTTTCGGGCGTCGGATCCACTATTTGCATCTCAGGTGGTATACCCCGGGCACCCCGACACGAACACCTCCCACCGCCGGCGCTGGGATAGAGATGAAGAAGCTTCATCAGGTGGATAAGTTGCTGTTCGAGTTTCAATGTCACCATTCAGGGTTAACACAGATCCCATCAGGTATGGGAGCATGTCCCGGAGCAACGCGTCGCTCCATCCACTTTCCACCAGTACTCGAGGGGCCTCCATCTGGCCATCCCCCAGGCAGATGCCTGGCCCATTCCCATCTCCTTGCGATGATTATCAACCTGAGATGTTGCTAATATATCGTTAAACAATTAAAGCGATTGCAAAACCAAACTAGAAAACATCTGAAAATACAAAGCCCATCCATGAAAACAGCTAAAACGAGAAGCACGCGGTAGAGCGCATACCTTCACCACGCAATGCCTGATCCATTAAACATTTTAGGCCCAATACATTTTTGAAATATCAAGATGTATACCCATCTCTCAATGGTGAAGAATCACTTTAAAAATTAAAAAAAATTATTGTATTCGGATCTTCACCAAAATCGAATAAATTAATCCTCATCATACAACCCAACCTGTCCACCAAGTTTCGTCCGAATCTGTCCATAACGTTTTGAGATCCTGCGCGCAAACCGACAGATAAACAAATGAAAAATCATTGGGTGACAATTTGGTGAAACGGAATGGCACTCTGTAGAGCACATACCTCCACAAGGCTGAACAGTTTACATTTTGTGTCCCACTGATGGGTCGGATCCAAATCCGGATCTGAACCAAATCGGCGGGCGGAGTGGAATCGCTAAAATGCTTTAATGGGAGAACATTTAAATTAACATCCACCCAAACAACACGACCAATGTACGTCACAAACATCCTCAGCAGTCCGTGAGTGAACATTCGTCCCGACTAGTCCTGCACCTCATATCGTCACAAGGGGACAACCAAGGATGCTCGTCCCACCGGGTGATCGTTACACACGTAGTGCGAGTTCAAACTCATTGTTTCACGTTTTATTTGAACATTATTCGGTTCGCAAGGAAATGGTCGCTATGGGTCGCTATCCCATTAGAACTTCTCTGTTGTAATGGGATATTGCTGCAGGTTTGCATTCTGCCTTTTTACCCTGATCGTTTTAAGCCAAGTATTGGTTAAGGTGGAAAGTTGTTTAATAGGATCACCTTTCCTGAACTTCACCTGGATCAGGAGCAAGTCACTCAACCCCCCCCCCCCCCCACAGACCCCACTTCAACCCTGATTTTTTTTAATGCCCATATATAGGGACCATTGGACCTCCACCTTACAGCAACAGCCAACTATACATCCCGATCGGCACACAAACTGGACCGCTGTGAGTCGTAGGGCACTCGGTAAGTGGCTTAAGCACTCAAACAATCACTCCAATTAAATCGTTCATAAGCAGTGGCTGGTTTAGCAAGCGATGGCAAGCTCATTGGTAATGGCACATATCCGCAAAAACCTAAACATCGCTGATTTCTTAACATTTTCAGATTTCGAGTTATTTAATCCACGTGATCCGATTCTCAAAACTCAAATTATATTGAATGGCTGGCTTGGTAAGTGATTTGCGATCGCTGATCCATCATGTTGTTGTGGATTTCAGAATCAGATCCGAGTAATGTTCACACAACATCCAGGTGCTCAGACAGATATTTCCATAAATGCATGTTCAGAATAGACCCATCCCCTTGTCTGGTGCGATTTCAACTGATGCGATTGAGAAGGGAAGAGAACAGGTTCCCTTCCTTTCCTCTTTACAACACGTTCAGGATGTATGATTTTACGTCGGTTTTAATTTCTGCATGAGCGATATTCACTGTCCGTGCACCCGATAAGATAGCCGTAAGTCCAACGGATACTCGTTCTATTCCCTTTCCATCAAGACACATTGGCTTGGAAATACACAATTTATTTACACATTTTATTTTGGTTATTTTCACATTGGACTTGCAGGACATTTTAGTTATTAATCACATCACAAGCTTTTCCTGAACAGTTCTTTCTGACGATCAAACATGGCTGTGGTCTCGGATCGTTTACCTCAGGCACCCACCTTTTTTTCATCAACGATCAACAACCCACCTTTTTCCATTGACGTTCGACCCCCACTTTTTTCTATCGACATCCCGTCCAGCAGCTCTATGGATGCTGACCGGCTCTTCTTCATATCGGGCTTAACGAAGAGGTGATAATTGCCCATCAATGTTCTGTGAGCGCTTCATGTTTCCGGTCGGTTGTTCCGGCAAATGGCCGCTTTCTGACGTTCGTCCAGCGCTCCAAACATAGCGTCCTAAGCCAGGCCTGTGTTAGTTGGGAGTTGCATCTTGTTCGATGGTCAGGAGAGAATGACCGTGAGAATGGACGGTTGGAAGTCTCATGCAGGAATGCACCAATAAGCGAGCTGGATTTGGCTGGTCGTGCTTGATGCTCCACCCACACTGGTCCCCAATAAAAGGATGGTCGGACTGCGCTGATGAGAGTTGCAATGGCGGTTGGTGACTGCAGCAACGGCGTTTGGTGACTGACTGTTCCTGCTGGTTCTGCTTGGTTCGACTGGTTCTTGGCTTTTCTGGTTCCTGGGAATGACAATGTGACTGATTGGTATTCAAGCCTGTTTGCGGGTGGGTGCTCGGCGAGGCACAGCGCGAACAACAGAAATGAGCCAAGCTGTGGAGAGCTCATTTGGAGAGATAGACCAAGCCACGCTCTCATTTTGGGTTATATTCGGACGCACGATGACTTCTGCCCTGGTAAGCCAAGACCGGATTTCTTTTTCCCCTCGAATGGTCTGATGGGTACCCTTGTCTCGTGTTTAATTGTTAAGTAAGGCGTCGTGATAAGCTTCTGTTCTTTGTCCATTTTCTATAAATGTGTGGTGAATTCTTTATTTGTTTGAGATTATTTTGTTGATTGAACATTTAATTTGAATTCACCCATTTTATCGACAAGGAAATATAAAGTTTTTCAGTTTATTAATTTTTTTAAAATAATAAATTCCTTGTTGACGTTTCAACCTGTCCGTGCTTGTCATTTCCTTCCATTAATCTAGCATTGTCCAAACCAAGATAGACTGGGAAGTAATTCCCAAACTAATTAACCTGTCATAGTCGGCGTGCACCAGCGGTAAACGCTCGGCCACCTAACTTAAGATCTAATCAAGATAAGATTGGTTCATTGCCGAGGGTGAGTTCCCCGGATCACCGAGGGTGAGTTCCCCGGTCAGGAAGCCATGTGACCTCGAGGTAAAAGGCAAATTAGACGGACACCGGAACGCGTGATTATCTGATTGGCGTTCGTGGTTGTTAAGCAAACCACCGTACTGTGAAGTTAATTGTGAATGGTGGCCCCAGGTCTGGTTCTTCCGAGGAGAAACGAGGATCAACCCCCTCATAATACATTCGGTACCCATGGCCACAACAATATTAAGCACCTCTCGGAGAAGCCCGAAATATCAAACTCGGGCCGAATTAGACAAATGAACACTTTTTTTTCTTTAGCAGTTGGAACTGCTGCTAAATTGAATTCTGGTGTTTAAATTTTGTAATGCAGCTTTGGTTAAGAGATTCTCGAGGTTATGGCATGTGTGGAAATGGAATAAAGTCATGAAGGTGGGTGTTTATAAACGATGCAATGTATCCAGCGATTTGTTGGTATGATGGAGGAAAGCGAGAGAAAAAAAAAATTGTCCAGAAATTGTTGCAGCCTGTTCCAACTCAAGGCATTGTTAAGCAGGCTGAACAAAATGGTGAATTAAGACTCCAGTGAGGTAAGCCAAGATGTGCCTGAAGAAGGATATAATAGTCATTAATTATCTGCAAAGGTGGTGGTTTAATTAACTCAAACACCCAATTTTTACTCTTGTACTTCCTGAAAGTTACCGAAGTATGAATGCAAAGTTTCAGGCTGCCAGGTTTCATGGTTTTGGAGATTATGGAGGACACACACTATTATTATTGACTAGAGCAGGATACCCACCCAACAGGCAAGCTTGTTGCATGCATGCAACATGTTCTGATGCATAGGCAGCTGACTGCTCTGGAAAAGCAGCAACCCTCCCACCCGCCCCCCCCAGGGTTTCATGCATGAGGCAACAACATCACACCCTATCAAAGGGTGTTTTTTACCTGAGCAGGGGTCAGCTTTTTGTGGGCTCCAATCATGGTACCCTTTCTTGTGGCAATCTTTTTAGGGCCGGATGCCCTTCCTGACGCCAACCCTTTAGTCGCCTTCGACCCTGCAGGGATAATTACCAGTATACTGGTGCTCATTTCGCCGACCTTCGGAAGGATGACAGGCTGAGTCAACCCCCTGATATTAATTCAGTGGAAAGCGGGGCTCGAACTCAGGACCTCAAGGATCCCAAGCCACCAACCTAACCACTAAGCCAACACCAGGCTTATGAAACAAAAACATACCTACTGCTTATAATGCAAAACATTTCACTGCACTGGAAAACAAAAGGGACAGGAATACTGCACTAAATGGTGGAGACTTGTAATACCCTTCCCCATGTCAAGGTGGCACTACAAGATACACATTTGCACAGATAATTTGCATCCCCCTCACCACCCCAAGACTGCTGGCAAAGATGAAAACACCATACATTAATTAGGGTCATGCTGATCATTAATTAGGGTCAAGTCTGCATGTAATTGGCCCAGAACTGTGGGAGGAGTAACCCGACAAACACCAGTCCGCAAATTAATAGTAAGGATTAGAAGGTATTTGATGGTTAAAATATATATTTTTAATTTGCTGTGAACAGCAATGGGGTGAGTGTTTTAGGACTTGGTTCTTCACTTGAAAGGTGTGGGTTCGAATCGCATCTGTCCCTTCGGCAGTGGGTCCTCGACTTCGAACTTAACTCGCTCGTTCGTTTGCTTTTTGATTTAAGGGGACAGTAGAGAGGGTGGGGTGGTATGGGCTTGGCCTGTGGCCCAGTTTGGTCAGGGGCTCAGGAAAGGTGTGGAGGAGGAGAGGAGATTGGGACCACACTCTGTGCAGAGCGTTGGTGCTGCTTAAGCAGTCTCCTTGGCGATTGGGCACAATCCTGGATGGGTCACCACTCCGACACAGTTTATCAGCATGTTGGCACTCATTTTGCCGACCTCGGAAGGATGAGAGGCCGAGTTAACCCCACCTGGTATTAATTCAACAGCTGAGCGGGATTTGAACTCAGGACCCTAGGATCCCAAGCCCACCACCCTCACCATTAAGCCAACACCAGGCATAAAGGTGTGGGGTGGGATAAATAAAAGGAAATAAAGGAAACGAGAGCAGGTTAGACATAAATAAAGGGGATGAGAGGAGGTTAGAGATAAGAGGAAAGTGGCTGACGAATTAATAATTAAATAATATTTAAAAAAGATGGGCATGGGGCACATTACAAAATCATAATTTAAACATGATGTGACCAAGATTTGAACCACAAACCCACAGAACTATAGAAAAGAGTCTTTAGCCACTCAGTCAGTCAATCATAACCAAAGATTAATATTTTTTCCGATCTCAAGTAGATTAACATTCAAATTAACAAATTACAGGTGTTGTAGTTGTACCACCTCTTGCTTCTCTTCTTCACCATCTTCATCACCCTCTCCTTCAACCTCCATCTCACCAGCAATGGGAGAGAACCAATTTAATTTGGGTAAACAACCAAATCGTGATTGCAACGTACATTTATTTGTGCCGAATAATTATTTGTGAGCAAATTATTCTCAACAAACTCTATAATGAATTTTTAAAATGCAACGGAAAGTAATTCCTACTTTTTACAGCATAAAGCTAAATGGTGACGATGGTGACAGCATTCGCAGGGCAGAATAAAATTAAAAACGCTGCCAATTTTGTTGCGGGAGTCTCGTGGGTTTGTAGCTTCGTGTTCAAATATCCCCCAATAATCATGTGACACGGTGCAAGATCCCACTCATGAAACCTCAAACTGTCTTTCAGTCAAATACGACGTATTTACGGCTTCAAACAGCCATGCATATTACTTGGTACGTCTCTCCTGTACCATGGAAGGGACTGTTTGAAATTGAGATTACCAAGTCTGAAGACTGCATACTGGGTTCGTATGAAAATCCAGTCATGCTTTGCCATTTATCTGCACTCGCAGCGTAAGATATAAAGATCAATGTCGCAGAATAAGGATGATGTTGTGTTCCATTTGACTTGAGCAAAGATCACACGTTGAGTTACGTTACCGGGGTGCGAAGAATCCACAGGACAGTTGCAATGCAATACAAATAAATATAAGGTAGTTGGGACAGAAACCCAATAAATAAAGGTTCCGGACGAAAAATAAGTCAACGATGTTTGTTTTTTTTATTCTTACAAAAATGTGGACCCACAGGCATAAAAGTTTGTTTGAAAGCATCGTTTTCTACACAAACAGAGGATATGGATAAAAGTCATTGGCAAACCAAAGCTAATAGTCCAAATAATGATTTCTAACCTTTGAAAGGATATATGAAGAGCAGAGCTACAGTGTGCAAGTACAAGATGAATACAATGAGTTTGAGGAATACCATTCTGTTGCTGAGTTGATCACCTTTGCAAGATGAGAAAAGGTAAGGAGGGAAGTGGAAGGGGATTCAAACAGGGATAAAACATAGCAATGTACACATACATGCTCAACTCTTTCTTTAATCCACAACATGGAAAGAGCACCGTTTGAAGGACAGCACTATCATGTCTTAATACCATTATCATTTGTCTTTAAATCCCTGATATTCTCTTATATTATCACTTTTTGTTAATGGAAATCAAATCCTTGCAGTCTGGATCCTAAAGCTGTTAGTTACCTTCCGCATCGTGCACAGGAATCGGGCACACACAAACAAACAAAAAAGCAAAAAATAAAAACAATAAGCATATCAAAAGAGAAACAAAAACAAATTGCTTTGAAGGTCCACAGCTCAATCGATGCTTCACACTACCAGTTTTCAGGAACCTCAAAGAGGTCAGAACCTGCGAACGACAAGAGGTGACGAAGGTTGAATACGATCATGCGACGAGACATACCATTTTGAAAGTCTTGCCGCTCAGCGACAGATCGATCCATGCCTAGATTTCCATCATACTCGGGGCAAAGTAAGTACGATATTGTGTACAAGCACCGAAATGGCAAATAAATTGACTTTCCAAATGTAAAGGATAATGAGGAAAAAACAAACAAAACAAAAAAAACGAAAAAGAATGATGCTGAAGGCCAACTAAAGATGGGGAATGTCATCAAGTGGGCATTCAAGGATTTCTTGGAATTGGAGCAGAGGGAGAACAAAATCTCGATTGTCGTGTGTTTTACCGACTGCATACAAACCATACTTTGGGAGGAGCGTGACGTGAGTGCAAATAAATGTAACCATAGATGTCTGTTATGTAAATGAAAATATAAACTGAGTTGGAATGATTATCCCTTCTTTTTCATATTATCTTCCACTTCCACTTTCGTATGGCAAAGATGAGGTCGTTATTAGTGAATGCATGTCGGACCTGGACTCAAATCCAAGGAAGGAGAGGAAGTACTCATGAGATGCAACCCGCTGGTTGCATAATTTTATTGAGACGAGGCCGTGGTTGCAATTCGGGCAGGGATTTGGATTTGGGCCAGGTGGCCGGTGATAAATCGCCTCTTCTTCACAAAACATGCTCGTGGGATCTTTAGCATCTACCAAGGACCAGTCCTGGCAGATGGGTCTTCTGCCTTAATGTCGTTCCGAAGGACGGCGTACACTTATGATGCATTGCCCTCAGTTCATGTTATAGATGGGTCGAGATTTGAACCCATGCGAGACAGCTCAGAGGCAAGTGTGTATTTCCCTTGGCTATAAATGATTAGATGAAGCAATGCCTTACCTTGGTAATAGGCAACCTCAAAAAGAGGAAGAAATGAAAGACCTGATAAACTGTTCCTGCATGTATCGTCCACAGATACAGGCATTCTCTGGCTAGTAGGCCCAGGAGAAATACTACGTCTATGAGCGATTTTCAGACCTTGAATGTAAATGGTCTCCAAGCGATTAGGTCACATCTTTTGCAACTTCTCTCTTCTCTTCTGCCTACTCAGTGCTTTTAACAGGTGCTAAAGAATGATCAACATTACTGCACACAGACAAATGACGTCTCTCCTAATTATGTTCGAGTCAAAATGTACACACCGACTCATCAGCTGATTGGCTGGCCCTCATCCCATTGCATGTCTGCACTCGTTGGGAAAGAGTCAGGATAAAAAGCAGCTGAGCTCGTTTGGAAGCTCAACCTGGCCACTGGGATGGCTAAATTACATGGAAATACAGTATCAGGCGAAGAATGATGTCCAGCCTGGGTTGAGCTGTACAAGGTATGTTAAACAAGGTATTGGAAAGTAAGAAGTGGAGAAGGAAATACAAGGAAGTTGGACGCAGGAAGAGGATATTTAGCTGATCAGGCTTATGCTTTTTCACATCTGGGGGTGGGGCAGGGGGAATAGGAGGGATAGGGAGGAGAAGATGAGGCACATGGCCATCACCAGGAGGTTATATTTAGTTTATTTTCGGGATGAGGAGGGTTGTAAAATAAGGTGAAGGATAAACAAACACTGATAGCGCATTCACTTTTTGATAAGACCTGCTCAACAACATTACAATCACGACACATGCACACAATCACCCATTCATACCCAAGCTTAAATCTGGCCTTGATCCTTCTGCCCTCTCCTATTTTGTCCTTCCCAAGACACACATATCCCTCAAGAAACCCTCACCTGCTCACCATTCTGAAGTCAAGGCTGGTTGCCCAAATGTGTTCATTTGCCCCTCACTCTCCCGATTGTGCAATATTCTGCTTACGTCCATTGTTTTGCTTCAGCCTTTCAAGTGTGCTGCCCATCTACCTCATGCCCTCACCTATGTACATCCAGGATATCTTCTACACACACATGATTCTCTCCCATTCTCTTCCTCTCCAGGCCATCATCTCATTTTGTTTTAACCATCCTTTCCTCTTTGTGCAAATCCTTCTCCACCCCCACCTCCACCTCCAATAAACTTTGGTAGTTTGTCCATGTACCCCTTTATCCCCAATGCTTATACATACCTAATTCCAATTTAAACCTATCTACTGTTGCCGCTTTCGTCAACCATCCCAAGGAGACTATTCCATACGTTATCTACTCTGGGTGAAAGACCCCTGCCTTACCACCTTCCGAACTCTCTTTGCTCTCAGACTGTGACTCAGGCTACATAGGTTTACCTTACAGGTCCTGTCACTGTTCATTTTGCTGAAACTTCAACCGCTCCCTCAAGATTAGTCTGGCAAACTCCAGAATGAATCTCGTCATCCTACACTGAACCTTTTATACACTGATTTGATTACTTATTTTATAAAACTGACCCCTGTTTACTCCTGTACTGATCTGAGCTCGACTCCAGTCATGTTGTTGCACACATAATAAATCCTTTAAAGGGGAACTCAAACGCAATTTTTTTTTTCTTCCTGAAAACCATTGCAAATCATTAATCATGGTATAATTTGAAGGGAAGTTTGTTTTTGAATTTTTTTTGAATTTTTGACTGTGACATCACACTATGATCTCACCTTGATCCAAACAGTGGCTTTACACGGAGAAACGGTGCATGTCGAACTCGGATTCCGATACTGATTCCACCGTCATCAGCAACTCTAAAGGTTCTCAGAATGTTTAAACTGATCAGTGTGATTTTGAAGAAACTATTGGAGACAAAATTAGCGATGGAAACACTTTCGGGGGAATTGTAGAGCCGAATCGTTTTGAGCCTTGCACGAACGATTGAGAGGAAGGTGGCGGAGGTGAAGACGGAGGTGTTAAAAAGATGAAAACGCTGGTCGCATGTTAACTACAGCTTGGTAGGGGTTTGCATTTCGTTCAGTTGTTGGTTAATAAGGGAGAAATTTTGTATTCATTGATTAATCGGTTTATATATTACTCAAGCAGAAATACCCATCACTGCCCAGCACACTTGGACACAGTGGACAAAATGGGTGACCAATGCTTTGTCCCACCATCACAGGCTCACCTGGTGTTTTGTATGTTATGGTATGGTCCCGTTTCATACTTTTCCGGGACGCCATTTGTGTCCGTGCCGTGTCAACCCGTCGTGTCCATGAGGTTATCGATGTCCCGCCCCCACTCAAGGGGGCCGGGGGGGGATTGGTGCTCTGGTGGAGAGGTGTGGTAGTGGTGGCGATTGTGGGGGTGATGGTGGGTATTGTGAGGTGATGGTTGATGGGGAGATGGTGGAGGGGTATGGTTTTGTGATTGTATCATAGACTCCTACAGAGAAGGACTGGAACCTCCCATGCTCGGGGTTTGTAACTTGAGTCTGAAGGATTAACTCGAGTCCAGGGCTAAAATGTCTTCAAGAAGGGCTAGACACACGATCTCGGGATCCATATAGGGGTTTTTGAGGACGGCGAGTTCAATAGTGTCATTTTCAACACCACCTGAGGTCATCTTCAAGGTCAAACGGTCATATTTCAAGGTCAAATTACTGAATTTTGGTATTTTTTGCCCGTTTTTGTGTCTAACTCATAAACGGTGAGAGATGGCTGATTGTAATAAGATGCAAGTGTGTAGAGCTGTCAAACTTTGATATTTATTGTCATATATCGTATTCATAGACTCCTATAGAGAAGGACTGGAACCTCACGATCTCGGGGTTTGTAACTTGAGTCTGAAGGATTAACTTGGGTCCGAGGCTAAAATGACTTCTAGAAGGGCTAGAGACACGATCTCGGGATCCATATAGGGGTTTTTGAGGACGGCG
>CM068953.1:73770955-73789660 GCA_035128595.1 Eptatretus atami
ATCAAGCTGCGGTGCATCGTTTGGGAATGTCAAGATCTCTGACCTTAATTTAGCAGATGATGCAGTCATCTTTGCAGAGACTCTGGATATCATTTTGGGGGCCCTCGAGGTGCTGAATGAGGAGTAGGGGCCACTGGGATTACGGGTTTCCTGGAACAAAACTAAGATCCAGGCTTTTAATGACATCTTGGATGCTGCTGTCTTGTCTGTTCCTGTTTGTCGTGAGGAAGTTGAGGTCACGGAGAGATTCACTTACCTTGGCAGTGATATTCATGTCTCTACTGGCTTTGAGCCAGAGGTCAACAGACGTCTGGGTCGGGCCTGGGGAGTCATGGATTCACTGGATCATGCGGGTGTGGCGCTGCCGGTACTTTGCGGGAGGACGAAAGTCTGAGGTGAGTGAGAGAGAGTGAGAAGAGAGTGGAGAGAGAGAGTGAGAGAGAGAGTGAGAGAGAGAGTGAGAGAGAGTGAGAGAGAGAGTGAGAGAGAGAGTGAGAGAGAGAGTGAGAGAGAGAGTGAGAGGAGAAGAGTGAGAGTGAGAGAGAGTGAGAGAGGTGAGAGAGAGAGAGAGTGAGAGAGAGTGAGAGAGATGAGAGAGATGAGAGAGAGTGAGAGAGGTGAGAGAGAGTGAGAGAGAGTGAGAGAGAGTGAGAGAGAGTGAGAGAGAGTGAGAGAGAGTGAGAGAGAGTGAGAGAGAGTGAGAGAGAGTGAGAGAGAGTGAGAGAGAGTGAGAGAGAGTGAGAGAGAGTGAGAGAGAGTGAGAGAGTGAGAGAGAGTGAGAGAGTGAGAGAGTGAGAGAGTGAGAGAGTGAGAGAGAGTGAGAGAGTGGAGAGAGTGAGAGAGTGAGAGAGTGAGAGAGTGAGAGAGTGAGAGAGTGAGAGAGAGAGAGAGAGTGAGATAGTGAGATAGTGAGAATAGTGTGAGATAGTGAGATAGTGAGATAGTGAGATAGTGAGATAGTGAGATAGTGAGAGAGAGAGAGAGAGAGAGAGAGAGAGAGAGAGAGAGAGAGAGAGTGCTAGACTGGAGTAGAGGTCACTGACTTGACTGCAATATGACAGCAACAGGTCTTGTGCTCTAGCCTAATCACGGGAGATAGCAATAATGTTGAAAGCCTCAGACTCCACAAAATCCAGGCCAAACTGGTGTGATGCTGGGGTGCCAGTTCATATAAGAGAGCAATACTGCATTGAGTTATAGACAAGGGTCTTGTATGTTGTGAGTGTTCTGAATTTTAAAGTAATAACTTGGAACGACAGAGGATGCCGAGTCTGATGCTGGTTTTGGAGGCTCACTTTGTTATATGGTCAGCCCAGAAGAGCTCAATGCTGATGGTGTGCCCTCAAAGTTCAAGAGACTGAAGTCTTCCATTGGCTGACCATAGACATCATTTGACGATCCTTCCAGAGCAACGGTAAGGCTGACATTTGCCGCAATTGAATGAGATGTTCTATTTATCAGACCAGCAACTAATTCATTTCAGATCAGTGCAGAGTGATGCAGATGCAGTCTGCCTGTCAGTGGCATGGGGGTACTGCATGATATGGACACATCTGCAAAAATGAAGAGGATTTTCCAGAGCAATGGAGAGATCTTTTATGTATATGAGGAACAAGACCGGGCCTAACACACTGCTTTAAGCCACTCCAGCATCGACAGGGAATGTAGAGGAGAGGGTTATATTCATAGTAACCTGATGACAGCATGAGTGGAGGAATTCAAAAAGCCATGGATGAAGAGGGTCCTGTATGCCACAGGAAATGAGCTTGGCAAGAAAAGGAGGATTCATTGCAGAAGGTGGTGAAGAAGCTCTTCTGGGAATGGACTGTTTTTCAGTGCGAGCTACGTACAACTTTATTTGTTCCTCTGGCTTCAATCGTCTCTCAACAGACTGCCACCCTTGTGACATCACCTCAATAATAGCTCAATAAGCGTGACCACCCTTAACCCAAGTGGTCAATTACCAGGTGATCATCCAATCAGACTGTCTTGTTCTTAACAGTAGTGTAACGGCAACACACAATTGTGGTGGGGTGTTGTGGGGAGAGTGGAGGGAGTTGTCCAAAATCGGCACGATTGTCAGATATGGTGGCTTCAACATCCAAGCTCGTAGCTGTCTGCAAATGACCAATTAACTCCATTACTCTTCAATCATTATTGCCTCAGCTGCATCCGCATTTAACTTGGCTACATATCGTTATGGTTCTGCAAAACCGACACTCCCCCAAGGCAATAGCACACAACATAGAGCGGTTCCCGAGATAGTTATTTCATTAGTATTCATTCTAGATCGTCCTTCCCTTATGTGTAATGGGTCAAATGCATTGAGTGGGCTTTAGGTAGGTCTTTCTTCCCATTCTTTATCTATTTTACTTTGCTGCACACACGAGCTCTCTTCAAGCAAGCATGCAGACTATCACAACAGGCAAGTCATTTGTATACGTGCACCAAAACCCCTTCAAATCATGTGCCATAATCCAACGAACATTAAACCTCAGCCCTTACCAAACTCAAACCCCAATGCTACAACAATTCATACACTAACATGACACCTTCATAATAATCCCCACATCATTGAACCACAACCCAAGCTCGCCTACACTCACCACCTCAACCACAATGAACAACCACAGCCACGACGCCTCAACTACCATGAACCACCATGCCATAAACTCACCGTTACGCTGCCGCTACAAACACCTCAACCACAGTCACCACCACTCCCTTTCAGACCACAGGGGAATAGGGGAGCACTACGTACCATTATCAGCACTTAAGACTCAGAACGTTCAGGCATCCAACTTGGAGTGGGAGGGTGCACTGAATTCCATTCAACATCCTATAGATATCCCTAGTGCGCCGCTTATTTACGGCCCTCATTGGGTGTCCAGTGCATGTTTGTGGCCGGAGAGCGCAACCGAATACCCCGGCGCCATGTTAATCATGGAGCTTGGACGTGTGGGGGAGTTCAGGGCGAGTGAGCCCATTTCCGCTGAAAAATCCTCGCATGGGTTGGCCTAGTGCCAGGGTATTCGCCCGTATGCCAATGGGGGCACTGGAAAACACCCATCGCTCCACCTGATCTGCTCGCAAGCATCGCCTCCACCATTGGATAATTATCAAGTGCTGTGTGTTCCACACATTAGGTTCGCTCGGTTTTCTGGCAAGTGTTACGTCACTCTCGGTTCTCTGGCTCAGCTCGGCTCGGTTGGTTGGTGCGTTCCTGATTGGCAGATTGGGACGGAGCGGAGCCCACAGAGTGGAGTGCGGGATGGCTATTATTGCCAGGCACAGGGCCGAGTGCAGTATGAGACAACCTGGGCATTTACATGTACAGACCTCTTTACTCTTCACTTTTGGACGATCTTCTCACACGTTCTTTGCTTTATTTCCAACCCCCCTTGATCGACATCTCTACACTTTCCTCTCCGCATTTCACCTGCACATCATCGCACTCCCCCGACCATGCACTTCAGACACCCTCAATTGAGGCTGTTCTGAGGGAAAAACGGGGTGCAACTCAATATTAGGAAGGTGTTCCTAATGTTTTGTATGCTGAGTGTACATATCTTCCCACGATGCACCCAGCCCTCCAGAACCTTTCCACTGGTGTCTCATTGCACCCAGAGTTAGCTTTAAGTAGACTTGAGTGACACATGAACACCTTTTCCACCCTATCCATGTTACTGAGAAATAATCAAGAAGAATAGAGTTTCATCGTGAATCCATTTATATATTTTGCTTTTCCGTATATTGTAAATGGAATGAGATTTGCCTCGAAAATGTCTCAAGGTTTTGCAGGCAGAGCACTCCCTTGAAGAGCACATAACGCCGAATGACCTGTTCACTAGACCTCGTTTGAATATGTTAAAAGATCCCAATGCGAATATCAAATTGTCTCAACATAAAATGGAAATGACAAAAAGTGCAACTACAACCCACACCAGCCAGCGTGTCTGTTACTGCCGTCGTAAATTTCAGCAAGGCAGAGGCACAATGACAACGGAACCTTTGCAACTGCACCAAGCTTGGATACTTCAAATAGTTCCAAATATTACATTGCTGCCACAATTCACATAATACTGGCCCTTGACAGAAAGATCTCATCAAACCTCAAGGGCAGAACACATGGCCAGAACAGAATTGCAGTTTGCTGCAAGAATAATGGACGCAAAATACGAATCAAGTTTAACTCAAGTTTAACGTTGCAAATAAGCTTACCGAGTGTAATTTGTAAATTTGGTGTTCCCATCTGAGCACACATCTAATGATGTCGGGATCCCAGAATCAAATCCGATGTACTGTGTTAATTTGTACACTGTCTACAAATGTGCTTGTAATTAATGTAAGAGTACACCAATGTATCCTTTGCACATAAAGAAGTACGTTGGAAACATGACCTTTCTGCAATATATCTATAAACAAGAAAAAGAGCAATCAGAGATTGCAGACAATCAACAGGACTTGTTCTGTGTAGTGTTTGTGCAGTTTTGTGTCGTGTATTATGTGTGGTGTTTGTGTACTGGTGTGCTGTGTAATTAACTAGATGGTATTCATGGAATACATACCCCACACAGTCTTGAGAAGGACTTGGTGCGAGCTAACTCTTCTGGTTTTTTTTTGAAATCTCTGAGCATTAGACTTTGTTTAATTCACCATGTGAGTTCTAAGGGGGTGATCGACATCCATGTAATATGCGCAATATCAAATGGTCATGTATTATGCGGAAGAATCAGTTTAAAAATTCTCAGATCCAGATCTGGATTCAGATTTTCACCAATAGCAAATCAATTCTTCCTTGTTACAAACCTAAGCACCCCACCAAATTTCGTCCAAATCCGTCCACAACTTTGCGAGATATTTTGTTCACAAACAAACAGACACAGGAGTGAAAACAACCTCCGTCCTGGCAGAGGTAATTAGAACGGCATTCGGTAGAGTGCATACCTCTGCCAGGCTGAACAGTTTATGTTTTGTATCCCACTGATACGCTGGATCTGAATCAAAATCGAATTGGCTTGTTCTGGTCACTGAACCAACTCACATCCACCTAGTTTTTAACCCTTTCTCTCAATTTTAGAAATGAGGCCTATGTTGACATTTTGACCTCAAAAGTAATTGGCTATTTGAATTCAGTGACCTGATAATTCAAATTTCAAGTCAATTGAATAACAATTAATAATTTTAGAAATTTGGCCTACGTTGACCTTTTAGCCGATGTTGACCTCAAAAATAATTGGTGGTTGAATTAAGTTCGCTGATATGAAAGTCCTGTTTGACAATTTTAGAAATTCTGGCCTCTGTTGACCTTTTCGCCAATGTTGACCTCAAAAATAGTTAGTAGTTGAATTCACTTTCCTCATAGGCAAATCCTGTTCTAATTTCAAATCAATCGGATGAAGATTGAGGATTTCAGAAATTTCGAAACATGTCGATCAATGAAGCAGTTCAAGAGAGATAAGTTTTTAAGGATTTGCATTCAATCCAATATGGCTGCCAGACCATGTGACCTATCAATTCGTGAATACCCTGGTATCCCCAAGTCTTGGGGAACATGTGTGTGAAGTTTCCCCTCAAACTGTCCAGCCGTTATAGGGAAGATTTTATAGGTTTTAGGGTAAATCCAATGTGGCTGCCAAACCATGTGACCTATGATGTCATAGGTGGGAATGTTTTATTCCTCATGGATAGGTGGTCATAGCTGTAACATTTCACCTCGATCTGTTCAGCCATTTCAGAGAAGATTTTTGAAAGCTATTTAAAAAAAACAATATGGCTGCATCTGACCGATGACGTCATCAATTTTTTTTCTGTCGCCCAATTTATCCCAAGATGACCCTCAAAAATGTTCATACTGATCAGGTGTAGTGTTCTACGTATGCAATTATGACGTCACAACGAAGGCACCTATGACGTCATAAAAGATCACACTTATTCCCCATAAGTAATTGTCATGTGCCAATTTTTTTCCTTGGTGCGGGTTCAGAAATAGAGGTTCAAAGTTTTTCCTCTTTTTCCAACATGGCTGGCACACCACGTGACCTATGAGATCATAATTATCATTAAAACATTCCACATGAGTAGTCGCTCCTGTGGTGAAAATTTCGTGTCAATTCGACAAGTGGTTGCAGAGAAAAACTGTACTCACGTTCTGTGCGGACAAACAAACAAACAAACGGACAGACTCAAATGCAATATCCTCTCCTCTGGTGAGGGTAATGACGACAGTCATTTATTAATTATTATTTTTTCAGTGTAACAAATGAAAATTAAAAATAACATGGACAAATATTCTGAGAATATCGTACAAATCACACCTCACACTGTGGTTCTCTACCTCACGGGCCTTTCTAGAACAATCCTGATTCCATAATGCCATATAAAGAGTATTTAATTTTTTTTTATCGGGCTGGGTCAATGGAGGAATAGCATAATCCAAAACTAGATTACTGAATTCATTTTTGATGGGGTACTGTACGACACAATGTAGAATAATCTGCAAAAATGGGAGAGGGGGTTTACCGTGGTTACGGAAAACTATGTTCCAAGTTTTACGGTCTTATGTATGTGAGGAAAAGAGACCGAGACCAAGACACTACCTTGAGGTGCTGCGGCCTCCACTGGGAGAGGAGAGAACAGTGTTCCATTGATTGCAATGTGTTTAATGTACAACTGTAGGAAATAGAAAGCCAAGTATGAAAGTGGCCTTGTATGCAACAGGTAGCGAGCAAGGACAAGCAGTAGAGAATGCCTGACTGTGTCTAACGTCTAAGATATGTCCAGGGAGAGGTTCCTGACATGTGTGAGATTTATGACCTCTGACCATTGCTGAAAGAGAAACTTGTCCATAACTGAGTGATCGAGATCGAATCCAAACTGATGGTCAGAAATCAGGCTGATTGAAAAGAGGAAAAAATTTAAATAAGCAGCAACGAAGCATTCCATGACTTTGTTTGTAATCCATGATACTGAATTTGAAGGCAAACACCGAGTTGACACATACTACATTGTCTCGAGCAGAGTCTGAGGTGAGGCCGTTTGAGGTGAGCAGCAGAATGGAAGGGGAGCATACACCAAAGATGGACTTGACAAGGTGCCACCAGGACTTGTATGATGAAGGAGAATGGTTGGAGAGTTCAGCCTTGAGATTAACAAGATTATGCTTTCTGGATTGCCGAAGGACAGACAAACTTATTGCAAGCTTTACGAAGTGAGTAAAAGTTGCCCTCGGTTGGATGAGCCTTCTATGTTGAAAAAAACAAAACATAGGGGCAATACCCCTGGGTGCTCACTTGGTCGCGGCTGTATAATATAACCAGGGAACCACTAGTAGGCATGGATGACCCCAAAAACATGTAATAGAGAAGAAAGTAAATACCTATGGATAATTATTATTTAACTAGATGACCCGTGAACCCGTTGGGTTCCCGTTGTGACAGCGGTTGATATGTTTGAGATTTTAAAATAAATAATTTCATGAGAATAAAAAAGTTAGCCCCAGGGAACTATACCGCTGAGGTTGTTTACATTGATCAAATTCTCCCGAAGAGAACTTGACTGAATTGGGAATTGATTTTTTAAATAATTTTTTGTTGCCCGATTTGAACGAAAACTTGATACTGCACACCGCAGGGGAATGGTGAGTAAGGTGGCCCTAAAATTTTTTGCGCTATCGTGTACCGTTTTGGCTGTATTTCAGGAACATACATACATACAGTACATACATACATACATACAAGATGAGAGTTTTAGTAATATATAGATAGATGCCGTGAACAAACCTTGGTACATCACAGGCGATATAGGTTGTGGTCAAGTTTCATCAAAATTGTGTGTCGTTTCAGAGAAGAAAGCAAATACCTCTTTTGGGGGGGGGGGAACCCCCTGTATATCCTCTTCGACCCCAATTGTTTTAATGGTGTGAGCAAATTGGGACTCCCACGTGCGATGAAGTTGTGGTCAAGTTTCATCAGAATTGAATGTGTAGTTTCTGAGAAGAAAGCAAATGCCTATTTGGGGGGGGGGGGGTGGGAACCCCCAAAGATCCCCGAAGAGTCCGATTTTTTAATGCCATTGCAACAAACTTTGGTACATGAACGCTGGGGTAAAGTTTCATCAAAATCGTATGTGTCGTTTCAGAGAAGAAATTGCAAGTATTTGTGGACAGACGGACAGACGGAAGGACAATGCACCATCCCATAAGCTCCGCAGAACGACGTTCCAAGTGAGCTAACAAGCTGATTCACTGCAACCATCTTACCACAGAATTCAGTGTGACAGGGCCAAAAGGACAGATAAGATAGTGACAGAAAAGAGGTGATAAACAGGTGTATGAGAGAGTGAGTAGGTTTTTGTAAAGGTATTCCCAGGTGGAATCAATATCAGCTGTGGTGGAGATCAAACCCTTTTGTGAGGGACAATAGAAGTCCATTCCAGTTGGCCTATGTGAACAGCCATATTCTGCATCGTTGAGTGTTCCCTTACAAAAGCCAGAGAGATGTGGGCTTTGACAAGAAAGTGGTCAGAAGAGTAAGATGGGTAGAAAAGGAACAGGAGAGATTGTATTTTTTTTTGTATACACAGTTGAGGCTCTTATGAGAGCTAATAACACAAAGATACGTACAACAAGGGGAGTAGGAGACAAGATGGGGTGGGAGAGGGAAGGAAAAAACAGCGTGGAACAGAACACATGAGGAGATCTGTGGAAGGGAGAGGATGGGCAGGCGGGACACAGGGTAAACAAGATGGACACTAAAGGTACTTTCAGGTCCTTACACGACAGGACTTTCAGGAAGGAAAGCAGGGAATTTGAAGGAAGTGGGTTTGGAGTGGATTAGCGAGCGTAGAAAGGTCATGGTTTTTGAATGGGGGAAGATAACAGATGGTGGTGAACAGCGTTTTGAAGATCTAGAGGGAAGAGTGGGATTGAAGAGAGTGTGGGAGTTTGTTCCAAAGGTGGGAAAAAGAGGAATGAAAGGTGAAGGTGAGTAGTGATTCATGATTTTGGTAGTTTACCAGAAGGGGGTTGCTGAGCGGGTACCTTGAGCGCCCTGTTGGAAGTAGTGGGGGGGGGGGCATATCTGCAGACAGAGCGGGAGGGGGCGGGCCGACGGCCGGAGAGGAGACAAGTGGAAGGACAAAAGTCCACCGCACCTAGGCTGCGGTGGCAGAGTGAGGACCCAAAGACTCAGCTTACCAATGGGATACCAACAATCCTAATTGCTTGGTTTCACAGCTTGAAGCGAGAAGGTGAGAGGGCTGGGAAACCATGCCCAGGGGGAAGCCAGAACTCCAATCAGGCTGGTGCGACAAAAACTTTGTATGTGGTCAGTTCAGTGTGCCAAGGAGAGACAGTTCACAACTGGAGGATGCGACTGGCTTTGGAGGCCGCTTGGAAATGTGGTTCTCCAGAAAATAGTTCTGCAGAAGAGTGAGACTCGAAAGCTTAAGAATAAAGGACTCTTGAAGCCGATTGTGTGAGAACGAGATGGGCGGTGGGTGGGGGGGGATTCCAGCGTTTGCCTTGTCTTAGAAGAGACATCGTTGAAGGAGTGATTTGTCAGAATAGTTGAAAGTTACCATGTTCCACATTTGTTGGACCGCTTTGGATTTTATCCAGATCGCCAGAGAGTGAAGAGGCTGCTGCTGCTGATCTGAGGAGACTGATGACAGCATGAGTCAGATCCAGCAAAGAATAAAATTTCCAGAGTCGGAAGATCATTGATGAAATCGATAGAAAGAACAGGGCCCAGAACACTCATTGGGGACTCCAGCCTGGACAGGATTTGGGTCGGGGGGGGACTTTGAGTTGGGGAGGGTTGATTTAATCCAACAAATCTTTTGGATCAAATAGCTCGACAAATATAAATGAACATTCATTATGTTCGGTCTATTCTTTACATAATAATATTGTATTGAATCACATTTACATTGGACAGGGTAATTGATTTTATTAAAATTTCATTACATCCGCAGGCATGTACAAGTTGATGTAATGTGTGGAGGTCATTATTTAATAATTATAGTGATGGAGTGGTACACCATACAGTATAGTGATAAATAAGTGAGCGATGTAGACCAAGAAGATATTTATTGTTTAATGCCTTCTTGAGGAATGTCTGCCTCAACATAGCATGGGAAGGATTCTGATACAAAGCAACTCGCTGATTGTAAGAGTGCAGGAAATCTGATATCAAGCGAAGGAAGGGGCCGTGGATAGCAGCAAAGGGTGCCAGACTATCAATACTTGGGAGATGTCTGTTAAGAACGTCTCGAATAACTGTTTGAGAGTGAGGGTGTCCATCCATTGTTGACAAAGTAGAAGCATCATGTCAAGTATTTGGCCACGCGCTTGTCTTGCTGTTCTATGTCTCCCGCGGGCTGGTCCTGCTGCTTCGCGTCTTTATGATGTGCATTGTGACAGACTTTGCTGGGACAGCAGTATGTTCTTGGCTGGTGTTCATACCCAAATTCCAACAGCCAGATCTGTGATCAACTGTGCTGCATTGTAATCCTCCTTAAAAATTAGCAGAAAACAGAACTGAGAATTCCTTCAGCTTATTTCACCCTGTTGTCTGATATATGAATACGGTCCGAACATTGCTGAATTTAAATTTTATTTGTCTTAAAGCTTTGTTTTGCTTAAAAGTTTTAATAAACGAAGAGGATGGTCTTGCAGTGTAGGCTAAGTATTGGAGACAAAGCTTCGATGTATACTTGATACTGTTGGGGGAGGGGGGGGGGGAGAATCGGTGTCTATTGTGGAGGGGGAAGGAGTTATTTCCTGCCATATTGCTTGCATAATAAAAATGAAGATTCCTTGTTGAGTAACCCTGGTAGATCTAGCAAGCAGTTTACAGAGCTCTCTCAAGCAAGTACAGGACCACATATGGCTGTTCATGCTGGAGCAAAATAAGCAAATGCCGTACATGAATAGAGTAATGATGGGTTCAGGAAGGTACTGTACTTGTATAAAAAATAAACTTATGTTACGGATCAACCAGGACAAGCTAAGATAGATCAGGCCAAAGTGAATTTAGACGGAAAAAAAACAACACAATAACAAAACGAGAAGGGCACTCGGTAGAGCGCATACCTCCGCCACGTAATGCCTGATCCACGAGAACATATTTGGCCCAATACAATTTTTGAAATATCATGTCATATATCGTTTTTGAGCCATATCTTTCAATGGTGAATAATCACTTTAAAAATCCTAGTAGTCGGATCCGGATTCGGATCTTCACCAAAATCGAATCATTTCGTCCTTGCCACACACCCAACCTGTCCACCAAGTTTCATCCGAATCCGTCCACAACTTTTTGAGATATAGTGCTATATATTAGTTCAGCCCTATCTCTCAATGGTGAAGAATCAATAAAAAAAACTTCCAGTAGTCGGATCCAGATCCGGATCTTCACCAAAATCTAATCAGTTCGTCCTTGTCACACACCGAATATGTCCACACAATTTCATCCGGATCCATCCACAACTTTTTGAGATACTCTGGAGATATCCTGTACACAGCCAAACAGAAAGGAGTGAAAACATAACCTCCTTCACCTTTGATGGCGGAGGTAAAAAGCAATGAGGGGAAAAATATGTTGACCTTATTCCCTCCCAAATACCTTTTTCCACGGAATCTGATTCAACTTTTGCATTCTTGCTTGCTTCTTCGTCACTTTCTGAAACTGGCAATGGCTTCGGCTGGAAAGGACTAGTTGAAGGCTCGGACTCGCCATTCCAGTTCACACACTGATGTGCCACACTTTGGTTAATCTTGCATTCCATGACACTGAAAAGGTAGCGAGTAAACATTTGAGATGGAGATCATCAGCAGGATTAGATCAGAGAATCAAAATGAGGCCGCTTGGAAAAAAAGGGGAAGAGGGGGCACATTGAACTTACACTTCCACCCAGATATGCCACTTTGTGTGACCTTATATCATGCTATACATAAAATCGAAGTGTGTGCATACAGGTATATTCACATCTGCTTTGCAAGAATATGTCGGAAATAGATGATTGACAAAGACAAAAAAACAATATTTCATGTTTGAACCTTATAGGGATGGTGTTGCAATCAGAAAATATATAATTTCCAATACATATACATACCAGAACGTCACTTGGTAGAGCAAACACAGTACCTCTGTCAGACTGAACAGTTTACATTTCGTATCCCACTGATAGACCAGATCTGCTGACCTGAACTAAAATCTAATTGGCTTGTTCTTATCACCTCCCCAACTCATTACACCAAGTTTTGTCATAATAATCCATCCACAACGTTTTGAAATATCATGCTATATATAGTTTTTGGCCTTATCTTTAAATGGTGAAGAATCCCTATAAAAATATAGTATCCTGATCCGGATCCGGATCTTCACCAAAATCGAACCAATTTATTTTCTTCTGCATCTGTCCATAACTTTTTGAGATATTGTGCTACATATCGTTTTTGGCACTATCTCTCAATGGTAAGGAATCAGTTACAAAATCCAAGTATCCGTATCCAGATGTTCACCAAAATCGAATCATTTCGTCCTTTTAACACACCAAAACGTGTCCACCAAGTTTCGTACAAATCCGTCCACAACTTTTTGAGATATCCTGCTCACAAACGGACAGACAAACGGGGGTGAATACATAACTCCGTCCGCCTTTGGTGTCCGAGGTAAAAATAATTCCAAAGAACATAATGAAATTATACAAACGAATATGTCAAGGGATCTCATGAAGCCAATTGCTCAAAACTTCAATCTTCATGGCCATTCCATTCAATATATGATTATCTCTGGACTCGCTCTTTACCATGGCATTGCAGACACCCAAAGGTAGAAAGAACAAAAATGATTTTTCAAACTCAGCACATTGTCATCCAATGGGATTAACAAACGTTTTTCATTTATTTCATTATCTATTTCTGATATATATATATATATATACACACACACACACACTAGAAGCACCCACCCCCTACAGGAGCAGCCATGGTGGTTATGTTATTATCCTTATTCAAACGTGTAATTCAAAATACTTCTCGCGAAGCAATTCAAAACACCTCACACTGCACTGGAAAACGTGGGGACAGGAATACTGTGCTGTAAAGGGTGGGGACTTGTACGACATTTCACCCGCTTCACAGAAGGCTTCCTCAGGCCAGGAAGCACCCTCCACATCAGAAGTGGCTGCCATCTTAGCTGGTAAACAACATGGCGATCGAGATATTGTGCTGCAACTCAGAAACAACTCCCTCCAGAGAATTGCTGAGACACAATACCCATCACTATGATGCACTTCAATATCCACTAATATCTGGCAGGGTGATGATGGATATGAATAATAAAACTGCAACAAACAGACCGCAGCAAGACAGGACTGCCAAGTGAAATAAACATTCTGCCATGGACTTTTATGCCTACAGGATTATGTAGAGAACTGGTAATTTCAATACATCTTGCATTGCAAAGATTTCTTTCCACCAATTTGTTGTGGACATGTATGCCAAAATTGAGGCAGAATGGCTGAGATTCATTTGCAAAGAACCAAAAGAAACTCCAAGTCGATAACTATGTTCACCTCAGGGATGCGTGAACAATGATGGAAATGCTGCCAATGTTGGCCAATTGGTCATCTTGCCTTCATTTTCACAGGTGGTCCTCGCTACATGCATGAGTGCACTCAGGATGCCATGAAATATTGTGCAAAAAACTATGTCCGTCCTGATCCTCTTCATCACCTTCACCTGCAATCCAGCTGGGAGAAGTGGATAATGAACTCATGCCAGCCAAAACCACAGCAGCGACATGATTTTCTAGCAAGAGTATTCTGACAAAAAATGAAGGCATTGATGAATGTCATCACTAATGGAAACATTTTTGGAGCCATTAAGTTCTACTTGTACACAATTGAGTGGCAAAAGTGTGGCCTGGCACATGCTCACATTCTGACTTGGCTTCAAGATGAACTTCATGTGCACAGATGGATGACTTCAATCAGTGCTGAACTTCCAGACCCAGTAATTGATCCACTTCTGTTCAGCACTGTCAAAACAAAGATGATGCATGGTCCCTGTGGAAGTATCAATCCAAACTCACCATGCATGAAAAATAAATGCACAAAAAGGGTTCCCACGATATCTTCTGAAAGAGACACAGACTGGACAAGATGGATACCCACTGCATCGTCGGAGAAAACTAGAAGATGGTGGATTCACAACAACCATCAGAGTTCGTGATTGTGAGGTTGAAGTTGACAACAGGTGGATTGTTCCATACTGTCCACTCCTCACATGGCTATTCAATGCACACATCAATGTTGAGTACTGCCACTCTGTGAAATCCATCATATATGTGTGCAAGTATGTCAACAAAGGATCTGACACAGCTGTATTTGGCCTGCCAATGGATGGATCTGTGCATAATGAGGTTCGGCAATACGAAATGAGAAGATACATCAGTAGCAATGAAGCCATCTGGAGGATCGTGAACTTCCAAATTCATGAACGACATCTCACTGCGGTTCATCTCAGTGTGCACCTTGAGAATAGCCAGAGTGTGTACATCACAAAGGAGGTACTGGCGTACGACAACAATAGGTCCTGGAGGTGGCTTTCTGACTTCTGGGCGATGCTGACAGCTCTCCCTGCTGATCAGGTCGCCTTCCTTCATATTGACTTTGCTCAGTCCATCACAGGCAACCCCTACTCCAACATGGCCTGGGACATGTGGATCGAATGCACCATGAACAAGGGCAGCAAAATGAAGTCTGGCTGGCTCTCCATCCTCCAGAATGAGAAGCAGCTGCTGGTGCACTCCAGAAATGTGAACAATGTGGCCCGGATCCGGGCGGCTCATAACGCCCTGGCCAACCGGAAAAAAGCCAAGAGGAAGCACATGGAATGCGGTCCAAAACGGATGCGAGAAGATGAGCAGTGCATGCTGGACCTGGTCGCATGCATGCATGAGTTTGACTCCTTTCCATTCGACCCATCCTCACCCACCCTCCACACCCTACAGTCAGCCACGCCTGCCTCTGATGAGCTCGTTGCGGACTTCAACTCAGCCCATGCTGCGGGGGAGGAAAAGTTGACCAACTTCTTGCGAGAGCGGGTGTTCAGTAAGAATACCTCCATCCATGCACCCGTCCCTCTGAGCAAATGCTTGACGTTTGCCAAGATGCCAGACATGGAGTAGCACAGGGAGAAACTCAAAGCGAGAGCTGCTGAAATGGAGCGGATAGCTCACAAGGCAGTGATCGACCTGGTTGAGGTCTGTCAACTTGTGGACCTCACCGAGTTTCTGGAACATCGTGTTGTCGAGGAGTGTATGGCCCTATTCAACTCCAACGGCACATACAGGAAGACACAGAAGAGCAAGCTCATCCAGAGTCTCTCTCTGCAATCTGTAGATCTGCAGGAACCCTACACCGCTCTCATTGACATGGGCATGATCTGGAGGATAGCAACTCCATCAGCAGAATATCGACAGATGCAATATCGCACCCCATACAAGTGGTCGGACTACTTCCACAAGGTGTCATACATCATCCTTGCCCGCCATGGTGATGCTGAACGTATCATCTGTGTGAACGACCCGTACGACGCACCATACTCAAATAAAGATAACAAGCGAGACCTGCGGGTACAGGGTAAGGCACATATCCCCAACGCCGACATGAAATTGAGCGACCTCTTCACTTCTGCTCAAGTGTTCAAAACGCTGCTGTGTAGCAGCAGCAACAAGGGGTGACTGCAAAAAGTGATATGCGACTACCTGACAGACCTTGCAGAGAGTGTTGATGCAGAGATTGTCCTCTCTGTTGGCTCCTACTGCACCAACTTGTCAACCCAGCAACCAATGGACAACTACAGCTTTGACCAGTCTGAGGCTGACACTGTCCTCTTTACCGCTTACGCAGTTCTGCATGAGTCAGGCTACACTGGCCCTGTTGTCAGTGATACCGCTGATACCGATGCCTATGTCACGGCAGCGGTTATCTCGTGGCAGCTGCCCGGAATGCTCTGTATCAAGAGGAAACAGGAGACTGTCTTATGCCGTGGCCTGGTAACTGACGATATGGCAGACTGCATTGTGCAGCTGCACTGTACGACAGGCTGTGATGCCAACTCAAGCTTCTACGGCAAGGGTAAGAAGTCGGTGTATGACCGGGTGGCAAAGAGCCCTATGTCCCGACGGCAGCTCTCGCGGTGCGGAGACAGCGTTGACTTTGAGGAGGAGGTGCTAGAGGAGCTCTTCCAGTTCACACGACATGCCATCTATGGCGACAAAAAGAGTAGCACCATGGCTGAGGCCCGTGCAGTAAAGTGGAAGACACTGAAGAGCAAATCATTAATCCGTTTCCCTCCAGATGCAGATAGCCTACGCCAACACTGCCTCTGTGCAAACTACTTGGCATATCTTGTGCACCACCCCTCCAAGAAGCACCACCCCTCGCCACTCAGACATGGCTGGGAGCTGGTGGGTGGTCGCTGTCGCCCTGTCCGCCACACGCGACCTGCTCTCCCGACGCATCTACCTGCACCAGGGCCAGATGAAGAGAGTGAGGAAGATGATAGCAAGGAGGGGGGTGAGGAGGGAGATGATGATGTACAGAGGAGGAGGGGGGGATTCATCGGAATCTGATGATTCAGAATCTAGTGAGGCAGAATGCTCTGATTCGGACTGATCATATCTCTCAAGGTCATATTGATTCATCAATTACAATGTCATAACAATGTGAAGTATGACACGAAAGCATAATTGGTGACTTCTAAATAAGTTTTTTTTTTTTAATGTTTTTTCGAAAATGTGTTTCATTTGTGTTGTGGTGTCATTTGTCTACAGAAAATGGCCAAAAAGTACCATTTTCAGGGTAAAATGATTTTGTATTGACATGTTTTAAGTAGTTCCATTTGCAAACTGTTCAAGTTACAGCTATTAAAAAGAGCTTATTTTGAAGTGTAATGAGTTTACTTGTCCTGCATTCATCAATAATATATATTATTCATCAGTTTACTTTACTACAAGAGATCCTTATGGAGGTAGTTGCTTTAAGTACAAAAGTTACGTTTTCGCTCTACTGGATGGTGGCCATCTTGGATTTCTGGGTCAAAATGATGTCGTAACATCAAACTAATGTCAGATTCGGAATCCTCGTGGTCGACTGACACCGAAAAAGTGTCTTTGTACATGATTCTATTTGCTCTGGTTCAAAACTTAATTTTTCAAGATGGCGCCGCCAGCCATCTTGGATTTGGGCCTCTGGCAAAATATGCCAGGATTTTGGGAGACATGGGGCTAAATTTTTTTATAAAAGGTCAATAGAAGTCAAATCAATCGTCAAACCTTACTAGCTAGAGAATGGTCACGGAATTGAGGTTCTTAACCTAACTACATGCATGCACACATCCCTGGGGGGAGAATCCACCTTGACTTCAGTTTACTGGGCCTCCATCTCTCTGTTCGCACATGACCGAAAGTGTCGGTTGATTGAAATGATTGAAGACGTCTTCAATATCGGGGTTTTTTTTACAACCAAAATGGTTGCCAGTCAGCCATCTTGGATATGATCTCAAAAAAAAATGAAGTGCTTAAGTAAGTCATCATTCGTTATCTGTGTGCCAAGTTTGAACAACATCAATAAATGCATGTCTGAGAAATGGTTGAGGACACGTTTGATACCAATTTTCTTTTTAGAACTAAAATGGCCACCTGTCAGCCATCTTTGATCGCATCGCGAAATAAAAGAATGTGCATATGTATACCATCATGTGTGGTCTTTATGCCAAGCATGGATAAAATCAGTCCATACAAGTCTGATTTATGGATGCGGATGCACGCACGCATACGAAAATTGAGACCAAATCCATAAGCCCCCGTTTTGGACCAAGTCCAACAGGGGGATAATAACACGACAAGAGATATACATCAGGAATTTTACGCCACAATGAGAGGTTGCTATCAAATCTCGCGGAAAAGCCGTGCATGAGTTTTGTGCAGTTCTATTCCGAGGGAGGGAAAGAAAGAGAGAGAGAGAGAGAGAGAGAGAGAGAGAGAGAGAGAGAGAGAGAAGAGACGAGGAGAGGAGAGAGGAGAGAGAGAGAGGCCAGAGAGAGAGGCAGAGAGGCAGAGAGCAGAGACGCAGAGACGCAGAGAGACGCAGAGAGGCAGAGAGGCAGAGAGGCAGAGAGCAGAGAGGCAGAGAGGAGAGAGAGAGAGAGAGAGAGAGAGAGAGAGAGAGAGAGAGAGAGAGAGAGAGAGAGAGGCAGAGAGGCAGAGAGGCAGAGAGCAGAGAGGCAGAGAGGCAGAGAGGCAGAGAGCAGAACGCAGAGACGCAGAGACGCCAGAGACGCAGAGACGCAGAGACGCAGAGAGGCAGAGAGGCAGAGAGCAGAGAGGGAGAGAAGAGAGAGAGAGAGAGAGAGAGAGAGAGAGAGAGAGAAGAGAGAGAGAAGAGAGAGAGAGCAGAGGAGATGAGGAGAGAAGAGAGAGAAGATATATTCACAAAGACACATATATAAACACAAAACACAGATGTATTATGTACTGTTAAGTATTTACAAAAGCTATTTTATTTGACGTTATAACCTTAACTTATAAGCAATTTACTGATTTCCCAACTGCCCGGATCAACAGCTGAGCCCCGTTTTTCATCAAGGTTTCGATCCTTTCAGCCCAGAACCTCTCCAAACAGCGGATCCAC
>CM068953.1:73807225-73820847 GCA_035128595.1 Eptatretus atami
CTCCTCATCCTAACATATTCTATCAAGCTACGGATGAAGGCCTTGCATGTGGATATGCATTCAGGGGTTCCAAGGAAGGACTTTATACAATGGAGGATACTTTGAAATGTTGTTTGGCTGAGAAAGATCATGGCTGATAGTGAGACTCAGGAGTTTGAAAGAGTGAAATTTCTCAAGAGGATTGTTGAGAAAGTAGATCGGAGGGTTTACCAGAGAGTCCTTTCGGAGAGAGCTCGTGAGAGTGTGAGATTTGTCAGGATTGAAAGACATATTCCAAGTGTTCGACCAGCTTGTGATGTTTTTTCAAGGTCTGAAGAGAGGGAACAGGCTGTCGCCTGCCTGTCTGAGGGATGAGGGATGTTACAGCAGAGGGTGGAGTCATCAGCAAATAGATAAAGGGGATTTTCCAGAGTGTCAGAGAGATCGTTGATGAAGATTATTTATAGGACCGGGCCCAGAACACTACCTTGGGGCACTCCAGCCTTCACAGGGAAAAGAGATTAAAGGATTCCATTGAGAGCCACACGTTGGCTACGAGAGTAGAGGAAGTCAGGAAGCCATGTGTGGAATTATCCTTAGATGCCATAGGAAGAGTTTAGAGAGTAAGGTGGGATGCCAGACTGCATCCAAAGCATGAGATATGTCCAAAGAGATGGCTCTTTGATTGATTTCTAGTTTGTAACTGTAAAAGAGGAAAGTGCAGAGGTTGGAATTACTCATGGTCAGGTTTGCTTCAAAATATGCTCACGTGAAAAATCAGGTGAAAACTGTGCTGCCACAAATCTTAATTTGATGGAAGATCCAAACTATGAGAATTACAATGACAGGGATGAAATATGTCTTGAGTAATTATCTTTTGTAGGCAATTTGTCATTGGTTGCAAGAAATGACTGAGTTGTTAGGAACAGGATCATTATTTTATGTTACATTAGCATTTTGGTGAGAACATTGAACAATTTTTTTTTAAAGCTTTGGTAAAACTTTCATGTCTTGGTGCACATGACGTACAAGTACACCAAGGCAATTGTGTCTTGAAGAAAGGAAATCTGTGAGTTTTCTTCTGCCAGGATTAGCTTGGCCAAAAAGTAGTGAAAAACAGGACCACTGGACCTGTAGCTTATCTGGGCCCTGGTCTAATGTTAGAACCCAAATCTGGTAGCATTCTGATTGGTGGGTCTGGAGAAGAAGATTTTGGAAGGAATGTGCACAACTACCATTTTGACACACTTCTGGTCAGAAGAAGATTTTGAAGGAATTTATGCGAATTTTCCCCAAAATTGACTAAGTCGGTCATTTTGACAAATTTCTGGTCATGTGATCAACATGGCCTCCGCAATTTAACATCAAAACCATGTCCTAATGTTGTAACCTAAATTTGGTAGCATTCTGACTGGTGGGTCGGGAGAAGAAGATTTTGGAAGGAATTTGCGCGACCGCCATTTTGACACACTTCAGGTTACATGATCAATATGGCCTCCACAATTTAACATCAGAACCCTATCCTAATAGTGTCACCCAAATTTGGTATCATTCTGACTGGTGGGTCTGGAAAAGATTTTGGAAGGAATTTGCGCAACTGCCATTTTGACAAACTTCTGGTCATGTGACATGGCCTCTGCAATTTAACCTTAGGACCCTTTCCTAATGTTGAAACCCAAATTTGGTAACATTCTGACTGGTGGGTCTGCAGAAGAAGAAGACTTTCCCAGGAATTTACGCGAGTTCCCCCAAAATGGACTAAGCTGGCCATTTTGACAAACTTTCGGTCAAGTGATCGGCATGACCTCTGCAATTGCAATTTAAAATCCCTACCCTGGCCTAATGTTGCAACCCAAATTTGGTAGCATTCTGACTGGTGGGTCTGGAGAAGAAGATTTTTGAAGGAATTTATGCAATTGTCCCAAAAATTGAGTAAGTCGGCCATTTTGACACTTAGGGACACATGATTAACATGGCCTCCGCAATTTTACATCAGAACCGTGTCCTATTGCTTATCCCTGTGTCATAAGAGGCGACCAGGGTTGCGTCAGGAAGGGCATCCGGCGTAAAACCTGTGCCAAATCACTATGCGGATGATACGGATGATCCGCTGTGGCGACCCCTAACGGGAGCAGCCGAAAGAAGAAGAAGAAGAAGAACCGTGTCCTATTGTTGTCACCCAAATTTTGTAGCATTCTGACTGGTGGGTCTGGAAAAGATTTTGGAAGGAATTTGCGCGACTGCCATTTTGACAAACTTTCGGTCATGTGACATGGCCTCTGCAATTTAACATCAGGACCCTTTCCTAATGCTGAAACCCAAATTTGGTAACATTCTGACTGGTGAGTCTGAAGAAGAAGATTTTCCCAGGAATTTACGCAATTTTCCCCAAAATGGACTAAGTTGGCCATTTTGACAAACTTTCGGTCAAGTGATCGGCATGACCTCTGCAATTTAACATCCCTACCCTGGCCTAATGTTGCAACCCAAATTTGGTGGCATTCTGACTGGTGGGTCTGGAGAAGAAGACTGTTGAAGGAATTTACGCGATTTTCCCCCAAATTGACCAAGTCGGCCATTTTGACAAACTTTCGGTCACGTGATTGGCATGACTTGTGCAATTTAACATCCCTACGCTGGCCTAATGTTGTAATCCAAATTTTGTAGCATTCTGACCAGTGTGTCTGGAAAAGTAGATTTTGGAGGAATTTGCGTGACCGCCATTTTGACACACTTCAGGTCACATGATCAATACATGATCTGTCGCTATATTGACACACTATCTGGAGAAGAAGATTTTTGAATTTTTTTTACTACGTCGGCCATTTTGATCGACAAAAAAATCACGTGACCGGAACGAGGTTTGCGACCCGTTACCAGTCGGGAGAGGAACGTTGCAGCCAAATTTTAGCTGGATCCGACCGGCGGTTTGGCCGGAGAAGTCAAAAAAGGAGACAGATGGACGCTGCGCGATGACAATACCTTATCGAGAATGTAAATTACAGAGAAGCTAAAAATTAAATTAAACAATTGCACCGAGAATTTTCATAACCAGGAAGGTCAAAAGCCTCAATCATTCAACTTTGTAATGACCTATTTTAAAGTAAAAAATAAAATAAAATAAGAGAAGCTGATATCCATAAATTGTATCAGAGATCTGTTCTCAGGGCTGGCAGGATAGCTTGGAGGTACTGTCGTAGCCAAAAGTATTGGCACCCTTGCACTTTAAAAAAGAATAATGCACCATTTCTTCCAGACAATTGTTGAAATTTTAAAAGTATTTTGTTCTCCACAAATGTATTTCTTTGGTTTGCAGTGGAACAAAACAAAAAAAGCTGAAAAAATTACTAAATCTTAGCTTATGTCACACAGAAATCCTAAAATGCCCCAGACAATATTATTGACACGTTTTAGAAGTTGTTAGAAATAATTCGATTTCAAGCAGGTGATTCTCCTTTACTGTGGAATTGAACTCACCTGTGGTGAGTTGCAGGTGCCTGCAATATAAAATTCACTCATTCAACCAATTTGAGTCGAGAAAAGGAATTATTCTACTGTTTTGTGTCACTGTGTCGACCGTAATGAGCATGGAGAAAAGAAAGAAAACCAGATAATTGTCTGAGGAGGTCAGACACAAGATTGGAGCCAAGAATGGATAATCTTAAGGCTACAAGTCCATCTCCAGAGATCTTGATGTTCCTGTGTCCACCGTACACAATGTTATCAGGAAGTTTAAGGCCCATGGCACTGTAGCCGACCTCCCTGGACGTGTCGCAAGAGAAAACTTGATCAAAGATTGCAGCGAAGGATTGTCCGAATGGTGGAGAAAGCACCTCGATCAAATGCCAAACAGATTCAAGCTGACCTTCAGACACGAGGTATGACAGTTTCAACTCACACCATCCATCACCAACTCAATGAAAGGGGGTTCTATGGTAGGAGACCCAGGAGGATCCCACTGCTGAGAGGGAGACATAAGAAAGCCTGACTAGAGTTTACCAAAACACTCTTGAACAAGTCAAAATCCTTCTGAGAGAATGTCCTGTTGACAGATGAGACCAAATTAGAGCTTTTTGGTAAAGCACATCATCTCTATGCTTACAGAAAACAAAATTAAGCCTTTAAAGAAAAGAACACCTTCCCTACAGTCAAACTTCCCTACAGTCAAACCTTCAGTGGTGTTTTGGGGTTGCTGTGCTGCCTCTGGCACTGGATGCCTTTAATGTATGCATGGCATCGTGAAATCAGGAGATTACCAAGGCATTTTGGAGTGCAATGTTCAACCTAGTGTCAGAAATCTGGGTCTCAGTCGAAGGTAATGGGTCTTGCAGCAGGACAATGATCCAAAACACACTTCAAAAAGCACCCAGGAATGGTTCAAGGCAAAATGCTGGACTATTCTGAAGTGGCCAGCAATGAATCCAGATCTACAGTAAATCCCATTGAACCCCTGTGGGGAGATCTGAAAACAGCAGTTGGGAGAAGTACCCTTCAAATCTGGGAGAACTGGAGCAGTTTTCACAAAGAAGAGTGGTTCAAACTCCCAATAGAGAAGTGTAGGAAGCTCATTCATGGCTATAGGAAGTGCTTGACTGCAGTTATTTTGTCCAAAGGCTGTGCAACGAAATATTAAGTCGACGGTGTCAATAATTTTCTCAATGAAATTTCTTTTTATTTTCTGATTTTAAAGTATATATTAAGCTCTGAATCAAAAACAAAGGTTCTGTAATATTAACAGTGAGATAAAGAATTGTGGAGACCAAATACGTTTGTCAATTTCAACTTATTTTTCGAGAAAATTGTGAGTTATTTGAAAAAAGTGAAAGGATGACAATATTTTTGGCCACGACTGTATTTACACTTATATTTCAGCCATTTATTCTTTTTGGTTTGAATCTCGTCCCAGCTATAAACTCTCACCCTCGTGCTTCACATGCAAGGCCATCACCTGGACGTTAAGCGGGCACTGGTTGTTTGTGGCTGTTAAAGATCCCATGCCGTCTTTTGCGAAGAATAGGATAACTATCGCTGCCACTGGTTGAATTCCAAATGCCCGCCATCTTCACTAGGTTTGTGAAAGACAGCCCCCACCTCTCACCCCAAAAAAAAGAAGCCGTTCCCCGGTCAACCACAAGGTAGGAATAATTGGGACCATTAAGTTAGTCTTCATTGCAGAGATCTTTCCTATTGTCAAGATGTGCAATTGCCCACGACAAATTTCCGCTGTTCATCTATTTTTAGAGAGGTGTGATGGGGGAGAAACACATTCTGTATGCAGGTGTGGGAAAGGACAATCTCAATTTGTAGTTGTTGGGGGATATGGAATCTTGTTATAAATGTCAGGCATAGTGGGAAGAGGCATTCCTGGTCTGTAGGAAGAGACAACCTCATCTCTAGGTACTTAAACAATCTGTATTTTAACATTTGTTTTCCACTCTAATTGAGAACGTGAACAGTAAGATTCAGGTGCAGCGGTGGGGGAGGGAGTAATCCTATTCTGTAGACAAATGTGGGACGGGGTGGACAATCCTAGTCTGGAGGAAACTGCAGGAAGGAAACAAACAATCTTTTTCTCTAGGAAGGCAATCATTTCTCTTTACTCATCAGTGATGCTGATGATAAGCCACACTATTATGTCATGCTTCACAACATTAATTAATCAGTCTTGGACGATTTTCTTCACAATGTGATTCAAGACCATTGAAAACCATTGACGGAGCAGAGAAGCATTTCCCCCGAAGTCAGGGGGTTATTGCATTCATGCACCACGATGTTTTTGAAAAACAATTATAGCAATAACAGATCAGTGCCGCAAGGCAGTAGATATGTGTCGCAAAGCTTGTAAAACCTGTCATCAACGTGTGCACGCACCTATGGGCACCTGCTCCTTTTTGCTTAGAACCACAAATGCTGATGTCGAGTCAATCCATGAAACTTGAATGCCACCTGATTGCAAAAAGAAAGATAGAAAACCAAAACCAAAACAAAGCGATAATTACACGTGTTATTAATTACCAAACAAAATGATGAAATGTTGCAGCTCTCCTCATTATTAAGCAAGCCATTTGCAGGCCAAGAGCAATGGCTTGGCCGCAGAGACCCAGGGGTGCACACATGAGATTTGCAACAGTAAAGGCCCAGTCACACCTTGACGTTTTAGCCAGCTTATGCTGATTTTTGGAAAATTTGTGTAAAACGTGTACAACGTCGAATACGTTATGGGTAAGTTTTGATAACATTGAGAGCAGCGTGAAAAACACTGCCATACGTCATAGTACGCTGGCTTTAAACGTTGTACTTTTCGGTTGTCCTCAATTTTCCATGCTTGAAATTTTAAGACTTATGCCAGCGTATGACTCACACGTTCCGCATAACGCTGGCCATAAGTTGTAGGCAGCGTTACGCGATCGTTGACACACGTTACTTGTAAGTTACTCATAAGCCGAAACACGTCGAGGTAATGTTTAGCGTACCCGAACCTTATTTCTAACCTATGAGTAACGTGTTGTACGCACGATATGCGAACGTTATCACACGTCGACAAAAGTTACTTGTAAGGTACTCATAAGTCGAAACACGTCAAGGTAATGGTTAGCGTCAGTGTTCCAGACTCCATGGTTTTTTTTTTTTTTTTCTTCGGTATGACGGTGATGTTGACACTTCGATTTGTAGTGCAGTTATAATATAATATAATTAAAAGGCTGCCGCTCAACGATTTAAATCATAACCGCACTAGAAATCGAAGTGTCAACATCACCGTCATACCGAAGGAAAAAAAAAAAAAGAACCATGGAGTCTGGAACACTGACGCTAACCATTACCTTGAGTGTTTCGACTTATGAGTACCTTACAAGTAACTTTTGTCGACGTGTGACAACGTTGGCATATCGTGCGTACAACTTATTCCCATCGCATGCGGAAGTGTGTCATACGGCAAGTACGTCGTAAAATGTTTAACACGTTTTAATTACAAGACGTACTCCACTTAATACGACGATGATAGCGTACTTTAGCATTCTATTCACGCATACAAACTTACCCATACCGTATTCGACGTGCGCCACGTTTTAGACGCATTTTTCAGAGGTCGGCATACGCTGGCAAGATCGCCAAGGTGTGACTGCGATGTTGACACTTCCATTTCTCCGGCGGTTATGATTTGAATCGTTGTGCGGCAGCCTTTTAATAGGCTACGTCACGTCATCGTCGGCAATACGTGCAGCGCGCTATGCATAAGTTAGACTATCGTTGGGCATAGGTTGTGAAGGCCGACAACAGGCTAAGCATTCGTTGGTATAAGTTATCTATAAGACAATGAAACGTTCTGTGTCGTTACTAATATGTTATGCATACGACCAACCCGTTATGAATACGTCCGAATCTTTAAAAAAAAACCATCAAAATTTCAACGTAAGCCACGCGTTTTTACATACATTTTGATACGTTGCCATTGCTGGCTAAAACGTCAAGGTGTGACTGGGCCTTAAGAGTGGGTGAGTGAGAAATGAAGCAAAACATGAAAAGGTTTACAAATGAGCAGACCTGCTTACCAAATGCACTAAACAGCTGGTGTAAGTCGCTCGTTTTCCACTCTTTGGGAAATGTCACGTGGAGCACGTTGTCCCTTTTTGGCTTTGCTACATGTCAGAGGAGGAGGTAGATCACAGTGGGGAAGGGGTAGAAAGACGCAGAAGGGGGAAGGGAAAGAAGAAGGTATGTATACCTTTGTGCATGGTGATGCACGGTGAGAAAGAGCAAATAAGTTAATATCAATCGTTTCCAGTAAATGCAATAGACAGAGACTCACGGTCTGGACCAGTAAGATTCAGGTACGGAATGTCAATTATCCTCATTAAAAAGAGCCTGGAGAGGAGGGAAAGGGGTAGGGGAATTAATGTTATTGCATCACATTGTTCGAAATATACCTATGAAATAAATTAAACGTTTGGATGTGGTCTGAAGGAGAAAATGAAAGGAAGTTGAATGCGAAGCTGTGGTATTGATAGGAAAGCAAAAGTTCAGTTGAATGAAGAGGAGCAGCTGGCTCACTTGTTGACAAACGGCTCAATAAGAGCTGACTGGGCTGCAACGTGCTGTTTTGCTGGATGCATAAAGGTCCCTACACAGCAAAAGGGAAGAAATGTTGATTAAACACATGGTATGAGTGTTTTTAGTGCAAGCAATCTGTACTTTGACCAGAGTGTAAACAAGAACAGGTGATCCAGCTTGTTTGAACAATGAACACTGAGTGGACCCATATTAGCAAAGTAAATAAGCAAAGAAGGGTAATGAAGAGGCAGATGGAGACTGTGTGCAAAAATTAGTTTTGTTCGTTCCATCCCATGTAAAGCTGTGCACACATAGAAAGGAAGACCTTACGGTGATATTAAAAACCATCCCTGCGAATATTACTACAAAAAAAATTAAAAGTTGGAAGCTGTCCAGGCATCAGTGACAATTCTGAAGAGAGCCCTCGGAACAAAACTTTGAGAAAAAGAAAACTTCACAGCCTGGTCCATGAATCGTGATCCTTTACTGAAATGGAGGTGTATACTTCGAGAGCCGGGAGGACTCCGTTCCACCTTCTGAAAGCCGCATATAAACGCACCGCGTGCGCGCACACACACACACCACCACACACACACACACACACACACACACACACACACACACACACAGTAATCATCATCTGTCGTCCCCCGATCCCAGAGGTTGGCTATTATGAGATGTCATTCTAATCTAGCTTCAATATCTCTAATGAGCTCCACTTTTGACTTCCTTATCCACTTTACTCATTTTGTCTGTGTTTTTTTATTTTTTTTTAATCTGCCTTCCTCTTGCTCTTCTTCCATCAGTCTTACCAGTCAGTATTGTGTTTTGTAGATTTGGATGATGCACAACGTGGTCAAAATATTTCAGCTTCCTCTTTGCAATCATGCATACACCATCTCTCGTCATACCTACCATTGCAAATACCTCTTCATTGGATTTTCTTCCTTTCCATCTAACTCTAATCATTCTTTTTAGCACCCATGCTTTCAAAGTTTTTCGGTGTTCACAATTCTGAATCGAATTGTCATCGTCATCTTTCTATTGCTTTGTGATCATTTCATGTTGTTCAAAGTTGATATGGTCATCTCGATTGTTCTCAACATCTGCATCCACTCCCAGCATCAGTAAGAAGATGCCCTGGGTACACAAAATATTTAACATGTTTTAACTGTTTACTGGTAATCTTTACATTGAATTGTGGCAATTTTAATTCTTTACTAAAAGACATCACTTACATTTTTTTTTTTACAGGAGCGAGACTCATGTAAGAGTAAGGTAGAAATGACAGTGGGACAAACATCAAGGGAACGAACAACCAGGAAAAGAGGATAGAGAGGAGTGGGGGAGGGGAGGAAACACTGAAATTGAGTAAAATGGTTGTTCGGAAAGGTTAATGGGGGTAATGAAGATCATGTGTCAGGATTGGGGAGGACATGAGGTGGCAGTGCACTGCTTTCTTGAAGTCCTGGAGTGAAGAAGAGTGTGACGGAACAGTCTCTGGAAGGTAGTTCCACACACAGGTGGGAGAAGTGAGGAATGAAAGAGTGGAGGTGTGCAATCGGCCTGAATTTTGTAAATTCAACCACAAGAAGGTTACTGGAAGAACTAGTGGATCCTGGAGTTGCTGGCGAGGGTTGGAGGACTGAGATAGCAGAGGGAACAAAGTTGGAGAACAGACAGTAGAAAAGAAAGAGACCACTGACCTGCCATATCTGAGGGAACGTTATTTAGATGGCTCCTAACAATGCAAGCAAATGAGTCATCGACTACTGACTCACTGGACAGGCATCAATGTGCCTTCTTAAGGTGAACCGACTGTTTAACCACGATTGCAATTAATGACTTACATCAATGTTTTTGCGTGGAAATTATGTAAAATATGCAGATGTTGAATTTGTGTAAGCTTTCAACGATCAGGAAATGTTGGAAACGTGTGCAAAAATGACGTACTAAGTGACCATTCATCGTTTTAATAGCAGATTCTTAATTTATACGTGATGGGTGATGCTCGCTCTTCATGTCCATGTTTTGGGGTACGTGTCATTATGACAATGGCGTCGTACACAAATATAAATGTAGGTGCTAAAAACATTCGGAAAGGCAGTCACGTGTTCATGACTCAAGATGAGTCTCCTTTCTCCGAGAACAGCATTTTAATCAAAAATTCCGTGACCTTTTGCTCACAGTTTATCGCAGATAAACTCTTTGCAAAAACAACTGTAAAATTACGTCTATGAAAATCTTATGTTAGTGCTGAAACGTTGAATTATTTTTTCATTAGGGTAAAACCACTTCAAATGCTATTCAACATTGTAGCACGTACCAAGGTAGTTCGCCATCGTGATGAAGGAGAGGCCCGTGATATAAGCATCGTAACCAGCTTCGTGAAGTTGCTCTGTTGCCGTGTTGTACGCCGGGAAGTCTTCAGAGCTCTCTGCACATGCACAACACATTAATTGCATTGAAACTTGGCAACAACGCTCTGTAAAAGCAAGGTTTTGATCTTAAAATATGCACGGGTGCTCCACATCCTACATTACAAGATCAGTCCTGCAATGTGCAAATTATGTGCAGTTTTCTAAGGTCAATGCTTGGCATACATTTGCAGTCTCGTTCGGATGTTCAGGAGACACAGTGGTCAAGAACATTAACCATTCCAGTAGCTGCTTTGCACAACACAAACACCTCAGATCACCACAATGGCAAAGGATTCTAAAAAGAATCCAAATACGCAGCTACAATGGAAGAAAAGTGAAAGTTTATTCTTTCACGATGCTATGTTTAGATCGTTTCATAAGGGATTATGTTTTGCTGCCAGTCTGACATGGTTTAAGTTTTTGACAAGTGTTATTCAAAACATAGCATTTTGCCAAACATTACGAGTGAACATTCTTTCCGTTGCACTTGCAAAGACAATTACCCATTTTACTATCAATGACAGCCAAATAGAGGGATGTATTGACAATGAAGCAGGCTGTTAAAGTCTCCAAGGGAAACGTTAGCTTCTCCTTGCTTCCCACAGTGGTACTTTGATCAACTTTCTGTTGATGCAATCCATTGTTCTACCTGACCGCCGACGCAGAATGACATTAGCCTTCATGATTAAAGAATAGTTTTCCATGATGTTAAAGTCGCTGACAGGCAAGTGCAATGCACACAAAGCCCGAGAGACATTTCACACAAACTTCCACCTTTCCAGTTAATCTGATAGCTTCAGCAAGTACAATAAGTTTAGTGTGGAAAGTTATAATGGGAATAATAATTATTTTATAAAAAGGATGGCGAAGACCACGGATGCCTGAAACTGGCTATTGCCATCAGGTGCATGTTACAAGGTGCAAACCATCCTACAGTGGCAAAAAAATCTGCACGGTAAAGTAACATAATACAATGTATGTATATATATGTATGTGTATATATATATATATATATATATATATATATATATATACACATACATATATATGTATCTATACTATGTGATTGCACCTGGCGTTGCCAGGGTTCTTTTTGAATGAATTTAATCTTCTGTACATAGGTCTGACGCGAGCCCAGTATCAGTTCCCTATTGGGCCACGGCAGTCATAGCCGAAGGGGGTTGGTGAGAGGGAAACAAAAAACAACTCTGAAACAAAAATGTCAGGACGGGCCCCGGGAAAGTTACAGGCGAGGTGGTGAGGCCCCTCGGCCTCTCTCTCTTCTACCCCACACCCCCCAACCCACCCATCTACAAGCATGGCACAAGTGACAACTAGAAGCTGACAAAAGACTGTATGTAGTATCTGCTGTAATGCATAAATGTCATCAATGATGCGGTGACAAAGTGAAATGATGTGGGAAATACAAGTGATGCACATTCATCAAAGAACAGAAAAATAGCCCCTCTCCACTCCCACTCACACCCAAAAAGCAGGATGACATCATAATTCAAGGTGGCATTATTCAACTTCCCTCCAAACAACAGGCTAGAAAAATAAATGTGCAAACAAAATTGAAAAATAAAACAATATGATGTTTTATTCACTTTTACACATCCCATTTTCCTTCCCAATAATACCCATTTTCTTTTCTTCTTTATTTTTCTCCCTCCATTCCAAAACATGTTGACAACCTCATTATATTATTTTCAACCATCATTTATTTTGTTCACATAAAGTTGCCTCACTTAATTGGCATGCAAAACTGGTTTGGTTGGCACATGAGTCACTTTGCTTTTATTCATCATTTATAGGAAGATGAGAATCAGGCAGAATAGCGCTTCGTTCATCTCATCTTCGGCAGTTTGAAATTACATCCTTGATGGTCAAACAATCTCATTATAAATCCCTCTTCCACTCATCTCCTTTATAAATTTTCTTCCTTTATCTCTCCCTTCTCGTGAAAAGACGAGGTTTGCTAAAATTAGGTCTTTGCAATAAATTTTAATGTAGTGCTTTTAAATTTATGAACGATAGTGCATATTGCTATGGATCAGGTCTAGGGGGTAAAATGGAGGATGATAATAATAATAATAATTTCATAGTACATTCATACTCGAATAAATGTGGTGTAATTCCTGTAAGTGATAAAGTATGTCGAGCACATGTTTAGAAAGCTCTCGTCCCCCCCCCCCACCACAGTGTCTGTGTTTAAGCCCAGCTTCCCCCCTCGCTGTAATCTTCGACCTTCTCCATCATACATCTCTCTCTGGGAAATTTTACTTTCTAAGCAGCCAACTAGCTCAACCCATGACAGCAATAACAAAGTGGGCTAAAGGTCACGATGGTGGAAAACAAGGCCACCCATCATTGCCTTTCCAACGTGTAGAATTTTCCTGGCTTACAAGCCAATGGGCACGCACCATAAGCTATCACCTGACAGGCTACATCGGCAAAGGGCACAACATCATGGATGGTCCAATCGCCCCAGCGGGACTTTATAAAAGTGCACGCCAACGCAGATGGGGGGTGGTTGGTGGTTGTTTGTTGTTGTTGCTGTTCCGGCTGGCCTGTGATTCCACTTGGGTTCATGCTTGTTCTGCTGTACATGGCAAGACATGGCTGGTGGGTGCGAGCAGGCAGGTGCCCAAAATGAATGAGCCCAAAATGAACTGCAGTGTGCCCGACCAGGACCGGGCGTGGTGGAGCTGACCTGAACCTGGCAGAGTGGTGCCACGCAGTACAGGCTTCTCTGTCTCATCTTCTCTTTACTCTGTCCCATCTTTCCTCCCAAATGAAAGAGATAATGCATATTTGTTAAGCCAACGTGATTCCGAGGGCATGTGGGATAAATTTTTCCATTGGATACTTTCTGTGATCACTGCTGCGTGGCCGGCCGTGTTGTTCTTCTTCCCCTTTTCCACACTATTAATATATATTCTTGTTTTGATGAAACATTGTGTGGTCGTCGGGACGGTTAGTCGATTTATCATGGTTAGTCGATCATATATATTGTTGCGGGCTGGGGGTCTGGTGAGGAGACCACTAGGTGGGGGAAGCTATCTCGGTTCCCACCGAACTCCCCGGAATTGTAGGCCATTACACACGGATAATTCGGTGACGCGGCGGGTCGCTTAACCGACCGTGGACGCCAATAACTCAACCGCGTGACCT
>CM068953.1:73829257-73864654 GCA_035128595.1 Eptatretus atami
ACCGATATCATCAATTTTTTTCACTGAAACAAATTCTTCGTCGATCATCCTCAAAAAATTTCGTATTGATCAAATTAAAAAATAATAAAAAATTGACGTATCCAATTATGATGTCATCATTACTTTACCGATAATGCCATCGTTAACAAATGTTGTTCCCATTATTGAGTTCCTGATCTGTGCCAAATTTCAAAAAAAAATTCGTTGAGCGGCTCCAGAAAAGAAGACGTTCAAAGTTTTGCCTTTTTTTTTTCCAACATAGCTGCCATACCATATGACCGATGATTTCATAGTATTGATCAAAAGATTATCCAGGGGTAGGCACTCCTTTGGTGAAAGTTTTGTGTGAATTGCCTCAAACAGTTGCGGAGAAAACAAATTGAAAAGTGAATAAACAGTGGAAATGTCCGGCAGAAGAAAAAAACAGAAAAATGAATAATCTGAACAGAAGCAATAGGGTGCTGCACGGTACTCTAAAAATAATAATAAATAGAACTGCCACTTTATAACTGCTGGCAGTGATGACCGGGTACCAAGACGTCTGGCTTTGATACAACCCTGCTTTGACACAACACGGGATTGACGAGTTATGGACCGAGTAACATGAAGCCTTCAATCTATTTATTATGGACGAAGTTAGCCCTTTTTCCTGGTGATATCAGCATTATCAAATGAATTGGTATTTAAACAACCTGAACACGAAGTAATAAATGTTCCACAGTGCAAAGCGCGACACCCCCCACCACCCTCCCGAGTCTAACAAGGCCCCACACACCTCTCTACGACATAGGATCGACAAGTTATGGACCGAGTAACACGCATGTTCAATCTACTCGTTACGTACGCAGTTATACCTTTTTCCTGAATACATAGTCCGTATCAGTTGATTGGCATTTAAATAACCTGAACACGAAGTAATAAATGTTGACACCTTGGGTCCACAGAGTAAACTGGGACTCCCCCGAGTCATACGAAGCCACACACGTCTCTCTACGATGCGGGATTGATGAGTGATGTACCGAGCAACACGCCGCATTCAATCTATTTTTTACGTACGCAGTTAGCCCTTTTTCCTGAATACATAGTCGGTATCAATGCAATTGTTGTTTAAATAACCTGAACACGGTAATAAATGCTGACACCATGCCATGGGTCAACAGGGCAAACCAGAACCCCTCCTCCCCAAAGTCTACCGAGGCTCCACACATCTCTCTACGACACAGGAATGACAAGTTATGGACCAGGTAACAGGCAACGTTCTATCTATTTATTACGTATGCAGTTGACAAGTTTTTCCTGGGGCCATCATCGGTATAAATTGAATTGCTTTTTCCTGGGGCCATCATCGGTATAAAACAAAACTTTCACCAAAGGAGTGCCTCACCCTGAATAATTTTTTGATCATTACTATGAAATCATAGGTCATGTGGTATGGCAACTCCTCTACCCTCAAACTCATCCAGGCACAGCCAAGTGAGCCATATTCAAAAAATTTAAATTCTAAAACGTCTCAGATTCAAACAATTAAATAATTCTGGTTGCCAGATAATGTGGCTGATCAGGTTGAAATTTAAAATATATATTCTCCATGTCCACTAGATCATAATTGTGAAATTTGACGTTGATTGATGAAGCGGTTCCAGAGAAAACATTATTTAAGATTTTCCTTCAATCCAATTTGGCTGCCAAACCATGTGACCTCCATCAAAATAGGGAACTTTTTGTTTGGCTTGGATAGGTGGTCACACGTGTGAAGTTTCGCCTTGATCTGGTAAGCCATTCTGGAGGAGAAGATATTAAAAGTTTTTAATTTTCAATCCAATATGGCTGCCGAACCACGTGACCGATTACATCACGAGTTTATATTCTGCCTCAAATTGGGTAGGGGATCACGCTTTTGAAGTTTCGTGTTAATCGGATAAGGCACGTTTTCTATCCAAGATAGCCACCAAACCACATGACTTGTGACGTCATCATTTTTACCCTATATGCAGCAATGGCATTAGATGATACTTGCAAAGTTTTGCTTCGATAGGACAAAGTGGTTACAGAGAAAACATTATTTCATATTTTTCTTCAATCCAATATGGCTGCCAGACCATGTGACCTATTACTTATTCATGAACACTATGGTATCCCCAAAAGGCTTGGGGAACATGTGGGTGAAGTTTCCCCTCGGTCTGTGAAGCCGTTCTGGAGAAGAAGATTTTAAAAAGTTTATTCTTCAAAAAAAATCATAGCTGCGAAACCATGTGACCTATGACGTCATAGGTGGAGAACCTTTTGTTCCTTATGGATCGGTGATCATACCTGTAAAGTTTTGCCTTGATCTGTTCAGCTGTTTTGGAGAAGATGATTTTAGAAGGCTTTTTATGCTAAAAATAATGTGGCTTTCAAACCACATGACCAATGACATCATCAATTTTTCCCCCCATACAATTTAGCCCGAGATGACACTCAAAAATTTTCATACTGATCGGATAAAGTGTTTGACGCACACAGAACTTTGACATCATAACGAAGTCACCTATAGCATCATCAAAAAAACACTTAATTCCCATGGGAAGGACTTCACATGTGCCAAGTTTCAATTTTTTCAATGAAGCGGTTTCGGAGATACAGAGGTCCAATTTTATTCCTTTTTTCTAACATGGTTGCCACACCACATGATCTATGATGTCACAATTATCATTAAAACATTTTCATGGGTAGTCGCACCTATGGTGAAAATTGTGTCAAACGGATAATAATCAGTTGCAGAGAAAACAGTGAAAATTAGCACAGACGGATGGACGTACGTACTTACAGAAGGAGGGACGGATGACCCGAAAACATAATGCCACCGGTGACTTTGTCAGCGGAGGCATAACAAACGAAAACAACTTTTAACAAAGAAAAATTACCGTGTCACAAGAGCAGCCGCATGAGCAGCAGTAAATGCCGAGATATTTTGCATGTGCATATGAAAAAGTTAATTTCAATTACAGTCTAAAAGTTGCAGTTGATAAAATTCACTAGAGCTCTTTACAATGGGCCAAATGAAAGACGCCTATGTTAAAACAAAATCTGTGAAAAAAACAGAATTACATCAAACAAGACGTCATCATTTTCTGGTTTCTCCAGAAATTTAAAATCCCCATTTTAAAGACATTTAACATAAGCAGCATCGAAGAAAGATCACGAGTCCCAACTAACTCAACTACTTATATTTCCTTATGGGCCTGTTAGTAAGTCTAATTTGTCCAATTAGGGGCATCTTACCAATTGTGGGAACCTTGAATGGTGACTCCATCAGACGCCGATGAAGATCTCCCAGCTGAGTGAATTGAATGATCTCCTGAAGGTGACAAGGACGAAAGAAAATCCTTATCTAAAAAAGTTTTGCTCTCTACTCTTGTAATTTCCAAGACCCTTTTCCCATCTTGTAATTCCTTTATTCATTTCATCATCATACGTTTTCAACAAGTCTCCCTTCAGCAGAATTCAGAATTTTCCAGCACTACTGCAGAAAATGATGGCATGTGACACACTGACTGAGTAGATATTTCACAACAAAAACATGAATAGAGAAACAGAGCCAGAGAAACTCTTTTTAAACCCAAATGAAAATTTCACAGTTTAAAAAAAAATATTATTATATTTACTAAAAATATATACATCATGAACCCTGAAATAAGGTCGTACAAAAGATGATGCCTTTCTGCCACAAAATGGCAGACTGAGCTAGTTGGTATGCCCATCTTTGGGGATGCTTCCCACCATGTGAATGAGTTGTCAAGCATTTATGTCTTGAAATAGCTCGTTTTATTCTGAAAGACCACTGCTATATATCGCATGTGAAATTGGCAACAGCATTTGCACTTAGTTCAACAGCAAGTTCTTAGTATAGGCATCTAACTGCTCTTCACATTTTATTCTCCAAGAACATCTTTTCTGAATTACATGGACCCAGCTGCCTTCATCAATATCAAACTTCTTCAAGTCTTGCCTCACTTTGTCTCTTCATCTCAGCTTGGTTCCATGTGCAGGGCGTCATTGTGGCAATTGTCTAAGTAAGAGCTTCTTAGAGATGTGGATGTCTTCATTCTGAGGAAGATGAGCTTGCCAACTGAGTCTTCTAGCAGAAAATAATATCTTCAACTGACTCCTCCATATCAAACTGTCTCCCAACTTGGATATTACTTATACGCCCTGTCCAATGTTAAGCCTTAGATATACCGAATATGCTTCAGTGGCTCCTGTTGTGAAAGGCCTCCACCTAGCTGGTTCATTTCTCAACCCCTTAAAACAGCACACTTAGCACAGTAAACTAGTCTTTTTGTTTTCAAGGAAAGATAATTTTAAACAAGTGGGGTACAAAAGTTTGAATTCAGGAGCAAAATTAATAAACTAACACATCCACTCCCTATGGGAGCAAAAGGAGGAGTCATGTTATTATCCACTCTGGGGTATGTAGAGTACAGTCGATCTAGGATGCCTCAAGGCATCCTAGACCATCTGTTAGTCTGTGGTGGACGCGATAAGCAGAGAATGCCTTAAGAATGTCAGGATTCCTCCAGATTTCTTTCAGTTTAGTGTTAAACAGCAGTTGCGACTGTTTAAAAAGGTAATCATACGTGTTTGTGGTTTATAATATTGTTACGGCTGTGGAAATTCGCATTACACCATTCAGGTCCCGTAGGTGAGATATATTTCTTGAAGTTTACAGGCTGTAGTTAGCCCAAACCCATTGTTTAGAGGGAATTAATGTGATCATTCGGGCTGCGATACTTTGAGATAGCCGTTTTTCTTTCTCTTCTTTAATTTGAGCGACACCACCACGTCTCCGCTTCTCAGCGGCCCCCACCCCGCATCTCCGCCCTCGCCGTTGACCAGGCCCCTGCGGTGATGATCGACGCAGCGGGAACTGAAAGAGCTGCAAAAAGATTCTCGCCTGTGACTTCCCGCGGTTCTTTGCTGGCAAGGCGCCAGGCCTGATAATTCCTCGCCCCCCGCAAGACGGAGGAGGGAGGGAACGAGAGGAAACGCCCCGTTGCGAGTCGGTTCCAGAAGCGCCTCGAAGGGGGTGAGGCCAAAAACGGGGCGGAGAAACAGGGCGTGGCGCGGGGGTATAAGAGTCGGAGGCGCAGGAGGTTCTCTCTCTCTCTTGTTCGGCTGGCTCTTGTTCGTGCTCTCTTGGTTCGGCGTTCGCTTCTCTCTCTTGTTCGTGCTCTCTTGGTTCGGCCTCTCTCTTGTTCGTGCTCTCTTGGTTCGGCGTTCGCTTCTCTCTCTTGTTCGTGCTCTCTGGTTCGGCGCTCTCTTTGGTCTCTCTCTGTTCGTCGGTGCTCGGTCCGTGGCGTCGAGGCCAGCACGGGCAGGCACGAGGCACGCCGGAGGATCTCGCGTCGAGTGGAGCGGAGAGAGCTCGCAGACCGCGAGAGGAGGACGGTCGCCAAGGACTCTAACGCAGGGAAGTCGCGACTTCCATTTCTTTTGGGGTTCTGTGTGAACGTGTGTGTGTGGCGCCGAGTCTTAGTAAGTAAAATTGTGTAGGTGTTGCCGAGTGTTCGCGTTAGTCGGTTGTAGCTCTGCGTCATCGTTGTCTATTTTCTATTTGATATATGTGCATTCTGGCTGTAAATATGTGATATATGTGTGCTTTGTGTCCGTGTGTGTAATAAATGCTTGCTTGTTGAATTGTTTCCCCGTTTCGCTGCGTCCTTCCTTCGTTGGGTCTCCATCTTGTTTTACGTAAAGGGTACGTAGTGGGCGGGGACGCCCGATATTAATCAGGAACCGTCGAGGCCGACGATAACACCGCTCGGTTATCCCGATAGCACGGAACGGATCGCTTAAGCGGCCCGTGTCCGAAGTCGACCTGCGGCGAGGTGCGGTCGCCCGGTTTACCATCCGCGTGGGTACTTAGGTAGGTCGAGTTTGGCGAACAACCCTATCCCACGCGGGTGGCCGATTGGCACGATCGTGGTGAGGCCGAAAGGCCCACCCGTGACTGGATCCCGGCGTTAGTCCGAGAGGGTCATGACAGAATTGTCCGTCCGGTGGCGACGTACCGCGATTCGAGTCACGTGGTCGTTCGCACGCCGGCGGGCGCGAATTCGCAACAATATTTTCATTTTCTGGTAGGTTTTCCCCCACGATAAGTGATTTATACATGTCAACATGGCGTTTGTCCAAGGAGCAAAAACCCCTTGGAGAGAGGGGATATCATTGGTATTATTATTGTTTTGTTATAACAAATATGATGCTATTATCATTGGTGTTGTTATTACTTTTGTCATTAGAAGCGGCCTTGGAAGAACGCTACAAGTAGCAATCTAACATGTTATGATGTCAAGAACGGTCTGATCTTTTCAATGATCTGACCGAATATATTATAATGTCGTGCATGGTCTGATCCTTTCAATGACCTGATCTAACATGTGATGATGTCATGCATGGTCTGATCCTTCCAATGGCCTGATCTAACATGTTATGTCATGTACGGTCTGATCCTTTCAATGACCTGATCTAACATTAAATATTCAAGGGAGGCACTTGGCGAGCGCTCTACAAGCTGATTGGTAATGGAACACACCCCTTCTCAACACGTAAATCTTCTCAGTTGACAAGATTTAAATATTTTTGCGGTTTAAATAAAGACCAGCCTTTTCACTTTCCTTTTTCATCGTCACAATTAGTTTCATCAAGTCCTCTTTACTTTCCATCCCGTCTACCAGCATTAGTTGGTGGACTTCAAAGATCTCGGTGTCCGTCACGAAGAGTCGGAGAGCTATGTGGGCACCCTGAACAAATTACAAATTGCTGCCTTAACCTCAGTCGAACGTCAGGCCTGGCCAGCCGGTTCGTGAAAGACTTGAGCAAAGCTTCCCTGACCCAGCCAACCCCACGATAACGTGGGAACAATTGTGGCCATTAAGCAATAAGGATATTAACAAACCACCGTCCGCATGGTGCGCACATACATGGGATCCCCTTCACCCCCCCCCCCCCCCCCCATCTCAGTTGCTCCCATTGGGAGCAGATGTACTAGTTCTCTTAATACAAGTATATGCATACTGAATGGAAATCAGTGACCCCCATAAGGTGAATTTGTGTTGTATAACATGCAAAAATGATGGGAAAGTCAATTTCACTCCTTGGGTTACATTCTCTTTCAGTCAGTTTGACACAGCAAAATACATACATACATACATACATACATACATACATACATACATACATAAATAAATAACTGCCAAAACTTTCAAGGCTAGTGTAAAAATGAACGATTATGCAAATAAATTATTTTTATTAGAATAGGCAAAATAATACATGTCCATTGTACCTAAGCTTTACCTTAAACGGATGATTGCTGCTCATCAGTTTGGTGTCCAGGAGCCTGGGGAAGAAACATGCAAGCCCTTAAAAACAAGAATATTTCACAGCAAAAATTCACCCTAAAATATAACCAGCAGACTTCCTGTGACATTGCATAAGTATAGCTCGTAAAATGATCACTAATAAGAAATAAAATAAACATCCGAGCTGTGTTGCACAAACAAAAGAGCACAAAACCCCTCCCATAAATAGCGGACTCAAATTACTGCCACCGATTGGAAAGTAAGTGCATACACAAGCGTGCGCGCGTGCTTCGGAATGACGTGAAAGCTGTTACTAATTGTAATGTGAGACTCAGGAAATGTGCAGAGTTATCAACTGACAACTGTCTATTTGAGTTCTAATTCTTAAAAATGTCGTGGTCTGACTTGGCAACAAGAACAGATTGAAATCCGTTCACAAACATTTTTTAAACCAAATTTTGGTCGATATCTGCTTGCCGCAAATGGAGAAATTTTGGTCGCAAATAGAGAACAAGAATGAAGAACACTAAAAGAAAACTAGAATTGTGGAAGCTCAGTGAGTGAAGGGTGTTGATCAAGAGGCTGTAAGACTGCCAAAGGGAGTGCATAAGTCAAGAAGGATGTGTATAGAGTAACAGCATTACAATTTGATCATGGAAAAGATCACTGGTGGCTAGCGCGAGTGTAGTTTTATTGGAACGATGGGGGCAAAAATCTGAATAATTGTGAGTCGAGAGGTTTTTCGGAGGTGAGGTGAGGTCAGAATATGTGTTTAGGCATTTAAGGAGGTGGAGGTGAAAAGAGAAGAGAGACATAGTGGTCACTAAGGAAAAATAATATTCCTTTGAAATGTTAACTTTGTTAATGAGCAATGATAACAGCAATGATATTTGAGGAATACATGGCTCTGTGCATAGTCCCTTATGACCTTTGTTTAAAAAAATTAAAAAAAAGTAATCGAAGGAATGAAAGTAATTGAAGGAATGAACAAACTTTTATTTGGGTAAATGATTAATTTAACCAAAATTTTTTGAAACTTAAACAACGCTTCACTCTCACTCAGTGTGACATCATTAGAAACACTTGTGGCATATTTGCCTTCGAATGATGTAATAGGAACTCAAGTGGAATGTCTGCAGTGAGATACAATTTTTGAAAATTTCTACATTAAGGTGAAAATGAATGAAATATTCGCTGCTATGAAAAATCAAACCGATTTATTAATTGTTCATACCTGGGGAACATGCAGTTTGTGAGCTCCTTGAATTCGTTCAAGTCCTGTTGAAGAGGAAAATGTCAATTGTTACTTTTGTCAAGGTAAACGGTTTCTTTCTCCAATTCTAGAAGTCAATTCCAGAGTTGTATCGTGTCCTTGTCTACACGTGTGAGCATGATTTGTGTTTCAGCTCCTCCATGAGCCTTAGACCCTGTAAAAAAAAGAAAATAAATAAAGACAGGCCAAAATAACTGGAAGTTGAAAGGAAAGTCGACAGTGCAGGGATTTTGAGGGTAATTAATGTTACGAATAACTTTTAAAGGTAATACGGGTAAACGTCGGTGAATAATGAGGGTACAATGTAATTCAGGAAACTATTTCAATGAAGGCATTTATAGGCATGTGGGATCACTTATGGCATGTATAACAAAAGCTGCTGCTTTAAAAATTGCACCATTATAAGAAAACCTACGGCAGAGGTCACCTACGGCACTGAAAAGAGACGTGAGGAGCCCATTACACATGTTATTTTGTATGGAGAAAAACTGAGCTAGTCACAAACTATGTAAAAATGGAAGGATACTGTCTCACAACCAACCAACTCCACCCCACCCCAACTTTTTTGCACAGTCTGCAACATCCCAAAACCTTTATCATCATCCCTACACCCACTCCACGATTCCAGATTTCTATACTTCCCCTTTTCAAATATGTTAAAAATTATTGTCAGCCTGTGAAATGAATTTTAACATTCACAAGTAAACCTTTCCCCAACAGATGTGAAAAAGTTACATTTTCAATATGGAAACACGAGCTGTGGTCAACTGGACTGCATCACGTGTACTATGTTGTCGACAGATTGTTTGTGCAGGCCTATGATCGAGCAATTATATGAGTGCCATTTAAGGCAATTCTATGAGGCCAAATGCAAGGCATACAGTTGATGTGAGAGTGATCCAAATCCATTTTAGAATTAAGGCTCTGTCACCCCACCACTCCCTTCAGCCCATGCAGTATTAAACGGACACATGCTAGCAGCACTGTCAAGTACTTATGTTCTAAATATTGATGGTGGAGTAAGAATTGAAGATTTTGTTATGGTTTTGGAAGACCAGGGGAGGCACATCCAACACATGAGGGAAACCTGGAGTTTAGCGATATCTATAGTAATATTTTGTTGAGTTAGATTACCTCGTCTGTCATATCAGTGGACAGGAAAATGCATTGCATTCGTGTAGCAATATTTGAATGCCCTCTTTGTAATTCTTCTTTTTCTAAATACTGTGTCTATATTATATATATATATATATATATATATATATATATATATATATATATATATATATATATATATATATCCACACCTCTTTGCAGCGAGCGCATCCAAACACTTCGCAATGCACATTACATTTCACAAAACGCATATCATAAAAAATCCAACATAACAGCCATCGGCATAAAGTGGTGTAGACCGGGGATGCGAACCTCCACAATGGCGAGAAGTGTCTGAACAAAGCACCACATTTGGGCGGAATTGGTTGTTAACCCCACTGCAGGATGATGGGCTCGACAATGAGAACCGCATGGCAATGAAGGGGCACCAATCAGGAAGCTGCATGAAGAGCTGCCAGTCCCCGGAACACACTTCTACCAGGGGTTTTTATAAGGCTGGAGAATTCCATGACCGAGGCTGGCTTGCATCCAGGCAACATCCGAGAGAAAAGCTGACCCCTCGAAAGCAAGCTGTTGTGAGAGCGAGACACTGTGGAGACAAATCGGCTGGTGCCATGGAGCGAGAGTTGACAAGCCGCGAGTTTTTTCCCTGGATGCGCCGGCCGACACACTGACTCACGCTCTCTTTCTCTTCCTAACTCTATTTCGAAATTCGTTCACTTGGAACGCACGGAAGCATTCAACAATTCCACCCTCGACCCGTTCACGGCTTGGTTACTGACTCGCATTCACGATTTCCTTCGTTGAAGCACACGCATTCACATGCACTTCTCCCCACACCATCATCCCCTCTTCTTTGTCCCCCTCCCCTCTCACATTGGGACTAATGTAAGCCCGCAGGCTTACGTCCGGTGAGTGAGGGGTCACCAACAAGCTCGCCTTCTTCATCTTTTTCTGTCTATCCCTCTTTCTTATCTTGTTTCCCTGGAGGGACTGAGGTGCCTATGTTCGTAGAGTCGTGTTAAGTTGACTGACTAAGGGGCTTGTGTGCTTAAGGGTAAGATCTTCCTTTGTGACCCTGTTTTTGCTCTGTAAATAACTGTTTTACTTGTAAATACCTGTCCCTTTGGCTTTTATAAACTGTTTCTAAACTGCCCGATTGTTTTTTCTCCCTTGGTTAGATACTAGTGTGTAAATAGTGGATGGGAGTTCTTCCCCGCTGTTTCACTATGGTTAGTTGTTAGCCAACGTCCTACTTATGGTATCGCTCGGCCATTCTTGATTGACAGCAGTGGGCCATTGAGAGCATGGTTCCCTATCAGGGGGGGGGGGGATTCATTTGCCAGGAAGGTAATGTGGGAAATGGATGCGAGGATCCTTCCTAAATTAATCGTCTCAGACTGTGTCCATGGTTGTTCAGCAACCCGTTGTGCTGCCGAGTTATCGGCGGCTTGTCAGCTTCAAGGTCAAAGGACGGGAAGCGGGTCCGTGAAGCTCCTCGACCCAGACTAGCAGATCTGTAACAATGTTTAATAGATAAAGGCCACATCGACCCCACAATATTTGTGGAAGAAAGGTGGTAAATGAAGTGAATGATTTAGAGTTGATAACTCCTTTGATCTTTGCAAAAAAATAGATATTGGTCTTTTAAAAAAGAAAGCCATCCACGAGAATTTCTTTTGTTTGTTCCTGCTATTATACCTGTGATAGAGGCTGACTGTTCCTATGCATTGGTGTTAGTAGTTGAAACTCACCTGCCTGAAACTGCACACTTCTAAAGGTCTGGATTTACTCCAAAGATGTAGAGCAGCAAAGCAAATATTTGCGCTTTATGTACTCACAGAGCATAGTCGTATGTATTGACCAAAACCACACATGGTCAATGCTGATCTTGCTGGAATACCAGTCTCCATGAAAGCTCGTGTCAGTCAGTGTCAACAGACAAGTTCAACAATGGATTTCTATTAATTTGAGTTACTAAGAGGATGTTTACTGGTGTAGGGAGCAAGGTGCCACTGACATTTAGTGTTAGCTCTTCATCAGAGCAAAATAATCAACATATTGACAAGGTTGTCAGTGAGAACATTTCCCTGCTGAGATTTTGGGTTAATACATGTGATATATACAAACACATACAAGAGCGTAAGACTTAAAAAACAGAAACAGGCTGGTTTTCGTTAAGACTAAAATAACTATGTTATATAAACATTGTTCAAGACTGCACAAGGTTTCAAATGTCCAAGTGATAAAGGCACACGATTAAGGAGAAGAGTTTTAATCAACCTCAACGGTGTTATCCATCTTAGTAAATCTTATCCATCTTACTAAAATGAAAGTGCAATCGCTTGCATGTCAAATTTGTCTACAGAGTAAACTCGAGCGAAGTTGATGGCATGCCATCGAAAATCCCCACACTTCTCACCTAAAGCAAAGTTGAAAGGTAGCAAAAGTTTCCAACAGGAATGACCCAATATCAATTTTTGAGTGAAAATTTTATTTCGCATTTTGACCCGTGATCCCACATCCCCAGCGCCTGGAGCAAGAACCGGGGGTCTAATCCCCCAAAAATCATGATATGTTTCATGCATCCCCAAATGCTGATTGCACGTATACAAAGTTCATGAAAAAAATGTTATAAAATGGGGCTGTAATTGCATTTTTTGGCATTTGACCTTTTCACCCCAAGGGGCTGGGCCAAAAATGACACTATTCTTGCATCTTGTGCCATGTGGTGATCAAAACTACTAAGTTTGGTGAATTTCTGCCCAACAGTTTAGGAGGAAATAACGTGAAAGACGGACAGAGAGACAAACGCATGGGGAGACAGATGCAGGAATTTGCACAAAGCTTCCATTTATTGAAATGGAGGGCAAGAGAACGGGGAGACAGATGGATGGGGGGACAGGCGGACGGAGACGGAGCAGATTATGATTTTTTTTCAAAAAGCATGGGCATAAAAATTCCAAGCACTGCATCAGCCTCAAAATAAGGGTATAAAGCTGGAGGACATGTATTGGTGAAAACTCATCATGGATGGAAAGCAAAATCGTTTCGAGAAAGACGAGGCAGTCGAATGTCAGGTTTGTGGTGCATCTCCAAATGATCTAACCAGCATGTTACAACAAGAGTGGAAATTTTTTTTCTAAAGCACGATTAAAGAATAAAGAATCGGCCCAACTGACTTGGTGATTTGGTATCCTTTAAAGAAAACCAAGCTCTAGCCTGAGGGAATAGGTCACCACTTTCTCCATTCAAGACATCTTTGCGCATGGCCATGCGGTCGGAACTTGTAAACATGGGGCGACACAAACCAGCACAAATTGCCATAAGAAAGTGGTTCAGGTAAATTTGATAAGAATTGTGTTGTAGTCTGGTGAGCTCACACCTCTGGCAAAGCACTGCCGAACTGATGCACGCTGTGCATGATGTCCAACAGCATGTTGTGACCGACGACAAGTTTTCCCTGCACAAGCATCCCACCATGAGCAGCATGGCAATGGGATCAGGAAGGAGGAAGCATAGAAGATGGAAGGGAGATACAATATGCACGTTAACGTTGTACATTTCACCAGATTCTCGAACAACAGCAACAACAAAATATTTAATTACTTGTCCAAATCAACAAAGGTTTCAATGAAAATCAGCCGGAGCATGCTCATCTATTTTGGCTTTTTGGGTGTCAATGAAAAAATAAACGCAATCAAGGCATAAATGTTTACAAAAGCAAGATGTGAACAATAACCATGGATAAAAATAAAAATAAAAACAAGAACCACACAGCAGCTTTACATTTCAGTGTCTTTCGGTTTTCAGTGTTTCACGATGGTGTCTAAAGCTCAGACATAGGTCATATGCAAGACAAAGACATTCAAAGAAGTCATTGTAATTTTGTAAAACAAGGAGAACATATTGAAGATATATAAACAAAAATACAAGCAAAGGATAGAAGGTAACAATGGATTCGACAATGCAATTCCAACTGTGAAAACGGCATACAGCTGGGAAAGCAGTAATTGAAGAACAGAAGAGGAGATGAGGAAAGAGAGAAAGACGGGGAAAGGGGGAGGAAGAGAGTCAGTGAGTGACAAACACACATTGCTCTGATGGTCACCAACACAAGACGTGGCGTGCAGTAAAGCTCAGACGTGCAATGGCTGCACATGAAATAAATAAATAAATAAATAAATAAATAAATAAATAAAGAGAAGAACTAAAAACTGTATAAAATATTAATAGGTTGGGAAGTGCAGTGGTACAAGGTAATGCTCGTCATGAATGGTAAACAGTTAGCCAGAAACCATGGGAGATGCTTTAACAAATGCACAAAGCATGAATCATAGCTCATCACTGCCAAGCCACATTGCAAGGTGCAAGGAAGAGAGATGAGTCAGGTTAATTTACAAGCTTAGGAGGATAGCAAGAAGCGATTCTTAAGCCATCGAACGAGTCAGAAACAGCGGTCGTCTTTCCCTGACTATTATTGATCTCAGCATTGGACAGCAAAAGTTCCACAAACACAAAGTCATGGCACCTCCAGACAAGCAACAGCCCAGAACATGCATTTGCATTGCGGTGGCAGATTTCAGGACCGCCCGTGGGTCAACAGCAATACAATTTATGCCACAGCCACACGTGGAAGGAATCTGATGTGACCGGAAGGGTTATACATCGAGCAAATTACAGACCAGTTGCCAGGGTGTCAACACTATCTGGCCCTTCTCACATGCAACACTCCTGACTCTGTTCCATAATCATTCACACTCTTCCTTTGCACCTTTGATGTGGCTGGCTCGTCATCGTCCCTAACGCAGGAATTTGCACAAAGCTTCCATTTATTGAAATGGAGGGCAAGAGAATGACCTTTAAGAGTGAAAGAAAAAGAACATTAAAAAAAGACTATTTGCAGAGAGGCGTTTTTATAGAAAACCACGATGTAGCTTGTTTTGAAGGACAATAAATGTCACCAAATTACAAAAACACAATTTTCAAAGCAACTTCTTTGTTACACTCACCAGAGGAGAGGGTATTGCATTTGGGTCCATTTGTCTGCTGGTCTGTTTTTTGTCCGCACAGAACGTGAGCCAGTGTATTGACATTAGACGCTTCTATACTTATAGATTCCTTAAGACCCCAACACTCCTTTAAGACCTCTAAGACACCCCAAGACCCTTTAGAAATAGAAGACCCTTTAAGATCCCTAACTAATACCCTCCATAACCCTAATACTGTACCGTGTAGACGCTTTAGAACCGCTAAGACCCTTAAGACTTTCTATCCCTTTAATTTTAGACCTTAAGACCTTTTCAACTTTTCAGACCTTTGACCTTTACACCTTTACAACTTCACCATTTAGACCTTTCATTTAGTACATCCTTCCATTTCTTTGCCACACAAAATACGTCACAGAAAGCAAGTCCTGGGGAGTATCTAAAATCACTGATTGCCCTTTCTAGTTACCTCCGCCACCAAAAGGTGGACGGAGGTTATGTTTTCACTCCTGTCTGTCTGTCTGTTTGTTTGTGAACAAAATATCTCAAAAAGTTGTGGACAGATTCAGACGAAACTTGGTGGGCAGTTTGGGTATGTAATAAGGAAGAACCGATTCGACTTTGGTAAAAACCGAAATCCGGATGTGGATCTGAGAATTTTTTACGTGATTCTTTACCATTGAGAGATACGGCCAAAAACAACATACAGTACATATAGCAGGATAGCAGGTGAATGAGTTGGTTCGGTGACGATAGATAGCCGATTAAATTTTAGTGGAGGTATCAGCCTGGTGGAGGTATGAGGTATGTGCTTTACCGAGTGCGCTTCTAGTTCTATATGCACTTGTTTTAAGGAAAGCAATCCAAATCTAAAGCAATCAAAAGCAATCTTATGTTCTTGTGATGTTACACACAGATTCCATACCAACATGACGAACAGTGGAATATAAATTTGATTTTCAAACATGTCCACACACCTTAGATTGACAGATTTAAGAAATAAAGAGACGTGCCAAAATGTACCTTGGCATTTACGATAACAAAAATAAGTTTCAACATAAAGAGGGAGAGGCATTAAAAGACTGGTGAGAGGAAAGTAGAGAGTGGAAAGGTGGAGGTAATTTCATTAGCTGCTTTGTAAGGAAGAGGTGGTAGGAGGAATGGATGCATGGACTGTGAATAAAATGATGGAATCTACAAGAACACTCCCAAGGTGGCTTCAAGTACAATATATGAGCTAGAGACAAGAGGAAAGCGTTTGGTTTGAACTTGCATACAAAATGATATGGTAACCGATTTGCGATTGAAGCATAATGACAGAAATAAAAACATTTGCGTGTGAAATGCAATTAAAATTGTCTGTGGAATGGCCAAAAGTGACGGGATGCATATTTTCCCTTGGATAATTTCACAGCACTAATAATAAATATGAGGGTGGTTCAATGTTGATCAGTAATTATAATAATAAATAAATAAAATAAAGCACAGTGAGGTTGAAATGCACCTATTTTTCAAGGTACTCCCTTGCTACACAAAATACAGCACGTCCCTTCAATGCCTTGACGGACTCTGTGCGGGGATCTAAGGGATGGGGTATGCAGTAAATTCAGGACACGATTTTTAGACGTCTTCATCATTCACAAACGTAATTCCATCCAGACGTTCTTGGAGTAGACCAAAGAGATGAAAAATCACAAGGTGACACGTTTGCACTCTATTGGGGATGACTTAGAACTTCTAACTCATCTCTGTGAGAGTCGGAGCGGTCACTCGTGAAGAGTAGGTGAGTTATCGTGGGCACGCTGAAAAGATTCCAGCTTAAATCACCTCCAGTTGAACATCAGGCAGGGCCAGACAGTTTGTGAAAGACTTGGGCCAAACTTCCCTCTCAGCCAACCAACACAAGGTGGGATGAAATGGAGTTGTTAAAAAAGTAATGGAACATAAAAACATGTACTCAATGCAGCATTAACAAGAGGGGGGAGCGGATCAGCCCCCCCCCCAACAGACCGAAATCTGCATAAAGACAAACATATATAACAGTTATATTTCGTGTCTGTGTCTGTGTCTGTGTCTGTGTGTGTGTCTGTGTGTGTGTGTGTGTTTGTGACTTTTTGTGCATTAATTACGTATGTCTATTCATTAATTATTACACACTATTGGAATGTACCTTTTGAGCCTTGAGACTGCTGAGACCCCTTCAACCTTTTTGAAGACCCTTTAAGATTCAGAAGACTCTGAAGACCCCCTTAAAACCCTGAGGACCCAAAAGACTCAGAAGACCCAAAAGTTCCCGAGGACCCAAAAGACCCAAAAGTCGTCGAGGAACCAAAAGACCCCGAGGACTCAAAAAACCCCGTAGACCCAAAATACCCAGATGACCAAAAAGTCCCCGAGGACCCCAAAAAACCAAAAGACGGGAAGAACCAAAAGACCCCGTAGACCCAAAATACCCAGATGACCCAAAAGTCCCCGAGGACCCAAAAGACCCCAAGGACTCAAAATACCCTGAAGACTCAATAGATCCAGAGGACCCAAAAAACCCAAAAGACTCAGAAGAACCAAAAGACCCCAAGAACCCAAAAGACCCAGATGACCCAAAAGTCCCCGAGGACCCAAAAGACCCCGAAGACTCAATAGACCCAGAGGACCCAAAAGGCCCAGAAGATCCAAAAGACTCAGAAGAACCAAAAGACCCCAAGAACCCAAAAGACCCAAAAGTCCCCAAAAGACTCAGAAGACCCAAAAGTTCCCGAGGACCCAAATGACCCAGAAGACCCTGAGGACCGAAAAGACACAAAACTCCCCGAGGACACAAAACACCCAAAAGTCCCTGAGGACCCAAAAGACCCAAAAGAGTCAGAAGACCCAAAAGTCCCCGAGGATCAAAAAGACCCTGAGTAACAAAGCATATATTAATACTAATAATATTTTCAACAATAAGAATAGTAGTATCATATGGCAATAATAACAATGAACATAATGCATAATCCCTGCATTGGCCCAAAGCACATCTTGGCTTGGTGAAAGACAAGCTAATGCTCAAGCAGTATAGCAGGCGGGTTTGTAACAAGGCTGTGAAAGACCAATGAAAATGTGGTCCATCGGACCAACGGGCCCACTAGTCAAGAAAAACAACAGTCAAAAACAAATTTGCAAAATTTAACTCTGAAAACAAGATGAATACAAAAAAAGTTTAAAGAGACAGGTGAAGGGGAGCAGGTATCCAATTGTAATGGAATGGCAGTTGGTAAACAGATGGTCCACAGAAAGCCCATTTTGGAGGCTCAGGTTCTTCTTACGAGTTTCTGCATTTCTGCCACTTTATTATTCCTTGCTGTTGTTAAATTAGTGTTATGTGTGGTGCTTGTTTTTACATGCTGCTCGTCTAATCACTTCTGCCGTCATCAACCCGTGACTTGCTCTTTAAAATGCAGATACATTGCATAATCCAGATGTGTAGTTACAACACTGTTAGAAGCAAGTAGGATTGCAATGAGAAAGCAAAACAATACAGAATACCACAGAACAGAATAATAATAAAACAATAATAATAATAATAATAAGGAACACCATTTAGATCACCCATGTCAAATGACATATTCCCATCACGTACCGATGTAGAAATTGCTCGGATGATTTTTGAGAATCCAACAGCATCTTCAAGTTCATCCTGTCAATAAAGAATAATAATGCTGCTGATCTGGAGCCAGCTCCATCACCTTGAGGAAGGTGAGTGCGTGTGGGTATAAAGGTGCATTGAACAAATTCATCCATACAACTGTACATTGTTATCCATCACATTCTCAGACTAATCAATCGAATTTAATTGTGGCATATGCAAACCTACGATTAGAATTGTATCATAATTACATTGGGGTGTAGAAGTAAACTACAAAAGGAAACATAAGTTGCAATAGTACATCTGCACTATGGTACTATGTACCATAAATAAGGCAAAGTTAGAAAATTTATAGCAACAAAAAATTAAGAGTGGAACAGCAGGGTACCAGTTGGAACAAAGGGCCAACAGGTACACAGTGGGGCAAAAAGGAAGCAGGAACAAAATAACCTATGGATGAACCACGATACAAGGAGAGAAGTAACAGGTGAGAGGGAGTGGGGTCTCAGCAGATGTAGTAAAGCTCAGAGGTAAAAATGGGAGAGACCATGAGGTGGTAGGGGACAGAAGGATTCAAACCATGAGGAGAAGAGCACAAAACAACAGACTTGTTAACATGGTTACACATTCAAGAGAAGGGGGACAACAAAAATGGAGGTGAGCATTAAGTTTATGGCTGGTGTTGGCTTAATGGTTAGGGTGGTGGGCTTGGGATCTGAGGATCCTGAGTTCAGATCCTACTTGGCTGTTGAATTAATACCAGGTGGGGTTGACTCTGCTTGTCATCCTTCCGAGGTAGGCAAAATGAGTGCCAGCTTGCTGGTATCCTGTGTCGGAGTGGCGACCCCTCCAGGATTGTACCCAATAGCCAAGGAGACTGCTTAGGCAGCATCAACACTCTGCACAGAGTATGGTCCCAATGGATGGATTAAGTTTCGTGATTGGTTGCGGTTTGGAATCGGTTGTGGCTTGAAGGGAATTTATGGTAATAAAAGCATTGCCATCACTTAAGGATGAAATCGAAAAGTTGCCAAAGATCCATCTGGGACCCTGCAGGGAGGAGCTGCATGAGTTTGGAGTGGCATTGGCTTTACGGTATTGTATAAGATTATGGGTCTTGAGATTGTATTTAATTAAATATTGTTAAATGAAAAGAGGGACTCACTGCAACGAATAAATGTTTTTCAATCCTGATAAATCAAAGTCATGCACTTTGTATTAAAAAATTAATAACTAAAGGGAAGTTGATGAAACATCACCATTTTCTCATGTTCTTTGAGAGGTCTTCAACTTGACTTGACCAGCCCATTTAGCCAACGGCAGGATGAAGGCCTCGCTCAACATGGTCCATTCTGGTTTTTTTTTTTCCATTTTAACTTAAATCCATTGTACTCCAGTAAATTTTTCAATTCCATCTCTTAATCAGATTATTGCTCCACTCTTTGTTTGGCTTATACAAAGTTGAGGCTCATGGAAGAGCGACCCTTCAGAAAGGACAGCAGAGAGAGAGAGGGTGGGGGGGGGGTGGGTGATACCAGCAGCAGAGCCGAAAGCCAAGACAGAGAAGGGCGGACAAATAATGGTGAGGGAGGAATGGGGGCAGGAGAAGATGCCTGAGTGGAACAGATGGAAATATAGGGAACACTCAGGAGGGAAAACTGGAAAATTGGAAGAGAGGTTTTGGGGGCGGGGGGTTAATGAGGGTCGAAAAGTCATGGTTTGGATGGGGACGATCTGAGATGGTGGTGAACAGCTGTCTTGAAGACCTGGAGAGAGGAATGAGATTGAATAGAATGTGAAAGTTGATTCCACAGACAGGTAAAAAGAGGGACAAATGAGTAGAGGTGAGCAGTGATATTGGATTTAGGTAGTTTCACCAGATGGGAGTCCATGTTCTACTTCTACTTCTTCCAATAAGGCCTTCTCTAGGTTGCATTATTGCTGTCTATCAGTTGTCCATTATTCTTGCAACGTGTCCAGCCAAGTTCCATTTCAGTTTTTGCATCATAACCTTGAACACTGCTCCAGCGGTGGAGTCGCACTTTACATCAATAACCCAATTTCTCACTGTCCATGTACTGTTCTTAAACCTCCCAACCCCCAGGAGTATCTCTGGCTGTGACTTCCCCTCCACTCCCACCTCTTGTTTGTGTGTGCTATGTCCTCCATACAGTAACGACTTTATATATATATATATATATATATGAGGTGTGTTCAAAAAGTATCCAACCTTAATTTTTCTGCGTAAACAAATGAAGCTAGGGAGGGGTGGTTTGGTGCACGTATGTAGGCGATCCTAATTCTATGCGTGAATATTTTCCCGCCTGCAGAAGCTGTCAGTCGCCGACAGACCGCCGATGAGTGAGGAAGTGTAAGTGAGCGCCGTCGGATTTTCGTTTTTGACAAAATTGCGGAAAAACTTGAACAACGCACTGCATCAAATTTTGTGTAAAGCTTGGCGATTCCCAAGTGGAAACGATCCGCAAGATTCAACAGGCCTTCGGGAATGAAGCAATGGGCACCACACAGATAAAAGAGTGGTACAACGCTTCAAAGATGGTCGCACATCAGTGGAAAGTGAAGCAGTTCTGGTAGGCCCTCAACATCCCGAAATGAGATCGTCATTGACCAAGTGAGGACCCTGCTGATGCAGGATCGTCGAATCACGATCAGAGAACTTGCAGACGAGGTGGGCGTCAGCATTGGATCCGTTCATTCCATTGTGACTGAGGATTTGGGCTTCAGGAGAATCTCAGCGAAGTTCGTGCCAAAGCTGCTAACGATCGAGCAGAAGCAACTCCGTTTGGAGATCGCACAGGACATGCTGGAGACTGTGAACAGCGATCCCAACTTCTTCAACACAGTGATCACTGGCGATGAGACCTGGGTTTATGGGTACGACCCAGAAACCAAGTTCCAGTCATCACAATGGAAGCATCCAACATCCCCGAGGCCAAAAAAAGCAAGGAAGGTCCACAGCAATGTAAGTCATGCTGACCGTCTTTTTGACTCCAGTGGCTGGTTCATCAGAGTACGCACACACGGCACAACCATCACCAAAGAGTACTACAAGAGGTACTGCGTCGCCTTCGTGAGCTGTGCGACGCAAACGGCCGGACCTGTGGGCAGCGGTCAATTGGCAGCTCCATCACGATAACGCACCCGCCCATTCTTCACATTTGATACATAGTTTCCTGGCCAAACACAACACACCTGTGCTTCGTCAGGCTCCCTACTCTCCGACATGGCTCCGTGTGACTTCTGGCTTTTCCCCAAGCTGAAAATGCCCCTGAAAGGGACCAGATTTCAGTCCAGAGAAGACATCATGTGGAATACAACAGACCACGCTGCGCGCCATCCCAAAAGAGGCGTTCCAGCGCTGCTTCCGGAAGTGGCAGAACCGTTGGGAGAAGTGTGTGGCAGCCCAAGGGGACTACTTTGAAGGAGATTAATGTAAGTTTGTTGTATCTGGATACGAGTATTTTTTATGAACAAAGGTCGGATACTTTTTGAACACACCTCGTATATATATATATATCTCAGACAACATGGACCATCTTTTAACCAATCATCCCAACTCTCTCTTCCTCATATGTGGCAATTTCAATTGTCACCATGAAAGTTGGCTGGGTGTTGGCACCTCTCTCACCAGCCATGGCACTTCAGCAAAGGACTTCTGTGACTTCATGGGACTGACTCGATCTGTGAACTTCCCAGCCCTGGATTTCTCCCAATGGCAAGTACTCCCTTTTGGAGTTAGTGATGACAAACTTCCTTGTGAATGTTTCCTGCTCTTCCTCTGCTCCATTTGGTTCATCTGACCATATGCTTGTGAGAGTCAACATCTCTGATTATTCTCAGAGAGCTGCCTGAATGCCAGCAAGTCTGGCATTTCACTCAAGCAGATTGGCAGGGACTGCAAGCAGCCATATCTCTTCAGGACTGGTCTCCTATATCTACTGCCCCTGATATTAAGTCAGAATGGGAATTATTCAACAGAAACATACTCTCTCTTGTGCACAGATCCATTCCATCTCATTTTAGTTACCCTGCCCTTCTTCCCAAGATATCTGCAGGCTGCACTTGGTCCACCATCAACTCTGTTCTGGTGAAACTCCCAAAATCCAGAATCAATACATCGTCACTCATTTGTACCTCTTTTTTCCCCACCTGTGGAACTAACTTCCACATTCTATTCAATCTCATTCGTCCTTCCAGGTCTTCAAGACAGCTATTCATGACCATCACAGATCATCCCCCATCAAAAACCCACGTCAACTGCCCTCCCACCCAAATCCCACCTCCTTCAATATTTCCAGTTTTTTCCTTCCTGAGAGTTTGCTTCTGTATCCATCTTGTCCACCTCATGTGTCTCCCCAAACCTATTATTTGGCCAAATCTCCCTCCATTTTGTCATTCAACCTTGCTGTTGGCATTTCACCCCTCACTCCAATGTTATTTTTTAATTCGACCTGATCTGTTCGTTATTATAGCTCTTCCAGGAACGTTGACCCTGTATATGAAAAATGCAATTGCTGCTTTCTTCAATTTTGCAATGTTTTATTTGAATCTCTTCCTTTTTACGCAGCAGATGAACAATAATTACCTCCGCCACTGAAGGTGAAGGAGGTTATGTTTTCACCCCTTTCTGTCTGTTTGTCTGTGTACAGGATATCTCAAAAAGTTGTGGACGGATCCGGATGAAATTTTGTGGACAGGTTCGGTGTCACAAGGACAAACTGATTAGATTTTGGTGACGATCTGGATCTGACTACTAGAATAATTTAAGTCATTCTTCACCATTGAGATAGTGCCAAAAACTATATATAGCACGATATCTAAAAAGGCTATTGACGGATTTGGACGAAACTTGGTGGACATGTCGGGTGTGCAACGAGGAAGAAATGATTCCATTTTTGGTGAAGATCTGGATCCGGATCTGATAATTTTTTAAGTGATTCTTCACCATTGAGAGATAGGGATAAACCAATATATAGCACGATATCTCAAAAATTTGTGGACGGATTCGGACGAAACTTGGTGGACAGATTAGGTGTGTGACCACGACAAATTGATTTGATCTTGGTGAAGATCTGAATCCGGATCTGACTGCGAGAATTTTTAAAGTGATTCTTCACCAATGAGAGATAGGGCTCAAAAACGATATATAGCATGATATTTCAAAAATGTATTGGGCCAGATATGTTCTCGTGGATCAGGCATTACAGGGCGGAGTGCCTTTCTACCGTGTGTGCGCTCTTAGGGCGGAGTGTGTGCTCTACTGAGTGCCCTTCTAAATTTGCATTTTTCATGTTCATTTTCATCTAGTCTTTTGAATCTCTGAATTGAGCTCTTTGATCATAATTTTAATTCGTCAACATTGTTTGAAATGAAATCAACATCATCTGCGGTGGTTTAGCCTTTCACCATTGCAGTTTATTCCTCTGTTTTCCCAATTTATCAGTTGGAGCACTCCTTATAAGCATGCAGAGAACAACTTTGGAGATCTTGTGTCACTATCAAATGTCTCATTCAATCTCAGTCTTGTTATGATTTTCGTGCAGTTGTAAGGTAGTAACCTTGAAACTGCACGGAAGTAGTGGCAAGATTGAGATTGAATGAGATGTTGTGTAGTGACACTCGATCTCCAACATTGTCCCACAATTGTCTAACTTGATAAATCTAACAATGCATCTGGATATGACATTTAGGTGATGTCGAGCTTGTATGACAGCATTTGTTTCCGCAGTGTCAAAGGTACTTTCAAAATTAATGAATGTGAGATAAAAAGGAAGCTTGTATCCCCTTGATTTTTTCAGAAGCTGATATATTGCAAAAACATTACCGATTGTTGAGTCCTGACTTCTAAGCCTGCTTGAGAGGTCCAAAATAAAATGAAAATCAGAAGGTAATTTTCGAGTGTAAGTGGGATAATTCAGAACTTCGTAACCCATCTCCACCTTTCCTTTTTAAAGAGAATGTCGAGTTCAGTGGAGGGGCTAGAAAACATGACACATTGCCAGAGGGTGAGAATCGTAGTGCAGTTAAGTTACATATGCTCTGAAACAGCATTGATAGCCATCATCTACACGATTTTGTAACAGGTCGCTGGAGTCCGACGTAGTGATATTTTTGCAACATTCAACAAATTCTCACAAATTAACACAATCATGTCCCAAAACACAACGCTGTACGCTCTCCCGGTGATTGCTAAAAACCCAGAATTATTTTGGTGATGGGGATGAAGAAGTCTCCACTTTATGATGGCATGAAATTATGGACCCAGATTTCAATCACGTCACATCCTTCTTCAATATATATATATATATATATATATATATATATATATATATATATATATATATATATATATATATATATATATATATATATATATTACATATATCCCGAATCCCAATACAGATCCCACAATTTTTAAAGTGATTCTTCACCATTGAGAGATCGGGCCAAAAATGATATAGAGCATGATATTTCAAAAATGTATTGGGCCCGATATGTTCTCGTGGATCAGGCATTACGTGGCGGAGGTATGCGCTCTACCGAGTGCCCTTCTAGTTTGTTCTGTGTCATCGCTCTTACACAAGCCCAGACCATGTAAATAAATAAATAAATATTTTAAAAATGCCCTGACATTCGCTGACCCCAACATTCACAGCATTTTTCAGGAACGTATCCCCGCGAATGTGGGGGTCTGACAGTATATTTTACTTCTAGCAATTTGTTATTCTCCAAAATTATCTGGCCAACACATTTAATATTTGCTTGAATGACCGCAATTGGTAGCATGTGAGAATGCTCAATATTGCTCACCAATTTGTCATCATTTTTGAACTTCCTACTTGATTTAAATGCACAACTACATGAAAAGACAAACATCAATGCAGACAGTCTCCTATGAATTTTACCTGGTGTGATATTCTCTGCCACGAGGAACTTAACGATACATTTCTTTTCTACAGCACAAGCGACGGTGCGGGACAGGCAGTGGTGACGGTGCATTGGGAGGAGGCAGTGGTGGAGGTGCAGTGGGTGCAGGCAGTGGTGGAGGTGCAGCGGTTGCAGGCAGTGGTGGAGGTGCACCGTGTGCAGGCAATGGTGGAGGTATACCGTGTGCAGGCAGTGGTGGAGGTATACCGTGTGCAGGCAGTGGTGGTACAGTGGGTGTAGGGAGTGGTGTATGTGCAGCAATAGAAATTGGTAGACATGAGGTATGGGAGAGAATTTTGTGGGTGATGAGACATTTAAATATGTAGATTCTTCATTCTGCAGGAAGGATTGTAGACATATAATTCTGTGTAGTTTTTAAGGAGCAGGAGTTAGGGGCATTGAAGGAAGGGTAAACGATATCGTATCGGGTCATGGTAGGAAGAAGTTGGTTGTGGTACACCTAGGAGCGAATGATATAGGGGAAATTTACTCAGAGGTTTTGAAAAATATATACAGGATATTGGGTAAGCAGCTGAAAGCAAAGGATTGTGAGGTAATGTTTTCTGGGATCCTCCCAAGATTAGGAAACTATATAGAAATTATGAGCAGAGCGATAGATGTCAACCAGTGGCTGGAAGAATGGTGTATGGAGGAAGGTTTTACATTAAGAAGCAATGGGAATCATTTCAGGGACAAAGGGAGTGTTTCCATAATAATGGCCATATGTTATAGAAAGGGGGCAGCAAGGTTTGCAGTTGGGGAGAGATTGAGGAAGGAATTCAGCTTTTTTTTGGTCAGTGGAGGGTGGGAAGGTATTGAGGAAGGAACGGATGATGTAATTGTGGTGAGTAAGGCCAGGCAAGAAAATAGAATTTCAGGAAGGAAAAGTTAAACATATTCTATACCAATGCCAGAAGTTTAAATAATAAATGGAAGAGCTTGAAGCCAAAGTAGATAGTGAGGAGTATGATATAGTTGCAGTGAGTGAGACACATGTTAAGGAGGAGAGTAACTGGAGGACAGGATTAGAAGCGACAGGATCGGTGTGATAAGAAGGAGAGAATAGGAGAAGGAATAGCAATCTGGGTAAAGGACAGCATTACATCAAGAGAAAGGGGTGACATTAAGGAGGGAATTAATGTAGAGGATTCTATATGGGTAGAGATTAGAGATTGTAAAAACAGTAGGATACTGGTAGGATGCTTTTGTAGGGCTCCAGGTGTGAGGAAGAGGGGGAAGGAGTACATGAAGAATTCAAAAGGGCATGTGGTAAGGGAAGAGTATTGATTAAGGGGGATTTTAACTTGCCAGGGATGGATTGGGTACAGGAACAGGGAAAGGGCAGAGCAGATGAGGATTTCCTAGTTTTAGTCCAGGAGTGCTTTTTAACCCACTTTGTAGGTAAGCCCACTAGGGGGAGTGCAGTGCTAGACCTCCTTTTAATATGGTGGAGGAGGTGGAGGTCGGGGAGCATTTCGGAGCAAGTGACCATAACATTGTGTGTGCAAAGACTTTGTTAAGGGTGAGAGTTCAGGATAGTAGAGTAAGGCTATTATATTTCAGGAAGGCAAACCTTGAGGGTATGAGGAGAGAACTGGGTAATGTAGATTGGAAGACTCTAACAACAGGACAATCAGCATCAGAGAAATGGGAAACCTGCAAGGACCAAATGTACATTCCAATGAGGTGTACAACTAGAAACAGAAAGAGCCAGGGTGGTTGAGTAGTGAGATAAGGAATGCTATTAAAGGTCCATGACACCCAAAAGTACTGAATTTCTATATATATATTATATAATATATATATAATATATAATAATAAATATATATATATATATATATATATAATATACATATATGTCCTATTGGAGTTTTCATCGTGATTTCAGATCTGACAATGTTTTTCACATACTCATTCTGTAAAACGTAAAATTAAAAAAAACAAACCTCTTCGGGAACGCCCCTAAAAATTCTACTGAAAGGGGCGTAACCGACATGACGATCAACCTGCAGTTTTGACAAAGGCTGCACATAAATTACTCGGGTTGGTGGTCTACGTGATTCTATTGGCTTCTTGTGTGCTTCCACATTCGATTGATCGACTCAATCGCTTCGTTAATTTCTGCTTTAAAAAAATCAAACATTTGGTTTTGAATAATGGATGACATGGACTTTGATCTTTCGCTACCAGACAAATCAAAGTCATGTCATCCATTATTCAAAACCAAATGTTTGATTTTTTTAAAGCAGAAATTAACGAAGCGATTGAGTCGATCAATCGAATGTGGAAGCACACAAGAAGCCAATAGAATCACGTAGACCACCAACCCGAGTAATTTATGTGCAGCCTTTGTCAAACTGCAGTTGACGTCATGTCGGTTACGCCCCTTTCAGTAGAATTTTTAGGGGCGTTCCCGAAGAGTTTGTTTTGTTTAATTTTACGTATCAGAATGAGTATGTGAAAAAACATTGTCAGATCTGAAATCACGATGAAAACTCCAATAGGACATATATATATATATATATATATATATATATTATATATATATATATATATATATATATATATATATATATATATATATGAAATTTCAGTACTTTTGGGTGTCATGGACCTTTAATAGCATTCCTTATCTCACTACTCAACCACCCTGGCCTCTTTCTGTTTCTAGTTGTACACCTCATTGGAATGTACATTTGGTCCTTGCAGGTTTCCCATTTCTCTGATGCTGATTGTCCTGTTGTTAGAGTCTCCAATCTACATTACCCAGTTCTCCCTCATACCCTCAAGGTTTGCCTTCCTGAAATATATAGCCTTACTCTACTATCCTGAACTCTCACCCTTAACAAAGTCTTTGCACACACAATGTTATGGTCACCTGCTCCGAAAGCTCCCCGACCTCCACTCCTCCACCATATTAAAAGGAGGTCTAGCACTGCACTCCCCCTAGTGGGCTTACTACAAAGTGGGTTAAAAAGCACTCCTGGACTAAAACTAGGAAATCCTCATCTGCTCTGCCCTTTCCCTGTTCCTGTACCCAATCCATCCCTGGCAAGTTAAAATCCCCTTAATCAATACTCTTCCCTTACCACATGCCCTTTTGAATCTTCATGTACTCCTTCCCCTCTTCCTCACACCTGGAGCCCTACAAAAGCATCCTACAGTATCCTACTTTTTTACAATCTCAATCTCTACCATATAGAATCTCTACATTAATTCCTCCTTAAGTCACCCCTTTCTCTTGATGTAATGCTGTCCTTTACCCAGATTGCTATTCCTTCTCCTATTCTCTCCTCTTATCACACCGATACACCTTGTAGCCTTCTAATCCTGTCCTCCAGTTACTCTCCTCCTTAAACTGTCTCACTCACTGCAACTATATCATACTCCTCACTATCTACTTTGGCTTCAAGCTCTTCCATCTTATTATTTAAACTTCTGGCATTGGTATAGAATATGTTTAACTTTTCCCTTCCTGAAATTCTATTTTCTTGCCTGGCCTTACTCATCACAATTACATCATCCGTTCCTTCCTCAATACCTTCCCCACCCTCACTGACCTAAAAAAAGCTTGAATTCCTTCCTCAATTCCCACTGCAAACCTTGCTGCCCCCTTTCTATAACATATGCCATTATTATGGAAACACTCCCTTTGTCCCTGAAATGATTCCATTGCTTTTAAATGTAAAACCTTCCTCCATACACCATTCTTCCAGCCATGGTTGACATCTATCGCTCTGCTCATAATTTCTATATAGTTTCCTAATCTTGGAGGATCCCAGAAAACATTACCTCACAATCCTTTGCTTTCAGCTGCTTACCCAATATCCTGTATATATTTTTCAAAACCTCTGAGTAAATTTCCCCTAATTCATTCGCTCCGAGTGGTACCACAACCAACTTCTTCCTACCGATGACCCGATCGATATCGTTTACCCTTCCTTCAATGCCCCTAAACTCCTGCTCCTAAAAACTACACAGAATTATATGTCTACAATCCTTCCTGCAGAATGAAGAATCTACATATTAAATGTCTCATCACCCACAAAATTCTCTCCCATACTCATGTCTACCAATTTCTATTGCTGCACATACACACTCCCTACACCCACCGTACCACACTGCCTGCACACGGTATACCTCCACCACTGCTGCACATGGTAACCTCCACCATTGCTGCCACACGGTGCACCTCCACCACTGCCTGCAACGCTGCACCTCCACCACTGCCGCACCCACTGCCACTCCACCACTGCCTCCTCCCAATGCACCGTCACCACTGCCTGCCCGCACCGTCGCTTGTGCTGTAGAAAAGAAATGTATCGTTAAGTTTCCTCGGGCAGAGAATATCACACCAGGTAAAATTCATAGGAGACTGCTGCATTGATGTTTGTCTTTCATGTAGTTTGTGCATTTAAATCAAGTAGGAAGTTCAAAAATGATGACAAATTGGTGAGCAATATGAGCATTCTCACATGCTACCAATTCGGTCATTCAAGCAAATATTAAATGTGTTGCCAGATAATTTTGGAGAATAACAAATTGCTAGAAGTAAAATATACTGTCAGACCCCACATTCGCGGGGATACGTTCCTGAAAAATGCTGTGAATTCGGGTCAGCGAATGTCAGGCATTTTAAAATATTTATTTATTTATTTACATGGTCTGGGCTTGTGTAAGAGCGATGACACAGAACAAAACTAGAAGGGCACTCGGTAGAGCGCATACCTCCGCCACGTAATGCCTGATCCACGAGAACATATCGGGCCCAATACATTTTGAAATATCATGCTCTATATCATTTTGGCCCGATCTCTCAATGGTGAAGAATCACTTTAAAAATTGTGGGATCTGTATTGGGATTCGGATATATGAATATAATATATATATATATATATATATATATATATATATATATATATATAATATATATATATATATATATAATATATATTGAAGAAGGATGTGACGTGATTGAAATGGGTCCATAATTTCATGCCATCATAAAGTGGAGACTTCTTCATCCATCACCAAAATAATTCTGGGTTTTAGCAATCACCGGGAGAGCGTACAGCGTTGTGTTTTGGGACATGATTGTGTTAATTTGTGAATGTTGCAAAAAATATCACTACGTCGGACTCCAGCGACCTGTACAAAATCGTGTAGATGATGGCTATTGATGCTGTTTCAGAGCATATGTAACTTAACTGCACTACGATTCTCACCCTCTGGCAATGTGTCATGTTTTCTAGCCCCTCCACTGAACTCGACATTCTCTTAAAAAGGAAAGGTGGAGATGGGTTACGAAGTTCTTAATTATCCCACTACACTCGAAAATTACCTTCTGATTTTCATTTTATTTGGACCTCTCAAGCAGGCTTAGAAGTCAGGACTCAACAATCGGTAATGTTTTTGCAATATACAGCTTCTGAAAAAATCAAGGGATACAAGCTTCCTTTTTATCTCACATTCATTAATTTTGAAGTACCTTTGACACTGCGGAAACAAATGCTGTCATACAAGCTCGACATCACCTAAATGTCATATCCAGATGCATTGTTTAGATTTATCAAGTTAGACAATTGGGACAATGTTGGAGATCGAGTGTCACTACACAACATCTCATTCAATCTCAATCTTGCCACTACTTCCGTGCAGTTTCAAGGACTACCTTACAACTGCACGAAAATCATAACAAGACTGAGATTGATGAGACATTTGATAGTGACACAAGATCTCCAAAGTGTTCTCTGCATGCTTATAAGGAGTGCTCCAACTGATAAATTGGGAAAACAGAGGAATAAACTGCCAATGGTGAAAGGCTAAACCACCGCAGATGATGTTGATTTCATTTCAAACAATGTTGACGAATTAAAAATTATGATCAAAGAGCTCAATTCAGAGATTCAAAAGACTAGATGAAAATGAACATGAAAATGCAAATTTAGAAGGCACTCAGTAGAGCACACACTCCGCCCTAGAGCGCACACACGGTAGAAAGGCACTCCGCCCTGTAATGCCTGATCCACCGAGAACATATCTGGCCCAATACATTTTGAAATATCATGCTAATATCGTTTTTGAGCCCTATCTCTCATTGGTGAGAATCACTTAAAAATTCTCGCAGTCAGATCCGGATTCAGATCTTCACCAAAGCAATCAATTTGTCGTGGTCACACACCTAATCTGTCCACCAAGTTTCGTCCGAATCCGTCCAAAATTTTGAGATATCGTGCTATATATTGGTTTATCCCTATCTCTCAATGGTGAAGAATCACTTAAAAAATTACAGATCCGGATCCAGATCTTCACCAAAAATGGAATCATTTCTTCCTCGTGCACACCCGACATGTCACCCAAGTTTCGTCCAAATCCGTCAATAGCCTTTTAGATATCGTGCTATATATAGTTTTTGGCACTATCTCAATGGTGAAGAATGACTTAAATATATTCTAGTAGTCAGATCCAGATCGTCACCAAAATCTAATCAGTTTTCCTTGTGACACCGAACCTGTCCACAAAATTTCATCCGGATCCGTCCACAACTTTTTGAGATATCCTGTACACAGACAAACAGACAGAAAGGGGTGAAAACATAACCTCCTTCACCTTCAGTGGCGGAGGTAATTATTGTTCATCTGCTGCGTAAAAAGAAGAGATTCAAAAAAACATTGCAAAATTGAAAAGCAGCAATCATTTTTCATATACAGGGTCAACGTTCCTGAAGAGCTATAATAACGAACAGATCAGTCGAATTTAAAAAAACATTGGAGTGAGGGGTGAAATGCCAACAGCAAGGTTGAATGACAAAATGGAGGGAGATTTGGCCAAATAATAGGTTTGGGGAGACACATGAGGTGGACAAGATGGATACAGAAGCAAACTCTCAGGAAGGAAAAAACTGGAAATATTGAAGGAGGTGGGCTTTGGTGGGAGGGCAGTTGACGTGGGTTTTTGATGGGGATGATCTGTGATGGTCATGAATAGCTGTCTTGAAAGCCTGGAAGGACGAATGAGATTGAATAGAATGTGGAAGTTAGTTCCACACAGTGGGGAAAAAAGAGGTACAAATGAGTGACGATGTATTGATTCTGGATTTTGGGAGTTTCACCAGAACAGAGTTGATGGTGGACCAAGTGCAGCCTGCAGATATCTTGGGAAGAAGGCAGGGTAACTAAAATGAGATGGAATGGATCTGTGCACAAGAGAGAGTATGTTTCTGTTGAATAATTCCCATTCTGACTTAATATCAGGGGCAGTAGATATAGGAGACCAGTCCTGAAGAGATATGGCTGCTTGCAGTCCCTGCCAATCTGCTTGAGTGAAATGCCAGACTTGCTGGCATTCAGGCAGCTCTCTGAGAATAATCAGAGATGTTGACTCTCACAAGCATATGGTCAGATGAACCAAATGGAGCAGAGGAAGAGCAGGAAACATTCACAAGGAAGTTTTGTCATCACTAACTCAAAAGGGAGTACTTGCCATTGGGAGAAATCCAGGGCTGAAGTTCACAGATCAGTCAGTCCCATGAAGTCACAGAAGTCCTTTGCTGAAGTGCCATGGCTGGTGAGAGAGGTGCCAACACCCAGCCAACTTTCATGGTGACAATTGAAATTGCCACATATGAGGAAGAGAGAGTTGGGATGATTGGTTAAAAGATGGTCCATGTTGTCTGAATATTAAATTATATATATATATATATATATATTATATAAAATATTATATATATATATATATATATATACGAGGTGTGTTCAAAAAGTATCCACCTTTGTTCATAAAAAATACTCGTATCCAGATACAACAAACTTACATTAATCTCCTTCAAAGTAGTCCCCTTGGGCTGCCACACACTTTCCCAACGGTCTTGCCACTTCCGGAAGCAGCGCTGGAACGCCTCTTTTGGGATGGCGCCGAGCTGGTCCTGTTGTATTCCGCATGATGTCTTCTCTGGACTGAAATCTGGTCCCTTCAGGGGCATTTTCCCTTGGGGAAAAGCCAGAAGTCACACGGAGCCATGTCGGAGAGGAGGAGCCTGACGAAGCACAGGTGTGTTGGTTTGGCCAGGAAACTATGTATCAAATGTGAAGAATGGGCGGGTGCGTTATCGTTGAGAGCTGCCAATTGACCGCTGCCCACAGTCCGGCCGTTTGCGTCGCACAGCATCACGAAGCGACGCAGTACCTCTTGGTAGTACTCTTTGGTGATGGTTGTGCCGTGTGGTGCTACTCGTGATGAACCACGCCACTGGAGTCAAATAAGACGGTCAGCATGACTTTGACATTGCTGCGACCTTCCTTGCTTTTTTTGGCCTCGGGGATGTTGATGCTTCCATTGTGATGACTGGAACTTGGTTTCTGGGTCGTACCCATAAACCCAGGTCTCATCGCCAGTGATCACTGTGTGAAGAAGTGTTGGATCGCTGTTCACAGTCTCCAGCATGTCCTGTGCGATCTCCAAACGGAGTTGCTTCTGCTCGATCGTTAGCAGCTTTGGCCGAACTTCGCTGAGATTCTCCTGAGCCCAAATCCTCAGTCACAATGGAATGAACGGATCCAATGCTGACGGCCCACCTCGTCTGCAAGTTCTCTGATCGTGATTCGGACGATCCTGCATCAGCAGGGTCCTCACTTGGTCAATGACGATCTCATTCGGGATGTTGAGGCCTACCAGAACATGCTTCACTTTCCACTGATGTGCGCATCTTTGAAGCGGTTGTACCACTCTTTTATCTGTGTGTGCCCATTGCTTCATTCCCGAAGGCCTGTTGAATCTTGCGGATCGTTTCACTTGGGAATCGCCAAGCTTTACACAAAATTTGATGCAGTTTACGGCTCAAGTTTTTCCGCAATTTTGTCAAAAACGAAAAATCGACGGCGCTCACTTACACTTCCTCACTCATCGGCGGTCTGTCGGCGACTGACAGCTTCTGCAGGCGCGGAAAATATTCACGCATTTGAATTAGGATCGCCTACATACGTGCACCAAACCACGCCTCCCTAGCTTCATTTGTTTACGCAGAAAAATTAAGGTTGGATACTTTTTGACACACCTCGATATATAGATATATATATATATATATATAATATATATATATATATATATATATATAAAGTCGTTACTGTATGGAGACATAGCACACACAAACAAGAGGGGGGGTGGGAGTGGAGGGAAAAAAAAGAAAAAAGTCACAGCCAGAGATATCCTGGGGTTGGGAGGTTTAAGAACAGTACATGGACAAGTGAGAAATTGGTTATTGATGTAAGTGCGACTTCACCGGCTGGAGCAGTGTGCAAGGTTAGATGCAAAAACTGAAATGGAACTTGCTGGACACGTTGCAATAATGGACAACTGATAGACAGCATAAAGCCAACCTAGAGAAGGCCTTTATTGGAAGAAGTAGAAGCTAGAACATGGACTCCCATCTTGGTGAAACTACCTAAATCCAATATCACTGCTCACCTCTTACTCATTTGTCCCTCTTTTTACCTTGTGCTGTGCAATCAACTTTCACATTCTATTCAATCTTCATTCCTCTCTCCAGCGGTTACTTTCAAGACAGCTGTTTCACCACCCCATCTCAGATCGTCCCAATCCAAACCATTGATCTTTTCGACCCTTCATTAACCCCCTCTCCGCACCCCAAACCCTCCCCCATCTTTCATTCAGTTTTTCCCTCCAGTGTTCCCTATATTTCCATCTTGTCCATAGGCATCTTTCTCCTGCCCCCATTCCTCCCCTCACCATTATTTTGTCCGCCCTTCTCTGTCTTGGCTTTCTGCTCTGCCTGCATGTGTATCCACCCACCCCCCCCCCCAACCCTCTCTCTTCTGCTTCCTTTTGAAGGGCGCTCTTCCATGAAGCCTCCAACTTTTGTATAGCCAAACAAGAGGTTGGAGCAATATTCTGATTAAGAGATGGAATTGAAAATTTACGCGGTACATGGATTTAAGTATAAAAATGAAAAAAAAAAACCAGAATGGACCATGTGAGCGAGGCCTTTCATCCTGCCGTTGGCTAAATTGGGCTTGGTCAAGTCAAGTTTGAGACCTCTCAAGAACATGAGAAAATGTGATGTTCATCAACTTCCCTTTAGTATTAATTTTTTTA
>CM068953.1:73871940-73895543 GCA_035128595.1 Eptatretus atami
GCAGAGAGATACCTGTCCTTTTGCACATGGGGCAGCCAGACGAGTTTCTTGCCGCAGATGGAGTGAGGCTTTTTAGTCTTGGCACATGGGAGCAAACACTCGATACGAGAACGCGCTCTAATGCCCGAGAATAGTCTGATGGCTTGTACCGATGCTCTGTCAAGAGGCATATATAATTCTTGAGTGCAGAGAAAGTTTCCTCTCAAGAACGCTCTCTCGACCTAGTCCCTGATACGGCGCATGTTTTGTAGTCAAATTTGCCTCTGCAACTTATGTTTGTTTCACATAGACTCCGTAGAAGACTTCGAAACAAGATGAATCAACGAGGCACTGAGGCCTCTCTGTGCCCACTTTTATCCCCATGGAAGTAAAATCCAAGGTCCGCAGAAAATTTATCTGGTAAGAACGTTCCTCAGAGATTTGCTCGGATGGCCGGTGTGCATCACAAATAAGGTCTCGAGTCGTACGTGGAGACGTGAATAGACGTTAATGATAGTAGTTCGTAAGTCTGAGAGGCCATGGATCAAACGCACATAATTATCCGCCAAAATGAACAGCCCCTTAGCGAGCACCTGCTGCAATCGACTGGATCCCATTCCCAGCATCATGTTGCGCCGGTTCCGCCCCCCAGATAAAAGAATATTTTGAACGAGCCGTTTATAGTTAGATCCGTAAAACGAACACCCGAGTGCGAAATAGACAATTAGTTTTTTCGGCGCAAGCGGGACGCCGCGCGACCCACGTACGAAAGATTTGCTCGGCGACCCCACTTGGGTCACGTCTCCCGGGTTTGAACAAACAAAGGAATAGAGTGGAGCTGCAACAGATGATAGAGTTACCTGGGATGCATAGGCATCTGTCATGGAAACACTCTGGTTGTTCTGAAGCACTGGAGGTGGTATACTGGTAGCGTTCTGGCAGTGACCAGCACAGGCTACGTGGCAAGGCACTTGCCCAGAGTCATAGAAGTCATTTCCGTTGTTGATGGCATCGCCCTAAACATTGTCTATTGCTTTGCTGGCAGCATTGAAGCTTCACTGCAAATCATACTAGCACAGGTGGCCCACCGAATGAAAGCTGAGCTTGAGAAATCCAGGATTATGACAAAGGCCTAGAATAGATGAGGGCTCTTCATTAGACCAGGTAGCTTGATAGTTTGATGATACACGAAAACAACACTTCAGACCAACTTTGAAGTGATGTAGGTGTTGCAGACAACCTCTGCCTTGTGATAAGTCAAAAGAAATTTTTGAAGTAAGATTGCTTGTAGATCAGATGTTGCCATGGATGATCGAACCACAACAGCAATATTGGACATCAGTGCAAAAATTGGAGCAAGAGAAGCAAGAAATGAGATTAAGCCGTACAAGCTGCTTATGGTTGGCAGTAAACATGAAAATGATACGATCATCCTAAACGCGTTTCCTTAGAGCTGAGAGACTGGCAACTGGCAACCTCCACCTTGCTACTGTACAAGAGAATGTGCCCATATTTTTGCTGCTGCTACGACATAACCTTGCTCAGCAAAGAACCACCTTCTGGTACCTTCAGCAAATGGGCCTCGACTGCCAACTGACGCACCCCAGATAGTCTACACTGCATTTATGATGGTCTACCATGTTTGTTCGTCACATGACAGATTATGGGCAGGTTCTTTCGAGCGGATCCTGCTTATAATTGAACCAGATGTTGATGGCACAGGCATCAATCTACTGGGGGTCTTACATGGGCGGAAGGGGGATGTCCAGAGCAGCAACGATGGTATGGATAAATCTGCTGCTGTTCTGAAGTGAACCAAGCCATGCAAAGATACTAGCCGATATCACCTGTACAACACAAGTGAACACACACATAGACAGTCTCTGATGCACGACAGCGAAGAGATTGTGCAGCACTTGTAAATAGTCAATTTCTTGCATGCAAAGCGAAAAGCCATTCAACACAAGCCAGATCATCACTGCATAGCATTGTCTCTGGTGTTGTGGCACAACATTTCTGTCATGTTTGATCAGAGCTGATGAATGTCTTGGCGTCAATATAGATCCTTCTATTCGATGCAGGACAAAGATGTGACAGTATTCTTTCAAGCGAAAGCAACAAAGCAATTACCTGGGTTCAAAGAGAAAACTGCAGTTATTTAAACAGAGGAAGGCTGTAGCCAACATAAAAGGATTGAAAACCCACGACACTGTTCCAACGGCTAATCCAGGTAGTAGAGGGCTGCAAGAGATAAACGTGGACTAACATGAAGTTGTTCAAGCATGACTATGGTGGCTATACTGCTGCCTGTTTGAGTAATTGGCAACTGGCCACGGCAGGCAAATAAGGCAGTATTTGCATCTGCATTGGAATGTGGTCAAATCCCATGAATGTTCAACCACGCTACACAACCACTGTATGTACTTGATGAGGAGCATTATTGAGTCGTGTATCCCTAGTCTCGTGGTGTTCTAGACCATTCAAGAGTCATCGTGTGACATTTATGTGCACTACCTGAAGGAAGTATGCGCAATTGTGTTATTGTGGTTTTTGATGGCTACAGTGAAGGAATCCTCAGAGTGAAGATATACTGACACACCGGAGAAGGGAAATAAACACAGTGACTGTACATTGGTGAGTTCCAATATGATGGTGACTAGTGAGAAAAAAGCAAGTGTTTTTGGGAAAGCAACACAACGATGTCATTAAATATGTTGAGTGAATTCTTTGAGGCAGGCTGGTTGTGAGAGTGTCATGCAAGGAGCAGCTGATCTTCTGATTTGTTCAAGACAGCAGTTGCGGTTTCTGGCTGACGGAGAAACAATAGTTGTTGAAGATAGATGACAGCGTGATAGATCTTGTTCTGGTTATGCCATTTTGGTTAACTCCTAAACAGCAAGAGCAATTTTCCATGAAGAGCCAGAGTCTAGGCCAATGGATCAAAAGAAAGCAAAATTCTTGTGCAGTAGTCCATGGTCATGGAAATCTACTGGGTGAACGGCCTCTGCAAACACCTATCATTCATTCGATGCTTTGCTTGACTGTGATTATCCACCAACGGTGTGTTGTTTGGTATTGGCGAGGCATTGGCTACTGAAGAAGTAAGCAGTTGGAACAGCAGTGCTAGAGATGTTCTCCCTCACACCCACCTGACACATCCCAAGTAGATATATAACATCAGGTGAGAAGGCCTGTCGCATGCATCTATGGTGGAGAAATAAAGTGATACGCCTGGAATATCCTGCACTGTCACGGTTTTGTTTGAAAAGATGAGCAGAAGTAAGACATCTCTATTGAAATTAAGGCTTCTCCCCCGACATATAGCTGCAGCAACAGTACCAGTTCCCATGTGGGTATACGTAGGCGGTGTGGTGTGGTTAGTGAAAAGTTGCTTAGTACCTACAAAATGGGGATGAAAGGTAAGAAAAGGGCACATAATGAGGCGACATGCACCTCGACAGCATCGCATGAAGAATCGTCTGTTAGGAAACTGGTCAGGTGCAAGTGGTGACCACTCTTCATTTTCATAAATGTCCGAAGGTGAGCCAATGAATTCAAGAACGGCTCGTCAGAACAAGCGATGATAATAGAAACCTTAGAAAACCAAGACACTCAAGGTGAACAACGGAATAGCCAAGATCTTGTGGAAAGAAAGCCAGAGTGGTCAACGTCAGGGTGCAGCTGCGAAACAAGACTGCAGCCTGGCACGCTGCGGTGCATACTCGAACGATGGCTTTGAGACCTTGCTCTCTCAGCCTGTGGAGAAAAGCTGTCCGTCGGAACGCATGTTTCCAACTCACCCTGTCCTAGAAGTGATGATATTGATTCAGAGAAATGGACCATGGATGCAGTAGATATGTATACTACTGCGATAGGACTGTCATAGAATTTAGTATAGCTGTATAAAAATGTAGTATAACGTACATAGGATGTAGTACTAAGTTGTAGAATGTAGTAATAGAACTTTATAGATTTAGTTGGCAATAGTTGTTGGCAAATACAGCGCTGGATTTAAAGATGTATATACTATGGTTGTCAAAACATGTAAACTTAATTTTTTCCAGCATTTAGTTTTGTAGGTTTTTTTGTAGGGTTATTTACCGGAGATGTAGTCAGGTTAAATGCTACTTTTTGTTTAGAAACACAAGTGCAGAAAAACTCAACCTGCGTGGAAGAGTATTGTTGAAAGCTGTTTGTCGTATAACCTACACCAAGTCCGAATGATATACGTATTCTTTAAATGGACAAACACTTATAGTAGATATGTGTGAGCTGACTTGCAAGGTAGCAATGCCTTTGATAGATGTAGTAAAATTACAACTTAACCATACCTGTTGGCAATGACGCATTTGCAAAGTATATAATATGACTTACATTTTTACTCTTACAAAGAAATGGTTTCAGACCAAGCTGCCCAATGGTCGACAGTGTATGCATTTGGGGGTAGGGGTAATCTAATGCACGCCAAAAATGGTATAAGCACTGGCAGAGTAATTGTCATATTCTAGTCCAGACAATTTGTTTTGAAATGTTTACATTAGACATAACTTATTGTGATCCGAAAGTTTGTTATACATCATACCATGGCCATGATTATAAAGTTTGAAGAAAAAGTTTTCAAAATTTCACTGCCTAAGAAATAGATGCTACTTTTTTACAAGACATTTGGCCTGGTAAAAATGCTAATTTTATATTAAAAACTGTAATCTTGGTGATTATTTTGTTATGTAACGAATGCAAACAGGACTGTACCCTTGATTGTAAATGCATTAATGTGCACAGTGGTTTTTAGTCATAATTATTGTATATGGCATAATTTGTAAATGAGTAGATCATTTTTAAAGTATCACAACATCATTGTTGAAAAACGTAATTTTGTCACCTATTTCCCCATCGTTGGACTTGTGGTAGACTTGTTAGTATGTTGACTACTAGAAGTCATTAAAAATGCATTGTGAAATAAATTTATTCTATGCAATTAATTTGTTGACTTTTGCCCAAATTTGGGGGCTAATTTTTAAGGGCCTAAGTTAGATTTATATCACGATGCGAGGTCAACAGAGGCCAAGTGAAGAAAACAAACCTCAGCAAGCAAAGAGAGTATGAGAAGGACATGGCTAAGATATAAACATAACCAGCAAGGCTTTCTTTCAGTCGATAGTTCAGAGGGATAAATAACAGGGCTTAGGACCAGTGTGGATCCATGAAAGCATAGGCACGGGAGAGTGATATAGTGATACAGCAAAGGTTAGAGAATGGCAAGGGCTTATTAAACAGGTATTTTGCTTCATACTGTTTCACACAATAACGAGGATCAGAAGAAATTGCCAATAGCTGAGACTAGGTCTATCAAGGAGGCTGAGGAAGGGCGTTTTACAGAACCGAGTCCAGGGTTTGGAGTGGAAGGAAGTAAAATGGAAAGCGTAGGAAATCTCAGAGGAGAAGATAAGGCTTGCAGGGAGATAATCATGGGCTAAGCCCGTGAGTATTGAGGGTAGGTGATAGTGAGCAGGTAAGGAGAATGTTAACAGGATATTTTCAATAGTTTTCCCTGGAGTCAGAACAGGTCGGTCGGGGGATTGGAGAGTAGCAAATGTAACACAATCATTTAAGAACCATGCCATATTTGCTCCGGTTACTGTGTTTGGAGCGTCGGCAGGTTCTTCTGGGGTTCTTCCCGACTATTCTTCATGTTTAAGTCTCCGGTCAATTTTTGTCGTCATTTCAATGTTTAATTTTCTCAGCGGACATGTTACTGTGTTTTCCTACGTTCGGTTTTGTTTGCAAAAATCATGCTATTTGTGAGTTTTTTGATCGACCACTTAGTCTTCCGGGTTCCTTGAGGCCTCGACCCATCCTTCGCTGCTCGGTGTACTATCTTTTATTTGTATTCCTCTCCCATTACCATTGCAATTCCTATTTTCCCCACTTTCCCAATGCCCTATTCCTCCCAACTAAACACTCTGTTTTCTTGTCTTTAAATTTAAAGGAAAAAAAAACAAACCAAAAAAACCTTCCTCTCTGCATTACCCAAAGAATCGCGAATCCCTCTGTCTTCTTCACTGCCTTCTGTCGGCACACCATCTTTTCTTTTTTCTATTTGAGCTGAACCTACTCTCCCATTACCTTCAGATTTCATTCCCTCCCAGACCTCCCATTCCTCGCGAACTATTACCGGTAATTTCAAAAATCATCCCGTCAAAAAAAATATTTAAAAAGTTTTTTCTTTTTCTTGTATCCTTTCGATTATAGCACCCTTTGTGACCACGTGTCTCTCTCTAACCCTCTTCCCTGATACTGTATCCATCTGACCAAGCAGCTTCCACCTGTGTTTAACAGTTCCAAATTCAGCCATACACGCTCGCACAGATTTTACTTCAACCGTTTCGCCTTTCTGAATGTGTTAGCAATAGCACTTATTTGAATAAATAATAAGTCGACTTTTGAATATACACTTCCATTAGGCCACGGTGGCTTCTCACGTGTAACCAAATGACACCGCCCAATCCTCCTGTACCCCCAAAATGGCTAATACATGCTGTTTCCTACCGCTTTGCGATTAAACGGATCAATTTCAACCATTCACTCACAATTTTTTTCTCCAAAACTTTCCATTACCTTAATCTGATGAATAACTGCTCTCAAAAGATAATAAATAATAATAAGTAATAATAATCAAAATAATATAATAATTGAACTGATCTCTTATAATGGCTTCATCTTCCTTCTTTGCATGTGTGGTTCCTCTTTACTGTATCCATAATTCCACTACTCCTTTCTTATTCTCAATAGACTGCTCTCAAATTTGACCTTTGCCTTCGATACCTTTCCCTAAACAATGCAACTGTATCAAGCGTTCTTCTCTCACATTCTCGTTTAATTTGCCTGTATTGCATCCTCAAGAAATGTTTTTCACATCTCTGACCTAAAAATTAAATAAAAAGTTTGCTATGGTGTTCGCTTTCCATCAACCATTCTTTTTCCCACGTTCAGTGGCAATTCACCCTCTTCACCCCTCCCTCTCAAAAGGCAACGCATCACACTCTTCTCCTCCAAGCTTCCTTTCGAACCTTTTTCGCAGAAAACTCCCCACCACCCTTCTCCACCATTCCACCGCCTCACTCACTTTCTCAAAGTTTGTCCCCCTCACATGCCACAAAGCTGCCTCTTCCCTGGCCTCTCACCTCCATTCATCACTCACCTCATTCAACAATCCTTCACTGCCTTCTGCCGCCTGCTGCTGCCCCCCTCCCCGCCAACACACAGAGCTTTTCTCCTGCTTACTTTCCGGCCCCCTCGCCTCAAATCTTTCTGGCAATCCCCACACTCTTTATACACAACTCTGTCCTTCACCACGCCCCGCCCTCCTCCCTTGTCTACGCTCCCCTCCCATCGCATCACTGGCACCCAAAACTCCTCGTCCCTCCCTCTTGACATGCGTTACAGTGGTGGAACGCTTCAAATATCTGGGGCCTTCACTCAACTTACAGGATCTTTCCATACAGGTTGCCCATCTGGAAAACCAGACATAATCTTGCTGAATAGAAACGTTCTCCCTCAGACATCTCTGACTCGCAAGTATCTCTCCCTGGTTACCTCCCCTCCTCCGGTATGACAATCCCGAGCCACATCTGGAGCGGAGTTCTCTCTACATCAAAGACGTCTATTCCTCACTCTCATGCATGCCTCACTCCCGCCACACCCAAGGAATACCGCTCTGCTTGGCTTCCTTCCATCCGCACTTCATGTTTAGATGTGTTTGCACGCAAACAGTTGATGACTCCATTTACACCTCGACTGTGCGAAAACATGGACCAACTTCTAATCTTCGTGATCCGAACTCCTCTTACCCTCATATGTGGTGACCTTCAAGTGTCAATCATGACAGTTGGCTAGTGTGGGTCCCTCTCTCACTGTCATGGAAGCTTCAGCAAAAGACTTCTGATCGACTACATTGGACTGACTCCAATCGGTCAATCAGCTTCTCCGACCGCGGATCTTCACCAATGGTACTCCATCCTCTTCAGGATCTTATTTTTGATAAATTCTCCCTGAAATATCTGCTGTTCTTCCTCCCGCTCATCGGTTTTCTGACAGCACGTCCTTGTCAAGTGCACATCTCTCCACCTGGTTATCGAGAGATCCACCTCAGCACCGTCGATCTGGCATTTCCACTCACAAGCCGACTGGCAGGGTCTCCAAGCAGCCAGCCAACTTCTAGATTCGGTCTCCCATCACTACTTTCTCCAACATCAACTCATCCTGGAATTCTTTCAAGAAAACTTGCTCTCCTCCATGCACCAAATTTATCTCTCGTCTTCAGTTTTGTCCTAACCCTTCTGACCCACGCGCGTTGGTTCACTGAAGGCTTATCGGTGAGGAAGTTGTCCAGAAACAACTTGCCTTTGCCTCATGGAAAGCAACTTCACAGGGTAATCTCCAGTTCCTTCATCAAGCTCGGAACGAGTGTGTGTCTACCCTCAGGAGGCCCAGAAAACAACATCTTTCTGAGCTCAAGGCTTAACTCCTCATAACCTTTCTTCCGTCCTCCAAATCCTGGTGGTGGTCTAATCAAATCTGTTTCTGGTGGGTATATGTTCCCCCTCCAACCACGCTCCCTTACCTCAAATGGCCACTGCTGATAACTGACAAGTCGCGAAAAGGCTGAATGCCCTAAATCTCGGTGTTTGGCATCGCAATGCTTGTGTCGCGGGAACTCCATCCAATTTCTGTACTCAGCCTGACCAGTCGCACACCACTGTCCTGGAATGTGTGTCCTTTCATTCTAACAAAGTGAGAGCTTGTTGTCAAGAACTCGACTCAGCCTTCTGCAACGGTCCACGACGGCATTCAGCCTACGTGTCTAATAAACCTGCTCCTCTATGTTGCTCACCCTCTCTCTGTTCTACTTCCACCAATCTGCATTTGCTCAAGGTCATCTGCGCATCTGCTCGTGGAAATCAGCAACATGACTGCTCTGCACAAAAAAGCGTGCAAAAATATATCCTGCAACTACAGACAATGCAGGCCTTCTCCAATCATCAGCAAGGGTTATGGAATCCATCTCGTTCAGACATTGAAAATCCTTCCCTTTCTTCTCTCATGCTTGATTTCCGATCATCACTTTGGGTTTCAGACAGGTGCACTCTACCGCTGGACTATGCCTGCTTCTGCTCTCCACATGGATGGAGGTACGCAATGCCAGGTCATGAAATAGAGCATATCCTAGACATATTGCGTGCTTTTGACTTGTCTGCCACCTGCTCCTGCTCACCAACTCTCTTCGTATGGGTATCCAAGGCCATCTCCACTCATGGCTTGCGAGACTTCCTCTCTTGTCGCAGTCAACGTGTGGCCCTAAAAGGAGTTCTTTTCATCCCCTCTTCCTGATCACAGGATGGAGAGGGCGCAGAACGCTCCGAGAGGCAGCATTCTGGCCCTGTTATTTCTTCTGGTTTTCCATCAAGTGATCTCTCCCACTCTCTGGAAAATCCTTTTTCTCTTTGCTGATGACTCCACTCTGCCGCACAAATCTGTCATCCTCCAGACAAGGAAAGGCGCAGCTCTCTTTTTTACTCTCTGTAGATCTGGGTAAAATCACAAACTGGTCCAACACGTGGAACATGTCTTCAATCCTGACAAATCTCCACTCTCAAGATGTCTCTCCGAATAGGACCACCGTTTGGACGCCCCCCCCCCCATTCTACTTCACAACATAGCTTCTGAAGAAGTCCTTTCTTCAAGCTTTGGGTCACTATCTGCCATGATCTTTTTCCTGGGAAAGCCGTCATCTTCGAAACCTGGCCTGCAAAGCCAGTCGCCAATGGATCCTCCCGTCGTGCAGTCCTTCCTCGGTCCACTGAAGCTTCCTGGCACATAACAAAGTTGTTCGTCTGGCAGCCTGATGGGAACTGGCTTTCCCTCTGGGATGGTGCTCCTGCTCTCACCTTTCTGGTAAACGCAGTGGAAAGCCAAGGCATTTCGGATCATTGTTCTCCCATCGATGAGGCTGAGTTTCTAAGCTCTCACTCCTCTCAGCAGGAAGGTCGGTGGTCTTCTGTCTTCTACCGTATCCATCTCGATTGGGGCCTCCTGCTCTGTTTGCGATTTGATCCCACATATTTCCGCAGCGGCGCTCAAGGTCCGCAACAACCTCTTCTGGTAAACTTCTACCAAATCACGAATCACTGCTCATTGACAAACTTCATTCCATCTTTTTCCCGCCTTTGGAATAAACTCCCTCACTCTGTTTGCAATCCATTCTTAAGATTCCAGGCCTTCAAAACAGCTGTTCACGCACCAGGCTCTTAATCGTCCCCATCCAAATCCTCCATCTTTTCAACCCTTATAATCCACCCCAAAAACCCACCGCCTTCAACTTCCTGCTTTCCCTTTCCTGAAAGTCCCTGTGGTATCCATCTTGTATACCATGTTTTCCCCACCATCCTCTCCCTCCACATGATACTTCTCATTGTCTCTGTTCCCCACTGTTTTGTCCTTTCCACGCCCCTCTTGTCTCATGCCCCCCCTTGTGTGTGTTGTGGTGTTCGTTTCATACGAGCCTTGACAAGGTATAACAAAAAAAAAGGGATCCAGAGAAGAATTGGGACTGTAGACCTGCTAGTTTTGAACTTCAGTTGTGGGGAGGTATTGAGACATTAATTAAGGAGCAGATGAGGACCATTTTTAAATAAATACAAACTAATTAAGGTTGTCGTCAAGCATGGGTTTACCAAGGTAGTTCCTGTCAAACAAATCTTTTATAGTTCTATGAAGCAGTGTCTGATTGGGTGATGAGGGAAAGGGTGGGCATAGTGATCTAGACTTTAAGAGGCGATTTGGATAAGTACCACTCGAGGTTTGTGAGCTAAGGTGAGAGCTTGTGGAGTGGCTGGGTCGGTGGCTAATTGGGAATTGCAAACGGCTTAGTGGTGGGAAAGCAAAGAGTGGCTGCGAGTGGGAGGATGAATCCTTGCTGGGAGGAGTAGTAGCGGGTACTTCAGGGATCGTACAAGGAACCATTGATATTCATTATTTACATGCAATGATTTGGCTAGTGGGGTGAAGAGTAGGCTTTCCCAAATTTGCAGATGAACAAAGCTTGGAGTAAGGTGGATAGAAGAGGGGGTGGTGATACGATTCAGGAAAGTATTGATACTTGCATGTTGGGCAAAAGATTGGCAGATGAATATAACCTGAGGCAAATTATAAGTTGTTGGGGATGAGGAAGAACAATGACATACGAGATTCACGGAGTGCAAGGGGCAAATTTTGGGCATGTCACAGCAGGAGAAGGATCTGGGGGTGGGTAATAGATATGGGAAGGTAAGCAGGCAGCACAATGTCAGCAGCTGTAGATAACAATAGGTTTTAGGTTGTATTTGGAGGGGGGACATTTTATCAAATCAACAGTGGTGGTGTTAACATTGTACAGGAATTTAGTGAGGGCACAATCTAGACATATTGTGTGCAGTTTTGGTCAGACCGGAAAACTCAGGAAGATTGTAAAAGGCAAAAAAGAGAGGGTTCCGCGCAGGCTACTCATTTGAATTCCGGACCTAGCAAGACTTAGCTATGAGGAAAGGAGCGCTGAAGGGAGACAGAGCTTCATACAATAGAAAGGACGGCGGTTACAAGAGAATATGATAGAGATGTTTAAGACAATGCAAGGTACAGATTAAATCAGTGCAGATGAATTATTATTTCAACAGGGAGACAGTGAGTAGGAACCAGGGGTGCATAGCCTGAGAGCAAAGAAAAGGAGAGTTAAGCCGGTAGCAAAGCCAGGCAGGGGAGCTTTTACTCAGAGAGTGTTCATGTAGGAAAGGCTCCTGGAAGGGAGTGGCAGCAGAACCAGTTTGATAAGTTTAAATTGGAATTAGATAGGTACCTGGACGCGTTATGGAGATAGAGGGGATAGGGATTGTTGCCAAGTACTTTCCGTAAGTTTGAGTATTGATGGGTGAATTGCGTACATGTGTACAGAGGCTCTTGTGGGGACCGTCAAGGGCTGTTGTGTGGTATTTGTTGTGTGGGTTGATGTGTTTTTTTTTAACAAGCCCATACCCCTCCCCTAAGAGGGGAAAAAATAAAAATCAGTTAAAAAAAATAACAATAAAGTACAAACTTAAAATATAAATACTACATTCAAACCCACAAAAATACCATTAAAAAAAAGTTATAAAATTTTGCATTTTCTTCTTTGGGATCTTGTGTTGATGTCACAGCAGGCATGATGGCTGAATCGGCTTCCACCTGTCTGATTTCTTGTATATCCTGTATGTTGGTCAGGTCAGATTAGTTTTACTCAGAATTCTTTGACAGCATTCCTGTCATTTTCTGTATAACTTGAGCAAGTTAGATATAACGCTGAAAAAAATGACATTGTTTACATTGTACATTTTTACAATCTGACTACAAGTTATGTAAACTTGAACGTGCCCATAAAATTAGAAAACACCCCAAACCAAACAATTAAAACCTTTCATAATACAACAGACCTCTCTTTTGACAAACTTCTCCCGCCTCCTTCTCTCTTTCTCCTCGGGACGCTTTCGTCACAAAATGTACGTTCCTTCTGTGAATCACAAGAACTCCGGCATCGGGAATACACATCCTACACTCCTAACAGTCTAACTAACACAACCAGTCCAATTAGTCAGTCCTGCAACCAAGAAGGATGAGGCATATAAAACTTGGCATGGCAAAGGGAGCAGAAGCTGCACACATTTTAATCCTCCTCTAAGTGGGACAATATTCGCAAGCAAGCTGAGCCACAATTTTAAAAAGCCTAAGGCCTCCATTCACGGCACCCTTTTTATAGCGACAGTTATAATAGACCGGGCATGCATTGCAGCTAATGACGGCCTTAATATTTAGCCTGTGTTTCAAAATGCAGACCTGTGGGGTACCTGTGGAATAAGAAGAGCTGTTTCATATGTATAGGTTACAATCACTGTAATATCAAAGATAAGCCTGGATTATGCACAGTTGAAGCAAAAGAGTTGACTTGAAATGTGTGTGTGTGTGTTGTCGTGTGGTGTGGTGTGGTGTGTGGTGTGCGTGTAAGGGGTGGGAGGGGGGGAGAGAAGTCTATATTCTGACTTGGAGTTCAATCACCGCTGGTACATAAGCTTTCTCGGTATCTGGAGAATTGGAACAAGGTACAACTCGACTGAAGATCGCAATTAAATGATGGACTTTCACTACAAGTGTATGATTATTTTTATCAATGCAAATGTTTACCTTGAAGCACAACGATGTAAATTATTTCTAAATAACGGAGAGAAGTGCATGTATGTATATAAGGATGCATTTTTTGCAAATAGTATAATCTGCTAAAACACATTTAAAGGACAAATTAAATTCCACAATTCTTATAAGGTAGGCTGGGTCCACGTTTTGACAAACTGACTGGCAGGCCTCATGTTGTTGAAGTCACAGTGGATACACATGATGGTGGAAAAAAGCAAATATTCAGAGGAATGCAAGCAACCAATGAAGGCGAGGTGGAGAAGGATTCCATACAACTGTGATCGGCGTGGGTGAATGGAAAAAGGTTTCTTCAGAAGGGTGGCCCTTATAAATAAATATTATAATCATATATATAATATATAGTTGTGGTTCCACAAACCGCAGTCTCGAAGGCAATGACACCCAATACGTGATCAGGCAGTTATTTATTAGTCTTTGTGGCAAGTATTAGGCTTTTCCTCATGTCTCGAGGGTTAATGGGTTGTGGTTGTTCAAGTTCAAGATTCCTCATGTCTCAGTGTGGTTTTGGCCATGGGGTCTTTACCTAGGTCCATTAACTAATATCTCCTGTTCTCCTATTCTGATGGGTGTCTAAATCCAAGCCCTTTCCTTCTTAACCGTGGAAAGTCAGCAAGCAAGCAAACACGTCGCCATAGCAAAATGCAAAATGAATAGGCATCCAACACCCATCGATATGCTCCCGTGGCTTTGGAACCCAGACCACCAAACTCCCTCCCAAGACACTATGACACACTATACAGGACGTAGCACGGCAACCCATGGATTTCATTCAAATCTGTGCGCCAATTTCCAAACGTATCCCTCACGTTGCCTTCACACCTTCGCTCACAAACTGTCACCACTTTGACGCAGCCCAAAGACTTCCCACAAGGAAAGTTTCCCGCCCCCTCGTACCTATCTGCATCGCCTAACAATTCCGACCACTAAAACCACAAGAGACGTGCTGCATGACTCTCGGGCTGTCCTCAGACCGAGCGCTGATGCGGGGACGAGCAATGGACGTCCCAATGAGGCACAACAAATCTCCGGGGTGCAATCGGGTGAAAGCACCGCAGGGTTAGAACCAGCGATTCTCGTCAGCTCACCCAGAACACGGCAAACAGAGGGCGGCGAGGAGGGTCGGGGAAGGGCGATCCAGGAGTTTGACACAGGGCAGGGTGTCGACATCTTTGGGACTCAATGAGGAGGGGGCCATCGGGGTTGGTGGAATGTGGATGTTATTCGGCATCTACAGAAAATGCACTGGAGCACGTTCAGCGACCGGGGTGTCAGCACTATACCTATGTTTGAAGTCATAAAAGCATCCGCATGGGTAGCCGGATGGGCAAATGAGACCTTCCGGCCGACGGGACGACGCTGGCAGGGCTTGGCTATGGCCGTGTGGCCCAAGTAGTAGGAGCTGATTTTGGTCACAGCACGTCGTCTTCGGTAGTCACACCACCCTTCGCCGGGCGGCTTACTACCAAAGGAAGGAGACCGCTCAAACTCTCTGCTTCAAACCCTCTCTCCTGCTCCTCTCAGCTCTGCGGTTGGCTGCTCCGCTCGTTGCTGCTGCCATTCGCTGGCTCTTCAACTCATGCGATTGGTGTGCAACTGAGACATTCTTCTTCCTGAGGGCCAATTCGTGCGGAGCGCCATTGGCCACGAGCCCCAGCAAAGTGACTAAACGCGTAGAGTAACGCCGCAACTGTCGAGGTAGGAAACGCTCAAGAGGAGGCGCCCACGGAGGTGACACACTACACAAGCAGAACTAGACCACGACGAGGTTAGGGATTGTTCGCCTCATGCATCTTCTCTCCTCTTCTCATCTCTCTCTCGTCTCTTCTCTCTCTTCTCTCTCTCATCTATCTCACTCTCTCTCTCTCTCCCCACCCTCTATCTCGTCCCCTTTGGACGCACAGCAGAACTTCATTACTGACTTGCAATTCCCATTTTCCTCTGGCACGATCAGCACACACCCATATGGCACTACACCACACCTCCCACTCCCGACATATTAACACACAGTTTTTCTCCAATTCTACTTCCCTAAGATCACTGGGTTGCGTTGGTCGGGCTGACCGCACCAGGTATTGTGAGGCACGTTTGTATCATCTGCTCTCTTCTTCTGGCTCCTATAACTCCTCGGGTTGCGTGTGTGTATGTGATGGCACCTCGTCGTAGCATCACAGTTAAGACTGTAGAAGTTCTAAAGGGATAAGTCCTGCTCTGTGTCCTGCTTCTGCAAATTGATTGCCTTTTGTCACACTCCACAAATTCCTTGCTATCTCTGCTGTACAATACAAATAAACCAATTTCCTGTGCCACCTGACCTTTCCTCAACTTGGATTGTAAATAAGGCTTGTGCAGAAATGTTCCCAGCTCATTTGGATCTTTTCCTTCCATTGGTCCATCATGGTTCCTATCGAGCTTAGCCAAGACGTTATCCATCCCCCAATGATTTGTTTTTCCAGCGGTAGTTTTTGCAAGTTAGACTCGGCTTGCATCTGATCAGGGAAGGTTGATTCCGGTTTGAACAAGGTGTACCAAGGGCCGTGTCCCCAGCAATAATTAGATTCACGTGACTTTAGGTAAACCGGACTCATAAGACGGAAGGACACAAAGTCAAGCGTAGTCGGGTTATTGGCATTCACAGTCCGAGTTAGTGAAAGCCGACGTCCCGAAATAATTTTGGTGCGACAGCCTGCGATTTACCGGAGAAGTCTGGTGGAACCTGAGGTAGTTTCTCCCCTCTTGCGGTCTCCTTGTTAAACTCACAAAATCCAGGCTCACTCCTCACTCCCACTAATTTCTCTCACATGTGGAACCAACTTCCCGCAGTCTGTTTCGTACCATTCTTACCACAGGCTTCAAGAAAGTGCTCACACACCAACCTTAGTTATCCCCATCAACACTCACGATCTCCTCCACCCCAACGTCTCCTTACCAAGCACTTCTTTTATCCACGGTACTGGTATAAAGCTGTTCAAAATTATGGGTGGAGTTATTTTACTAAACTGTTAGATATGATGTTTTCGTAGCAAGAAGTGTGATTTGAAACACTACATGTACAAAATGTGACCCATTTTCTTTAATCTTCTGGGATGTTTTCGTTTCGACGGTAATAGCTCATGAGCGTGCCAAGTCTTGAATGCTCAGCGAGCATCAGTGGTGATTATATCTTCTTATGTATTAGCATTCCTATGGAACATAAATAAACAGTCATTTTACTAAATGTGCATGTTTGCACATCCACGTGCAGCAATTTCATCACCGTCCCTGCGCCTTGCATGTATTGTTTTATTGTTTTAAAAAAACACGCTTCTATACCACTGCCTTGAGGCTCGGTTGCAAGTCCACCGTCTATGATTCCAATAGAAGAGACGTAATTATCTTTTATGACAAATGTATTTCGAGTTTTTTTAATCTCAAAAGTAGACGGTAATGGTAACACACAGTCGTGTTAAAATAGATGGTATCTTTAAAAACCCTACTCAATTTCATCCTTATGAGAAGGGAAACAGCCAAATACACAGATACACACTGTGTTGTATATTAATGTACAGAACGGTATAAAAGCCATTCCAAAAATGAGTTTTTTTTTTGTTAATTGAAAATATTCATTGGAATTGGAAGATATGCTGTTTTGTAGCAGATGCGTTTATTTTAAAAGACTACATGTAACAATGTGATACTATTTTTCTTTTCTCTGGACGTATCATTTGGAAGATATGCTGTTTTGTAGCAAATGCGTTATTTTAAAAGACTACATGTACCAATGTTGATAATATTTTCTATTATTTCTGGGACGTATCATTTTGACTGTACACGCCTCTGGAAGATGGGCAAGAATATGAAGCCTCCCCTAGCTAAGGTATGTTATATCTTCTTTTATTTTATTAGACATCCAGCAGACTTCAAAATGAACACCGATTTTTACTCTTCCAGCATGTTGCCATATGCACTGCGCGAATTTACCTCCCTGCCTTGTATATTATGTTAATATTAACGCATCTGGTGGACCCACTTTGAGGTTCGGTTTGCAATTCACAAACTACATTTCCTATATGGAAGAGACGTAATTATCTTATATGAAAATTTTTTGAGTTTCATTTTTTATTCTGAATATAATTAACGCAGTGAATCACACTAGTTTTGTTATAAGTTGGTCCTTTATAAAACCTTCTTAATAGGCCTTATGGGGAGAGAAAACACCAAGTATCGCACTGTGTTTTATACAGGTAGATATTGTGACCTATCCTTCTCTCTTCATACTTTAGTTGTGGGTTGTCGTTGGTTTGTTCCTTTTTCTGCTTCTCACCTTCGCTTTCACCTCTTCTTTCTGCTGTGTTTCATTCAAGCTTGTCGTGCAGCTTGTTCCGCCTCGCATGTGTTCCTTCTCTCCCCACCCCCTCCTCTTGATCTCACTCTCACTTCTACTCTGCTGTCGTGTTTTACCCTTTCCATTTGTTTCTTCATTCTGTTCTAGTTCCATAAGCTTAGTCATGCATACAAAAAAATAAATAACTGGAGGCCTGATTTTCAGCATCTGGGCAGTCCTGAGTGTGCACAAACGGTCCAGACGACCCTATTCGATTGCCATGCGGAAATCCACGCTCTTCAGAGTGCTGCCGTGTTACGGATGAGAAGTCTTTGAATATGAAAAAGGGAAGCACAACTAGTGCGAGTGCTAAAGTGGTGTAAAACCTCACAAAGAACTGGACAAAAGTAATATCTGGGTGCTCCCTGGGGTCAGTGAAGGAAAGAGCAAGGCGGGAGTCATAGAAACGCTGAATTAATGGATTGGTGGAGGGCCTCAATGAAATCAAGCTGGATGACTTGTCACACAAATTATGATGAGTTTGCAGAGCTGGACGGGAGAATGCAGAGGTAATACTGTTACGAATCTGGCAGCCTATGAGCACACAACAGCAGAGTCCTTATAGTCGTTTGTATACGTTAAGTACGTGTTTTTTTAGTTAAGGGTCCCGTCCTAGTCTAATGGGATTAAATTTCGTGCGCTGCGGAGTTTTTTTTGAGAGCATAGGATTTACATTTTACATCACTTATAACACGACAACAACACCCACGCTTCCTTCACAAACAACAACCCTGCACGGGATTCTTCCGCGCGCGATCAGCCGGCGAGCGCAGTGCGTGGGCGGGTTTAAAATGAGCATGGCATCCCTCTTTTGGCCATCGGCAAGGAGCGGGGCGTCTCACCGCCCCCATTTCCACTCAGACCATCGGCCATTGACGCATGTGCGGAGGTGAGGAGGTAGGCGGAGCTACAACACTCGATTGGGACTCAACCAGAAGTGTGGGAGTTGCCTCGCCTACCGTGGGCTGTCCAATGGAAGCGGCCAGGGAATCGCGCGCATGGGTCGGCAACTCAGGAAGGCGAGTGGCCAGGAGAAGGAGGCCCTCCCCTCTAAATGGGTGAGTGGTTGTGGGAACGAGCAGAGAGAATTTGCGTCCGTCTGCTCGAGTGCGCGCCCAGTCTGCTCGCGGTGCGGCCCAGGCTCTCTCGAGTGCGCGTCCAGTCCTGGTGTCTCGGGGAACGTCTCCTGGGTTTGTGGCGGCTTGCATGCGCCGGCGCTTCGGAGGTGTCTCGTCTGGCGCGTTTACCGCGTAGTGGTCGACACATTTTTTTTATTCAAGGGAGATACTCGTCTCGCCTCTCTGGAATTCAGTTGCCTCTGGTCCGTCCTTTGGCGACCGGAGTTTCGGGAAGGGGTGGACAGACTAGCCGCGGCATCGGCAGGTAGCCAGCGTCCTGATGCCCACCGACCTATCCTCTCGGCTGAGAGCCGAATAAAGACCGGCGGGGTCCCATTTTCTTTTTTGGGTGTGTGTCTGTGTGTGTGCCCGTCATAAGTTAGAAATTTTTAAGTGCTTTTTGCTTGTCCATTGCTACATTTCTTGGTCGTGAAATAGCTCTGCTCTTTGTGTGCTTCCGCTCCCGATTATTGTAACATATCCCTATTGTTGAATGTACCAGCTCGTTTCTGTGTTTCTATCCATTGGTTTACCATCTGCGAACGGGAATTAGGAGGCCCTCATTGCTGGCCGCGAAATCGTGGCAATCGGCCGGCAGGATTCTGGTACTCTCCGCTGCGGATCCGGCTCGGTAACCGGCCTGGATCGCCGCAGACATGCTGAGGGTGAATTTCCCCGGTAGTTGGACGACGTGGGTATTTAGGTAAATTGAAATTGGCAATTAACCCTATCCCACGTGGTCGACATTGGCGATCTTCGGTCGATAAGGATCCGTCGGCTCCAGGAGTTATCGGGGTGACGACCATATAAATTTCGCGGGTGGTATGGTGAGCCGACTCTACAAGCTCCACCGAGCGGCTCGTGCTCGCACCGGACCAGCACATCAACAATCAAAAATTACGACGGGTTATGAAATGTAGGCAAGTTGAAGATCATCCGTGGAATGGAAATGTGAGGCTTACTCCAAGCTTGAATGCATGAAACCTAGAATTATTGGAGCGAACACCCTAAATCGTGAACAAATGGAACGACATAATGGGCAGGCTGCTGCTGCGAACATTCCATGGCAAGCCTTGGGGTATGCAAATAGAGTACTGAATCCACCAGGATGGGTTCAGACTGCAGAGCATATCTCATGTCCCAATCAGTCAGGAACTTTCAATTACCTCGACGCAGCAAAAGATGAAGGAGGTTAATGTTTCAACCCTCTGGTCTGTCTGTTTGTTTGTATGTCTGTCTGTCTGTCTGTGGTGCAGGGATATCTCAAAGTTGTGGACGGATCGGATGAAATTTGGTGGGCAGGTTGTGTGGTGTGACAGGACGAACTGATTAGGATTCTGGTGAAGATCCGATCCGATGACTCAAATTTTAAAGTGATTCTTCACCATTTGGAGAATTGGGCCAAAAAGTGATAATCGCACCATATTTAAACAAGTTTTGTTGGACAGGAATTCGGAGCAACTTAGTGGAAGATTGGGTTGTGGTGCATATGACAAATTGATTCAATCTTTGTGAAGCATCGACTCCGGATCTGGATACGAGATTTTTAATTTTTAAAGTGATTTCTCACCAATTGGAGTGATAGGGTCCCCAAAACGATATTAGCATGAATTTTCAAAATCGTAATTGGGCCTGATATGTTCTCAGTAGGATGAGAGGAATTACGTGGTGGAGGGATGCGCTCCACCGACGTGCCCTTCGAGTTAACTGCAGTGAAGGTTCTGGAGAAATATTCTCTTAACGAAATTTTTTTGTAAGACTGGTGTTGGCTTCGGTGATTAAGGTGGCTGGCTTGGGATTAGGGTCCTTTAAAGCTGAGCAAAGCGCACGTCAGCAAAGTATTTGATGGAGAGTAGACCGTGTCTCAATCTAGTTTCTCATTGTGATGGCTTGTAGACTGGGTGTGTTGGAGTATTGCGATGCATCATACTGTGAGTTTGTCTGCTTTTGGAGGAAACTGGTCAACAGGGAGTTAACTCCAATGATGGGCAGAGTTCAATAATGTGATCTCTCAAAATAGTTCAAATATTTGAGCTACAAGAAAATTAAAATAGAAATTAGGTAGAACTATATTACACAAACCGGATGATGCGACAAGAGGTTTCACACCATCCTAGGGCGGTATTACCCTAAGAGAAACAACAGAGTGAATCAGCCACCTTTTTATGAGTATGTTTCTGGTATATTCCTTTTATGATTCATGGGCATATGACGTAATGTCCTCAACGTTTTTCTGTCACCGTGTTCCTTCTTCTCACCATTTTTAGGAAAATTTCAACGAAAATGTGGTTGTCCTTTCCAGTTTCCCCTTACTATCCAGGCAGTGCAGAATTACTCAATCATACCACAAGTTTTCCCCCGTTCGCCTATTCATGGGGACATTCCATTTCTGCTTTTGGTTCCGCCACATATTACCTGTTGTGCCATGGTAATAGACGGTCCCACACAAATTGGTCACAAGATTTTACATGTTGCGGCCAAAAGCTTTCATTGATGTCAAGTAAATAAATGATGATGTTTAACTGCATCTCTTTGGCCAATCGCCTGACCGCAACTCCTATCCATAGGCATCTGTTCAATTTTCAATGGGCTAGCCTACCCAGCACAAGGCACCCATTCTTTGTTACAAGCGTCCTCTGATGAAAGCATCAAATCTTTCAGAACCATACGGCACGATGAAATCAAATGTGACAAAGTTATGAAGAACATTTGCAAGCATATCCATGTCATTGGAAATAGAGACTTTTCAGTTAGCTAGGAATCATATGTTACTGTAAATTGACTAAGGGTAGTGGTCTCAACAAAATCAAATCAATTATTTATTTGCAGTAGACTTTAGGGAATTTCCGACAAAAAGTGTTTCAAGCGAAATTTTGTTTCAACTTTTACAACTGGAGAAATTATAGACTGCAAATGATTTGGGCCTATAGTGACCATTTGGGTTTTACACTGGAGAAAGAGTTAGGCAAGCCATTTTGTGAATTTTGTTCAAAACTTTTGACACTGGAGAAATTATAGCTGTAAATGGAATTTAGGCTATGAGTGACCATTTGGGTTTTACACTGGAGAAGAGTTGAAGCAGCCATTTGCATTTGTGGCCTGAAGGGAAGAAGGCAGGCAGAGCATTTTTAAAGTCACGGTGATCAAGGTCTTGGTTAACATACAGGACAGCACGCAGAGCTTGCACACGGAGCTCACACAAAGCCATCAATATCTGCAATTTCATTCCAACACAAGGAAGAATTTTCTACTCCGGCCACCTGAGTAAATGGTGCCGAAGTTTGTTGAGCTCACCCTGACAAACGGCTCCAGATCAGTCGTCTCACAGAGCTGGATCTTCTGGGATTCCTGTACCTCTCTGATGGAGAAAATTGGCATTTGCTTCAGCTATAATAAAGGCTGATGTGAAACAACTTATTGCATTCCATAAACAAAACAAAAAGCATCAATTAAATGCTTTCTCTTTTAAATCAAGAACAAGAAATGAAGGGGTTGTCCTGCAATAAATGTTCCCAATATTGAAAAGAATTATGGAAATATCATGAGGAAATGGATCCAGCAACCAGAGTAGTGTTTGCAATGACATTTATGCAGCTTGGTTACAATCTGACCAGGTCGCCATTTGACACAACGCAAGTCAGGGCAGGAATTTGGAATTTGGCCAGGTGCTGGCGATAGCTTCACCTACTCCTTTGAGAAGGACCCGTGGGTCTTTAAGGTCACCCAACTAATGGTGCAGATCGGAACGCCCATTTAACGTCCATCCTGAGGAGCCCACAAATCGATATATACCTGATTGGAAAACATTTGGATGTAGGATATGCTGGGCCGAGATGCGAAGAGCACTGAAGTTTCAAGGCTGAAAGCACTAAATACAGTGGCCTTTCAGAAAGTATTAACCCTTGATTTTGATGAGTGTAAACTTTCAGCGAGACTTTTACAAGAAAAATTCAAGTCACATTTTGTTTCTGTTACAACTGAATTAAAATGGATTAATTTAAATTTTTTGTCACGGAATTACACAAAATAACCTAATGACAAAGTGAAAAAAAAAATGTTTTTAGACAGTCTACAAATTAATAAAAATGAAGAGCTGGACCATGTCTTTGCATCAATAAGTATTCACCCGTTTGCTACGGCACTCTCGCTCTAAAATTGAGCTCAGGGTGCATCCAATTTCTTTGAATCATCCTTTGAGACGTCTCTACAACTTCATTGGAGTCTAACTGTGGCCAATTCATTGATTGGACATGATTTCGAAAGAAACACACCATTCTTAATTAGTTCCCACAGTTGACAGTGCATGCAGAGCAGAAAACTCATCAGTGCCTGTCCAAGGACTGCCCAGTAAAAATCCTGAATATAATTGTGAGGAGGCATAGTTTCTGGGAAGGGTAATAAAAATAATCTAATAGTGTGTTGAGTTCTCAGACAACATGTGAGCTCCATCCTTAGGAAATGGAAACATATGGAACTACGCCAAACCTCTATTAATATGGAATATGAACAGAAACTTTCCTGGAGCTGGCCGTCTGAACCAAATTGGAGCAACCAGGCCAGAGGACCTTGGTCGGCGGGTGACCAAGAACCCAATGACCACTCTGGCAGAATGCGAGTTCTTGGCTTGAGATGGGAGAACCTGCTGGAGGACGCAGTCTATGCACGCACTTCACAATCCTAGGCTTTTGTGGGAAGTGGCAGACGGAAGCCACTCGGACGCCCGCGACCCCACGAAATTTGCTCGGCGACCCCACTTGGGGTCACGCCCCCGGGTTTGAAAAACAAAGGAATAGAGGGACTGCACACAGAGATGAGTTACCTGGGATGCATAGGCCATTTCATGGAAAACTCTGGTTTGTCTGAAGCACTGG
>CM068953.1:73895826-73918427 GCA_035128595.1 Eptatretus atami
CGAAAACAACACTTCAGACCAACTTTGAAGTGATGTAGGTGTTGCAGACAACCTCTGCCTTGTGATAAGTCAAAAGAAATTTTTGAAGTAAGATTGCTTGTAGATCAGATGTTGCCATGGATGATCGAACCACAACAGCAATATTGGACATCAGTGCAAAAATTGGAGCAAGAGAAGCAAGAAATGAGATTAAGCCGTACAAGCTGCTTATGGTTGGCAGTAAACATGAAAATGATACGATCATCCTAAACGCGTTTCCTTAGAGCTGAGAGACTGGCAACTGGCAACCTCCACCTTGCTACTGTACAAGAGAATGTGCCCATATTTTTGCTGCTGCTACGACATAACCTTGCTCAGCAAAGAACCACCTTCTGGTACCTTCAGCAAATGGGCCTCGACTGCCAACTGACGCACCCCAGATAGTCTACACTGCATTTATGATGGTCTACCATGTTTGTTCGTCACATGACAGATTATGGGCAGGTTCTTTCGAGCGGATCCTGCTTATAATTGAACCAGATGTTGATGGCACAGGCATCAATCTACTGGGGGTCTTACATGGGCGGAAGGGGGATGTCCAGAGCAGCAACGATGGTATGGATAAATCTGCTGCTGTTCTGAAGTGAACCAAGCCATGCAAAGATACTAGCCGATATCACCTGTACAACACAAGTGAACACACACATAGACAGTCTCTGATGCACGACAGCGAAGAGATTGTGCAGCACTTGTAAATAGTCAATTTCTTGCATGCAAAGCGAAAAGCCATTCAACACAAGCCAGATCATCACTGCATAGCATTGTCTCTGGTGTTGTGGCACAACATTTCTGTCATGTTTGATCAGAGCTGATGAATGTCTTGGCGTCAATATAGATCCTTCTATTCGATGCAGGACAAAGATGTGACAGTATTCTTTCAAGCGAAAGCAACAAAGCAATTACCTGGGTTCAAAGAGAAAACTGCAGTTATTTAAACAGAGGAAGGCTGTAGCCAACATAAAAGGATTGAAAACCCACGACACTGTTCCAACGGCTAATCCAGGTAGTAGAGGGCTGCAAGAGATAAACGTGGACTAACATGAAGTTGTTCAAGCATGACTATGGTGGCTATACTGCTGCCTGTTTGAGTAATTGGCAACTGGCCACGGCAGGCAAATAAGGCAGTATTTGCATCTGCATTGGAATGTGGTCAAATCCCATGAATGTTCAACCACGCTACACAACCACTGTATGTACTTGATGAGGAGCATTATTGAGTCGTGTATCCCTAGTCTCGTGGTGTTCTAGACCATTCAAGAGTCATCGTGTGACATTTATGTGCACTACCTGAAGGAAGTATGCGCAATTGTGTTATTGTGGTTTTTGATGGCTACAGTGAAGGAATCCTCAGAGTGAAGATATACTGACACACCGGAGAAGGGAAATAAACACAGTGACTGTACATTGGTGAGTTCCAATATGATGGTGACTAGTGAGAAAAAAGCAAGTGTTTTTGGGAAAGCAACACAACGATGTCATTAAATATGTTGAGTGAATTCTTTGAGGCAGGCTGGTTGTGAGAGTGTCATGCAAGGAGCAGCTGATCTTCTGATTTGTTCAAGACAGCAGTTGCGGTTTCTGGCTGACGGAGAAACAATAGTTGTTGAAGATAGATGACAGCGTGATAGATCTTGTTCTGGTTATGCCATTTTGGTTAACTCCTAAACAGCAAGAGCAATTTTCCATGAAGAGCCAGAGTCTAGGCCAATGGATCAAAAGAAAGCAAAATTCTTGTGCAGTAGTCCATGGTCATGGAAATCTACTGGGTGAACGGCCTCTGCAAACACCTATCATTCATTCGATGCTTTGCTTGACTGTGATTATCCACCAACGGTGTGTTGTTTGGTATTGGCGAGGCATTGGCTACTGAAGAAGTAAGCAGTTGGAACAGCAGTGCTAGAGATGTTCTCCCTCACACCCACCTGACACATCCCAAGTAGATATATAACATCAGGTGAGAAGGCCTGTCGCATGCATCTATGGTGGAGAAATAAAGTGATACGCCTGGAATATCCTGCACTGTCACGGTTTTGTTTGAAAAGATGAGCAGAAGTAAGACATCTCTATTGAAATTAAGGCTTCTCCCCCGACATATAGCTGCAGCAACAGTACCAGTTCCCATGTGGGTATACGTAGGCGGTGTGGTGTGGTTAGTGAAAAGTTGCTTAGTACCTACAAAATGGGGATGAAAGGTAAGAAAAGGGCACATAATGAGGCGACATGCACCTCGACAGCATCGCATGAAGAATCGTCTGTTAGGAAACTGGTCAGGTGCAAGTGGTGACCACTCTTCATTTTCATAAATGTCCGAAGGTGAGCCAATGAATTCAAGAACGGCTCGTCAGAACAAGCGATGATAATAGAAACCTTAGAAAACCAAGACACTCAAGGTGAACAACGGAATAGCCAAGATCTTGTGGAAAGAAAGCCAGAGTGGTCAACGTCAGGGTGCAGCTGCGAAACAAGACTGCAGCCTGGCACGCTGCGGTGCATACTCGAACGATGGCTTTGAGACCTTGCTCTCTCAGCCTGTGGAGAAAAGCTGTCCGTCGGAACGCATGTTTCCAACTCACCCTGTCCTAGAAGTGATGATATTGATTCAGAGAAATGGACCATGGATGCAGTAGATATGTATACTACTGCGATAGGACTGTCATAGAATTTAGTATAGCTGTATAAAAATGTAGTATAACGTACATAGGATGTAGTACTAAGTTGTAGAATGTAGTAATAGAACTTTATAGATTTAGTTGGCAATAGTTGTTGGCAAATACAGCGCTGGATTTAAAGATGTATATACTATGGTTGTCAAAACATGTAAACTTAATTTTTTCCAGCATTTAGTTTTGTAGGTTTTTTTGTAGGGTTATTTACCGGAGATGTAGTCAGGTTAAATGCTACTTTTTGTTTAGAAACACAAGTGCAGAAAAACTCAACCTGCGTGGAAGAGTATTGTTGAAAGCTGTTTGTCGTATAACCTACACCAAGTCCGAATGATATACGTATTCTTTAAATGGACAAACACTTATAGTAGATATGTGTGAGCTGACTTGCAAGGTAGCAATGCCTTTGATAGATGTAGTAAAATTACAACTTAACCATACCTGTTGGCAATGACGCATTTGCAAAGTATATAATATGACTTACATTTTTACTCTTACAAAGAAATGGTTTCAGACCAAGCTGCCCAATGGTCGACAGTGTATGCATTTGGGGGTAGGGGTAATCTAATGCACGCCAAAAATGGTATAAGCACTGGCAGAGTAATTGTCATATTCTAGTCCAGACAATTTGTTTTGAAATGTTTACATTAGACATAACTTATTGTGATCCGAAAGTTTGTTATACATCATACCATGGCCATGATTATAAAGTTTGAAGAAAAAGTTTTCAAAATTTCACTGCCTAAGAAATAGATGCTACTTTTTTACAAGACATTTGGCCTGGTAAAAATGCTAATTTTATATTAAAAACTGTAATCTTGGTGATTATTTTGTTATGTAACGAATGCAAACAGGACTGTACCCTTGATTGTAAATGCATTAATGTGCACAGTGGTTTTTAGTCATAATTATTGTATATGGCATAATTTGTAAATGAGTAGATCATTTTTAAAGTATCACAACATCATTGTTGAAAAACGTAATTTTGTCACCTATTTCCCCATCGTTGGACTTGTGGTAGACTTGTTAGTATGTTGACTACTAGAAGTCATTAAAAATGCATTGTGAAATAAATTTATTCTATGCAATTAATTTGTTGACTTTTGCCCAAATTTGGGGGCTAATTTTTAAGGGCCTAAGTTAGATTTATATCACGATGCGAGGTCAACAGAGGCCAAGTGAAGAAAACAAACCTCAGCAAGCAAAGAGAGTATGAGAAGGACATGGCTAAGATATAAACATAACCAGCAAGGCTTTCTTTCAGTCGATAGTTCAGAGGGATAAATAACAGGGCTTAGGACCAGTGTGGATCCATGAAAGCATAGGCACGGGAGAGTGATATAGTGATACAGCAAAGGTTAGAGAATGGCAAGGGCTTATTAAACAGGTATTTTGCTTCATACTGTTTCACACAATAACGAGGATCAGAAGAAATTGCCAATAGCTGAGACTAGGTCTATCAAGGAGGCTGAGGAAGGGCGTTTTACAGAACCGAGTCCAGGGTTTGGAGTGGAAGGAAGTAAAATGGAAAGCGTAGGAAATCTCAGAGGAGAAGATAAGGCTTGCAGGGAGATAATCATGGGCTAAGCCCGTGAGTATTGAGGGTAGGTGATAGTGAGCAGGTAAGGAGAATGTTAACAGGATATTTTCAATAGTTTTCCCTGGAGTCAGAACAGGTCGGTCGGGGGATTGGAGAGTAGCAAATGTAACACAATCATTTAAGAACCATGCCATATTTGCTCCGGTTACTGTGTTTGGAGCGTCGGCAGGTTCTTCTGGGGTTCTTCCCGACTATTCTTCATGTTTAAGTCTCCGGTCAATTTTTGTCGTCATTTCAATGTTTAATTTTCTCAGCGGACATGTTACTGTGTTTTCCTACGTTCGGTTTTGTTTGCAAAAATCATGCTATTTGTGAGTTTTTTGATCGACCACTTAGTCTTCCGGGTTCCTTGAGGCCTCGACCCATCCTTCGCTGCTCGGTGTACTATCTTTTATTTGTATTCCTCTCCCATTACCATTGCAATTCCTATTTTCCCCACTTTCCCAATGCCCTATTCCTCCCAACTAAACACTCTGTTTTCTTGTCTTTAAATTTAAAGGAAAAAAAAACAAACCAAAAAAACCTTCCTCTCTGCATTACCCAAAGAATCGCGAATCCCTCTGTCTTCTTCACTGCCTTCTGTCGGCACACCATCTTTTCTTTTTTCTATTTGAGCTGAACCTACTCTCCCATTACCTTCAGATTTCATTCCCTCCCAGACCTCCCATTCCTCGCGAACTATTACCGGTAATTTCAAAAATCATCCCGTCAAAAAAAATATTTAAAAAGTTTTTTCTTTTTCTTGTATCCTTTCGATTATAGCACCCTTTGTGACCACGTGTCTCTCTCTAACCCTCTTCCCTGATACTGTATCCATCTGACCAAGCAGCTTCCACCTGTGTTTAACAGTTCCAAATTCAGCCATACACGCTCGCACAGATTTTACTTCAACCGTTTCGCCTTTCTGAATGTGTTAGCAATAGCACTTATTTGAATAAATAATAAGTCGACTTTTGAATATACACTTCCATTAGGCCACGGTGGCTTCTCACGTGTAACCAAATGACACCGCCCAATCCTCCTGTACCCCCAAAATGGCTAATACATGCTGTTTCCTACCGCTTTGCGATTAAACGGATCAATTTCAACCATTCACTCACAATTTTTTTCTCCAAAACTTTCCATTACCTTAATCTGATGAATAACTGCTCTCAAAAGATAATAAATAATAATAAGTAATAATAATCAAAATAATATAATAATTGAACTGATCTCTTATAATGGCTTCATCTTCCTTCTTTGCATGTGTGGTTCCTCTTTACTGTATCCATAATTCCACTACTCCTTTCTTATTCTCAATAGACTGCTCTCAAATTTGACCTTTGCCTTCGATACCTTTCCCTAAACAATGCAACTGTATCAAGCGTTCTTCTCTCACATTCTCGTTTAATTTGCCTGTATTGCATCCTCAAGAAATGTTTTTCACATCTCTGACCTAAAAATTAAATAAAAAGTTTGCTATGGTGTTCGCTTTCCATCAACCATTCTTTTTCCCACGTTCAGTGGCAATTCACCCTCTTCACCCCTCCCTCTCAAAAGGCAACGCATCACACTCTTCTCCTCCAAGCTTCCTTTCGAACCTTTTTCGCAGAAAACTCCCCACCACCCTTCTCCACCATTCCACCGCCTCACTCACTTTCTCAAAGTTTGTCCCCCTCACATGCCACAAAGCTGCCTCTTCCCTGGCCTCTCACCTCCATTCATCACTCACCTCATTCAACAATCCTTCACTGCCTTCTGCCGCCTGCTGCTGCCCCCCTCCCCGCCAACACACAGAGCTTTTCTCCTGCTTACTTTCCGGCCCCCTCGCCTCAAATCTTTCTGGCAATCCCCACACTCTTTATACACAACTCTGTCCTTCACCACGCCCCGCCCTCCTCCCTTGTCTACGCTCCCCTCCCATCGCATCACTGGCACCCAAAACTCCTCGTCCCTCCCTCTTGACATGCGTTACAGTGGTGGAACGCTTCAAATATCTGGGGCCTTCACTCAACTTACAGGATCTTTCCATACAGGTTGCCCATCTGGAAAACCAGACATAATCTTGCTGAATAGAAACGTTCTCCCTCAGACATCTCTGACTCGCAAGTATCTCTCCCTGGTTACCTCCCCTCCTCCGGTATGACAATCCCGAGCCACATCTGGAGCGGAGTTCTCTCTACATCAAAGACGTCTATTCCTCACTCTCATGCATGCCTCACTCCCGCCACACCCAAGGAATACCGCTCTGCTTGGCTTCCTTCCATCCGCACTTCATGTTTAGATGTGTTTGCACGCAAACAGTTGATGACTCCATTTACACCTCGACTGTGCGAAAACATGGACCAACTTCTAATCTTCGTGATCCGAACTCCTCTTACCCTCATATGTGGTGACCTTCAAGTGTCAATCATGACAGTTGGCTAGTGTGGGTCCCTCTCTCACTGTCATGGAAGCTTCAGCAAAAGACTTCTGATCGACTACATTGGACTGACTCCAATCGGTCAATCAGCTTCTCCGACCGCGGATCTTCACCAATGGTACTCCATCCTCTTCAGGATCTTATTTTTGATAAATTCTCCCTGAAATATCTGCTGTTCTTCCTCCCGCTCATCGGTTTTCTGACAGCACGTCCTTGTCAAGTGCACATCTCTCCACCTGGTTATCGAGAGATCCACCTCAGCACCGTCGATCTGGCATTTCCACTCACAAGCCGACTGGCAGGGTCTCCAAGCAGCCAGCCAACTTCTAGATTCGGTCTCCCATCACTACTTTCTCCAACATCAACTCATCCTGGAATTCTTTCAAGAAAACTTGCTCTCCTCCATGCACCAAATTTATCTCTCGTCTTCAGTTTTGTCCTAACCCTTCTGACCCACGCGCGTTGGTTCACTGAAGGCTTATCGGTGAGGAAGTTGTCCAGAAACAACTTGCCTTTGCCTCATGGAAAGCAACTTCACAGGGTAATCTCCAGTTCCTTCATCAAGCTCGGAACGAGTGTGTGTCTACCCTCAGGAGGCCCAGAAAACAACATCTTTCTGAGCTCAAGGCTTAACTCCTCATAACCTTTCTTCCGTCCTCCAAATCCTGGTGGTGGTCTAATCAAATCTGTTTCTGGTGGGTATATGTTCCCCCTCCAACCACGCTCCCTTACCTCAAATGGCCACTGCTGATAACTGACAAGTCGCGAAAAGGCTGAATGCCCTAAATCTCGGTGTTTGGCATCGCAATGCTTGTGTCGCGGGAACTCCATCCAATTTCTGTACTCAGCCTGACCAGTCGCACACCACTGTCCTGGAATGTGTGTCCTTTCATTCTAACAAAGTGAGAGCTTGTTGTCAAGAACTCGACTCAGCCTTCTGCAACGGTCCACGACGGCATTCAGCCTACGTGTCTAATAAACCTGCTCCTCTATGTTGCTCACCCTCTCTCTGTTCTACTTCCACCAATCTGCATTTGCTCAAGGTCATCTGCGCATCTGCTCGTGGAAATCAGCAACATGACTGCTCTGCACAAAAAAGCGTGCAAAAATATATCCTGCAACTACAGACAATGCAGGCCTTCTCCAATCATCAGCAAGGGTTATGGAATCCATCTCGTTCAGACATTGAAAATCCTTCCCTTTCTTCTCTCATGCTTGATTTCCGATCATCACTTTGGGTTTCAGACAGGTGCACTCTACCGCTGGACTATGCCTGCTTCTGCTCTCCACATGGATGGAGGTACGCAATGCCAGGTCATGAAATAGAGCATATCCTAGACATATTGCGTGCTTTTGACTTGTCTGCCACCTGCTCCTGCTCACCAACTCTCTTCGTATGGGTATCCAAGGCCATCTCCACTCATGGCTTGCGAGACTTCCTCTCTTGTCGCAGTCAACGTGTGGCCCTAAAAGGAGTTCTTTTCATCCCCTCTTCCTGATCACAGGATGGAGAGGGCGCAGAACGCTCCGAGAGGCAGCATTCTGGCCCTGTTATTTCTTCTGGTTTTCCATCAAGTGATCTCTCCCACTCTCTGGAAAATCCTTTTTCTCTTTGCTGATGACTCCACTCTGCCGCACAAATCTGTCATCCTCCAGACAAGGAAAGGCGCAGCTCTCTTTTTTACTCTCTGTAGATCTGGGTAAAATCACAAACTGGTCCAACACGTGGAACATGTCTTCAATCCTGACAAATCTCCACTCTCAAGATGTCTCTCCGAATAGGACCACCGTTTGGACGCCCCCCCCCCCATTCTACTTCACAACATAGCTTCTGAAGAAGTCCTTTCTTCAAGCTTTGGGTCACTATCTGCCATGATCTTTTTCCTGGGAAAGCCGTCATCTTCGAAACCTGGCCTGCAAAGCCAGTCGCCAATGGATCCTCCCGTCGTGCAGTCCTTCCTCGGTCCACTGAAGCTTCCTGGCACATAACAAAGTTGTTCGTCTGGCAGCCTGATGGGAACTGGCTTTCCCTCTGGGATGGTGCTCCTGCTCTCACCTTTCTGGTAAACGCAGTGGAAAGCCAAGGCATTTCGGATCATTGTTCTCCCATCGATGAGGCTGAGTTTCTAAGCTCTCACTCCTCTCAGCAGGAAGGTCGGTGGTCTTCTGTCTTCTACCGTATCCATCTCGATTGGGGCCTCCTGCTCTGTTTGCGATTTGATCCCACATATTTCCGCAGCGGCGCTCAAGGTCCGCAACAACCTCTTCTGGTAAACTTCTACCAAATCACGAATCACTGCTCATTGACAAACTTCATTCCATCTTTTTCCCGCCTTTGGAATAAACTCCCTCACTCTGTTTGCAATCCATTCTTAAGATTCCAGGCCTTCAAAACAGCTGTTCACGCACCAGGCTCTTAATCGTCCCCATCCAAATCCTCCATCTTTTCAACCCTTATAATCCACCCCAAAAACCCACCGCCTTCAACTTCCTGCTTTCCCTTTCCTGAAAGTCCCTGTGGTATCCATCTTGTATACCATGTTTTCCCCACCATCCTCTCCCTCCACATGATACTTCTCATTGTCTCTGTTCCCCACTGTTTTGTCCTTTCCACGCCCCTCTTGTCTCATGCCCCCCCTTGTGTGTGTTGTGGTGTTCGTTTCATACGAGCCTTGACAAGGTATAACAAAAAAAAAGGGATCCAGAGAAGAATTGGGACTGTAGACCTGCTAGTTTTGAACTTCAGTTGTGGGGAGGTATTGAGACATTAATTAAGGAGCAGATGAGGACCATTTTTAAATAAATACAAACTAATTAAGGTTGTCGTCAAGCATGGGTTTACCAAGGTAGTTCCTGTCAAACAAATCTTTTATAGTTCTATGAAGCAGTGTCTGATTGGGTGATGAGGGAAAGGGTGGGCATAGTGATCTAGACTTTAAGAGGCGATTTGGATAAGTACCACTCGAGGTTTGTGAGCTAAGGTGAGAGCTTGTGGAGTGGCTGGGTCGGTGGCTAATTGGGAATTGCAAACGGCTTAGTGGTGGGAAAGCAAAGAGTGGCTGCGAGTGGGAGGATGAATCCTTGCTGGGAGGAGTAGTAGCGGGTACTTCAGGGATCGTACAAGGAACCATTGATATTCATTATTTACATGCAATGATTTGGCTAGTGGGGTGAAGAGTAGGCTTTCCCAAATTTGCAGATGAACAAAGCTTGGAGTAAGGTGGATAGAAGAGGGGGTGGTGATACGATTCAGGAAAGTATTGATACTTGCATGTTGGGCAAAAGATTGGCAGATGAATATAACCTGAGGCAAATTATAAGTTGTTGGGGATGAGGAAGAACAATGACATACGAGATTCACGGAGTGCAAGGGGCAAATTTTGGGCATGTCACAGCAGGAGAAGGATCTGGGGGTGGGTAATAGATATGGGAAGGTAAGCAGGCAGCACAATGTCAGCAGCTGTAGATAACAATAGGTTTTAGGTTGTATTTGGAGGGGGGACATTTTATCAAATCAACAGTGGTGGTGTTAACATTGTACAGGAATTTAGTGAGGGCACAATCTAGACATATTGTGTGCAGTTTTGGTCAGACCGGAAAACTCAGGAAGATTGTAAAAGGCAAAAAAGAGAGGGTTCCGCGCAGGCTACTCATTTGAATTCCGGACCTAGCAAGACTTAGCTATGAGGAAAGGAGCGCTGAAGGGAGACAGAGCTTCATACAATAGAAAGGACGGCGGTTACAAGAGAATATGATAGAGATGTTTAAGACAATGCAAGGTACAGATTAAATCAGTGCAGATGAATTATTATTTCAACAGGGAGACAGTGAGTAGGAACCAGGGGTGCATAGCCTGAGAGCAAAGAAAAGGAGAGTTAAGCCGGTAGCAAAGCCAGGCAGGGGAGCTTTTACTCAGAGAGTGTTCATGTAGGAAAGGCTCCTGGAAGGGAGTGGCAGCAGAACCAGTTTGATAAGTTTAAATTGGAATTAGATAGGTACCTGGACGCGTTATGGAGATAGAGGGGATAGGGATTGTTGCCAAGTACTTTCCGTAAGTTTGAGTATTGATGGGTGAATTGCGTACATGTGTACAGAGGCTCTTGTGGGGACCGTCAAGGGCTGTTGTGTGGTATTTGTTGTGTGGGTTGATGTGTTTTTTTTTAACAAGCCCATACCCCTCCCCTAAGAGGGGAAAAAATAAAAATCAGTTAAAAAAAATAACAATAAAGTACAAACTTAAAATATAAATACTACATTCAAACCCACAAAAATACCATTAAAAAAAAGTTATAAAATTTTGCATTTTCTTCTTTGGGATCTTGTGTTGATGTCACAGCAGGCATGATGGCTGAATCGGCTTCCACCTGTCTGATTTCTTGTATATCCTGTATGTTGGTCAGGTCAGATTAGTTTTACTCAGAATTCTTTGACAGCATTCCTGTCATTTTCTGTATAACTTGAGCAAGTTAGATATAACGCTGAAAAAAATGACATTGTTTACATTGTACATTTTTACAATCTGACTACAAGTTATGTAAACTTGAACGTGCCCATAAAATTAGAAAACACCCCAAACCAAACAATTAAAACCTTTCATAATACAACAGACCTCTCTTTTGACAAACTTCTCCCGCCTCCTTCTCTCTTTCTCCTCGGGACGCTTTCGTCACAAAATGTACGTTCCTTCTGTGAATCACAAGAACTCCGGCATCGGGAATACACATCCTACACTCCTAACAGTCTAACTAACACAACCAGTCCAATTAGTCAGTCCTGCAACCAAGAAGGATGAGGCATATAAAACTTGGCATGGCAAAGGGAGCAGAAGCTGCACACATTTTAATCCTCCTCTAAGTGGGACAATATTCGCAAGCAAGCTGAGCCACAATTTTAAAAAGCCTAAGGCCTCCATTCACGGCACCCTTTTTATAGCGACAGTTATAATAGACCGGGCATGCATTGCAGCTAATGACGGCCTTAATATTTAGCCTGTGTTTCAAAATGCAGACCTGTGGGGTACCTGTGGAATAAGAAGAGCTGTTTCATATGTATAGGTTACAATCACTGTAATATCAAAGATAAGCCTGGATTATGCACAGTTGAAGCAAAAGAGTTGACTTGAAATGTGTGTGTGTGTGTTGTCGTGTGGTGTGGTGTGGTGTGTGGTGTGCGTGTAAGGGGTGGGAGGGGGGGAGAGAAGTCTATATTCTGACTTGGAGTTCAATCACCGCTGGTACATAAGCTTTCTCGGTATCTGGAGAATTGGAACAAGGTACAACTCGACTGAAGATCGCAATTAAATGATGGACTTTCACTACAAGTGTATGATTATTTTTATCAATGCAAATGTTTACCTTGAAGCACAACGATGTAAATTATTTCTAAATAACGGAGAGAAGTGCATGTATGTATATAAGGATGCATTTTTTGCAAATAGTATAATCTGCTAAAACACATTTAAAGGACAAATTAAATTCCACAATTCTTATAAGGTAGGCTGGGTCCACGTTTTGACAAACTGACTGGCAGGCCTCATGTTGTTGAAGTCACAGTGGATACACATGATGGTGGAAAAAAGCAAATATTCAGAGGAATGCAAGCAACCAATGAAGGCGAGGTGGAGAAGGATTCCATACAACTGTGATCGGCGTGGGTGAATGGAAAAAGGTTTCTTCAGAAGGGTGGCCCTTATAAATAAATATTATAATCATATATATAATATATAGTTGTGGTTCCACAAACCGCAGTCTCGAAGGCAATGACACCCAATACGTGATCAGGCAGTTATTTATTAGTCTTTGTGGCAAGTATTAGGCTTTTCCTCATGTCTCGAGGGTTAATGGGTTGTGGTTGTTCAAGTTCAAGATTCCTCATGTCTCAGTGTGGTTTTGGCCATGGGGTCTTTACCTAGGTCCATTAACTAATATCTCCTGTTCTCCTATTCTGATGGGTGTCTAAATCCAAGCCCTTTCCTTCTTAACCGTGGAAAGTCAGCAAGCAAGCAAACACGTCGCCATAGCAAAATGCAAAATGAATAGGCATCCAACACCCATCGATATGCTCCCGTGGCTTTGGAACCCAGACCACCAAACTCCCTCCCAAGACACTATGACACACTATACAGGACGTAGCACGGCAACCCATGGATTTCATTCAAATCTGTGCGCCAATTTCCAAACGTATCCCTCACGTTGCCTTCACACCTTCGCTCACAAACTGTCACCACTTTGACGCAGCCCAAAGACTTCCCACAAGGAAAGTTTCCCGCCCCCTCGTACCTATCTGCATCGCCTAACAATTCCGACCACTAAAACCACAAGAGACGTGCTGCATGACTCTCGGGCTGTCCTCAGACCGAGCGCTGATGCGGGGACGAGCAATGGACGTCCCAATGAGGCACAACAAATCTCCGGGGTGCAATCGGGTGAAAGCACCGCAGGGTTAGAACCAGCGATTCTCGTCAGCTCACCCAGAACACGGCAAACAGAGGGCGGCGAGGAGGGTCGGGGAAGGGCGATCCAGGAGTTTGACACAGGGCAGGGTGTCGACATCTTTGGGACTCAATGAGGAGGGGGCCATCGGGGTTGGTGGAATGTGGATGTTATTCGGCATCTACAGAAAATGCACTGGAGCACGTTCAGCGACCGGGGTGTCAGCACTATACCTATGTTTGAAGTCATAAAAGCATCCGCATGGGTAGCCGGATGGGCAAATGAGACCTTCCGGCCGACGGGACGACGCTGGCAGGGCTTGGCTATGGCCGTGTGGCCCAAGTAGTAGGAGCTGATTTTGGTCACAGCACGTCGTCTTCGGTAGTCACACCACCCTTCGCCGGGCGGCTTACTACCAAAGGAAGGAGACCGCTCAAACTCTCTGCTTCAAACCCTCTCTCCTGCTCCTCTCAGCTCTGCGGTTGGCTGCTCCGCTCGTTGCTGCTGCCATTCGCTGGCTCTTCAACTCATGCGATTGGTGTGCAACTGAGACATTCTTCTTCCTGAGGGCCAATTCGTGCGGAGCGCCATTGGCCACGAGCCCCAGCAAAGTGACTAAACGCGTAGAGTAACGCCGCAACTGTCGAGGTAGGAAACGCTCAAGAGGAGGCGCCCACGGAGGTGACACACTACACAAGCAGAACTAGACCACGACGAGGTTAGGGATTGTTCGCCTCATGCATCTTCTCTCCTCTTCTCATCTCTCTCTCGTCTCTTCTCTCTCTTCTCTCTCTCATCTATCTCACTCTCTCTCTCTCTCCCCACCCTCTATCTCGTCCCCTTTGGACGCACAGCAGAACTTCATTACTGACTTGCAATTCCCATTTTCCTCTGGCACGATCAGCACACACCCATATGGCACTACACCACACCTCCCACTCCCGACATATTAACACACAGTTTTTCTCCAATTCTACTTCCCTAAGATCACTGGGTTGCGTTGGTCGGGCTGACCGCACCAGGTATTGTGAGGCACGTTTGTATCATCTGCTCTCTTCTTCTGGCTCCTATAACTCCTCGGGTTGCGTGTGTGTATGTGATGGCACCTCGTCGTAGCATCACAGTTAAGACTGTAGAAGTTCTAAAGGGATAAGTCCTGCTCTGTGTCCTGCTTCTGCAAATTGATTGCCTTTTGTCACACTCCACAAATTCCTTGCTATCTCTGCTGTACAATACAAATAAACCAATTTCCTGTGCCACCTGACCTTTCCTCAACTTGGATTGTAAATAAGGCTTGTGCAGAAATGTTCCCAGCTCATTTGGATCTTTTCCTTCCATTGGTCCATCATGGTTCCTATCGAGCTTAGCCAAGACGTTATCCATCCCCCAATGATTTGTTTTTCCAGCGGTAGTTTTTGCAAGTTAGACTCGGCTTGCATCTGATCAGGGAAGGTTGATTCCGGTTTGAACAAGGTGTACCAAGGGCCGTGTCCCCAGCAATAATTAGATTCACGTGACTTTAGGTAAACCGGACTCATAAGACGGAAGGACACAAAGTCAAGCGTAGTCGGGTTATTGGCATTCACAGTCCGAGTTAGTGAAAGCCGACGTCCCGAAATAATTTTGGTGCGACAGCCTGCGATTTACCGGAGAAGTCTGGTGGAACCTGAGGTAGTTTCTCCCCTCTTGCGGTCTCCTTGTTAAACTCACAAAATCCAGGCTCACTCCTCACTCCCACTAATTTCTCTCACATGTGGAACCAACTTCCCGCAGTCTGTTTCGTACCATTCTTACCACAGGCTTCAAGAAAGTGCTCACACACCAACCTTAGTTATCCCCATCAACACTCACGATCTCCTCCACCCCAACGTCTCCTTACCAAGCACTTCTTTTATCCACGGTACTGGTATAAAGCTGTTCAAAATTATGGGTGGAGTTATTTTACTAAACTGTTAGATATGATGTTTTCGTAGCAAGAAGTGTGATTTGAAACACTACATGTACAAAATGTGACCCATTTTCTTTAATCTTCTGGGATGTTTTCGTTTCGACGGTAATAGCTCATGAGCGTGCCAAGTCTTGAATGCTCAGCGAGCATCAGTGGTGATTATATCTTCTTATGTATTAGCATTCCTATGGAACATAAATAAACAGTCATTTTACTAAATGTGCATGTTTGCACATCCACGTGCAGCAATTTCATCACCGTCCCTGCGCCTTGCATGTATTGTTTTATTGTTTTAAAAAAACACGCTTCTATACCACTGCCTTGAGGCTCGGTTGCAAGTCCACCGTCTATGATTCCAATAGAAGAGACGTAATTATCTTTTATGACAAATGTATTTCGAGTTTTTTTAATCTCAAAAGTAGACGGTAATGGTAACACACAGTCGTGTTAAAATAGATGGTATCTTTAAAAACCCTACTCAATTTCATCCTTATGAGAAGGGAAACAGCCAAATACACAGATACACACTGTGTTGTATATTAATGTACAGAACGGTATAAAAGCCATTCCAAAAATGAGTTTTTTTTTTGTTAATTGAAAATATTCATTGGAATTGGAAGATATGCTGTTTTGTAGCAGATGCGTTTATTTTAAAAGACTACATGTAACAATGTGATACTATTTTTCTTTTCTCTGGACGTATCATTTGGAAGATATGCTGTTTTGTAGCAAATGCGTTATTTTAAAAGACTACATGTACCAATGTTGATAATATTTTCTATTATTTCTGGGACGTATCATTTTGACTGTACACGCCTCTGGAAGATGGGCAAGAATATGAAGCCTCCCCTAGCTAAGGTATGTTATATCTTCTTTTATTTTATTAGACATCCAGCAGACTTCAAAATGAACACCGATTTTTACTCTTCCAGCATGTTGCCATATGCACTGCGCGAATTTACCTCCCTGCCTTGTATATTATGTTAATATTAACGCATCTGGTGGACCCACTTTGAGGTTCGGTTTGCAATTCACAAACTACATTTCCTATATGGAAGAGACGTAATTATCTTATATGAAAATTTTTTGAGTTTCATTTTTTATTCTGAATATAATTAACGCAGTGAATCACACTAGTTTTGTTATAAGTTGGTCCTTTATAAAACCTTCTTAATAGGCCTTATGGGGAGAGAAAACACCAAGTATCGCACTGTGTTTTATACAGGTAGATATTGTGACCTATCCTTCTCTCTTCATACTTTAGTTGTGGGTTGTCGTTGGTTTGTTCCTTTTTCTGCTTCTCACCTTCGCTTTCACCTCTTCTTTCTGCTGTGTTTCATTCAAGCTTGTCGTGCAGCTTGTTCCGCCTCGCATGTGTTCCTTCTCTCCCCACCCCCTCCTCTTGATCTCACTCTCACTTCTACTCTGCTGTCGTGTTTTACCCTTTCCATTTGTTTCTTCATTCTGTTCTAGTTCCATAAGCTTAGTCATGCATACAAAAAAATAAATAACTGGAGGCCTGATTTTCAGCATCTGGGCAGTCCTGAGTGTGCACAAACGGTCCAGACGACCCTATTCGATTGCCATGCGGAAATCCACGCTCTTCAGAGTGCTGCCGTGTTACGGATGAGAAGTCTTTGAATATGAAAAAGGGAAGCACAACTAGTGCGAGTGCTAAAGTGGTGTAAAACCTCACAAAGAACTGGACAAAAGTAATATCTGGGTGCTCCCTGGGGTCAGTGAAGGAAAGAGCAAGGCGGGAGTCATAGAAACGCTGAATTAATGGATTGGTGGAGGGCCTCAATGAAATCAAGCTGGATGACTTGTCACACAAATTATGATGAGTTTGCAGAGCTGGACGGGAGAATGCAGAGGTAATACTGTTACGAATCTGGCAGCCTATGAGCACACAACAGCAGAGTCCTTATAGTCGTTTGTATACGTTAAGTACGTGTTTTTTTAGTTAAGGGTCCCGTCCTAGTCTAATGGGATTAAATTTCGTGCGCTGCGGAGTTTTTTTTGAGAGCATAGGATTTACATTTTACATCACTTATAACACGACAACAACACCCACGCTTCCTTCACAAACAACAACCCTGCACGGGATTCTTCCGCGCGCGATCAGCCGGCGAGCGCAGTGCGTGGGCGGGTTTAAAATGAGCATGGCATCCCTCTTTTGGCCATCGGCAAGGAGCGGGGCGTCTCACCGCCCCCATTTCCACTCAGACCATCGGCCATTGACGCATGTGCGGAGGTGAGGAGGTAGGCGGAGCTACAACACTCGATTGGGACTCAACCAGAAGTGTGGGAGTTGCCTCGCCTACCGTGGGCTGTCCAATGGAAGCGGCCAGGGAATCGCGCGCATGGGTCGGCAACTCAGGAAGGCGAGTGGCCAGGAGAAGGAGGCCCTCCCCTCTAAATGGGTGAGTGGTTGTGGGAACGAGCAGAGAGAATTTGCGTCCGTCTGCTCGAGTGCGCGCCCAGTCTGCTCGCGGTGCGGCCCAGGCTCTCTCGAGTGCGCGTCCAGTCCTGGTGTCTCGGGGAACGTCTCCTGGGTTTGTGGCGGCTTGCATGCGCCGGCGCTTCGGAGGTGTCTCGTCTGGCGCGTTTACCGCGTAGTGGTCGACACATTTTTTTTATTCAAGGGAGATACTCGTCTCGCCTCTCTGGAATTCAGTTGCCTCTGGTCCGTCCTTTGGCGACCGGAGTTTCGGGAAGGGGTGGACAGACTAGCCGCGGCATCGGCAGGTAGCCAGCGTCCTGATGCCCACCGACCTATCCTCTCGGCTGAGAGCCGAATAAAGACCGGCGGGGTCCCATTTTCTTTTTTGGGTGTGTGTCTGTGTGTGTGCCCGTCATAAGTTAGAAATTTTTAAGTGCTTTTTGCTTGTCCATTGCTACATTTCTTGGTCGTGAAATAGCTCTGCTCTTTGTGTGCTTCCGCTCCCGATTATTGTAACATATCCCTATTGTTGAATGTACCAGCTCGTTTCTGTGTTTCTATCCATTGGTTTACCATCTGCGAACGGGAATTAGGAGGCCCTCATTGCTGGCCGCGAAATCGTGGCAATCGGCCGGCAGGATTCTGGTACTCTCCGCTGCGGATCCGGCTCGGTAACCGGCCTGGATCGCCGCAGACATGCTGAGGGTGAATTTCCCCGGTAGTTGGACGACGTGGGTATTTAGGTAAATTGAAATTGGCAATTAACCCTATCCCACGTGGTCGACATTGGCGATCTTCGGTCGATAAGGATCCGTCGGCTCCAGGAGTTATCGGGGTGACGACCATATAAATTTCGCGGGTGGTATGGTGAGCCGACTCTACAAGCTCCACCGAGCGGCTCGTGCTCGCACCGGACCAGCACATCAACAATCAAAAATTACGACGGGTTATGAAATGTAGGCAAGTTGAAGATCATCCGTGGAATGGAAATGTGAGGCTTACTCCAAGCTTGAATGCATGAAACCTAGAATTATTGGAGCGAACACCCTAAATCGTGAACAAATGGAACGACATAATGGGCAGGCTGCTGCTGCGAACATTCCATGGCAAGCCTTGGGGTATGCAAATAGAGTACTGAATCCACCAGGATGGGTTCAGACTGCAGAGCATATCTCATGTCCCAATCAGTCAGGAACTTTCAATTACCTCGACGCAGCAAAAGATGAAGGAGGTTAATGTTTCAACCCTCTGGTCTGTCTGTTTGTTTGTATGTCTGTCTGTCTGTCTGTGGTGCAGGGATATCTCAAAGTTGTGGACGGATCGGATGAAATTTGGTGGGCAGGTTGTGTGGTGTGACAGGACGAACTGATTAGGATTCTGGTGAAGATCCGATCCGATGACTCAAATTTTAAAGTGATTCTTCACCATTTGGAGAATTGGGCCAAAAAGTGATAATCGCACCATATTTAAACAAGTTTTGTTGGACAGGAATTCGGAGCAACTTAGTGGAAGATTGGGTTGTGGTGCATATGACAAATTGATTCAATCTTTGTGAAGCATCGACTCCGGATCTGGATACGAGATTTTTAATTTTTAAAGTGATTTCTCACCAATTGGAGTGATAGGGTCCCCAAAACGATATTAGCATGAATTTTCAAAATCGTAATTGGGCCTGATATGTTCTCAGTAGGATGAGAGGAATTACGTGGTGGAGGGATGCGCTCCACCGACGTGCCCTTCGAGTTAACTGCAGTGAAGGTTCTGGAGAAATATTCTCTTAACGAAATTTTTTTGTAAGACTGGTGTTGGCTTCGGTGATTAAGGTGGCTGGCTTGGGATTAGGGTCCTTTAAAGCTGAGCAAAGCGCACGTCAGCAAAGTATTTGATGGAGAGTAGACCGTGTCTCAATCTAGTTTCTCATTGTGATGGCTTGTAGACTGGGTGTGTTGGAGTATTGCGATGCATCATACTGTGAGTTTGTCTGCTTTTGGAGGAAACTGGTCAACAGGGAGTTAACTCCAATGATGGGCAGAGTTCAATAATGTGATCTCTCAAAATAGTTCAAATATTTGAGCTACAAGAAAATTAAAATAGAAATTAGGTAGAACTATATTACACAAACCGGATGATGCGACAAGAGGTTTCACACCATCCTAGGGCGGTATTACCCTAAGAGAAACAACAGAGTGAATCAGCCACCTTTTTATGAGTATGTTTCTGGTATATTCCTTTTATGATTCATGGGCATATGACGTAATGTCCTCAACGTTTTTCTGTCACCGTGTTCCTTCTTCTCACCATTTTTAGGAAAATTTCAACGAAAATGTGGTTGTCCTTTCCAGTTTCCCCTTACTATCCAGGCAGTGCAGAATTACTCAATCATACCACAAGTTTTCCCCCGTTCGCCTATTCATGGGGACATTCCATTTCTGCTTTTGGTTCCGCCACATATTACCTGTTGTGCCATGGTAATAGACGGTCCCACACAAATTGGTCACAAGATTTTACATGTTGCGGCCAAAAGCTTTCATTGATGTCAAGTAAATAAATGATGATGTTTAACTGCATCTCTTTGGCCAATCGCCTGACCGCAACTCCTATCCATAGGCATCTGTTCAATTTTCAATGGGCTAGCCTACCCAGCACAAGGCACCCATTCTTTGTTACAAGCGTCCTCTGATGAAAGCATCAAATCTTTCAGAACCATACGGCACGATGAAATCAAATGTGACAAAGTTATGAAGAACATTTGCAAGCATATCCATGTCATTGGAAATAGAGACTTTTCAGTTAGCTAGGAATCATATGTTACTGTAAATTGACTAAGGGTAGTGGTCTCAACAAAATCAAATCAATTATTTATTTGCAGTAGACTTTAGGGAATTTCCGACAAAAAGTGTTTCAAGCGAAATTTTGTTTCAACTTTTACAACTGGAGAAATTATAGACTGCAAATGATTTGGGCCTATAGTGACCATTTGGGTTTTACACTGGAGAAAGAGTTAGGCAAGCCATTTTGTGAATTTTGTTCAAAACTTTTGACACTGGAGAAATTATAGCTGTAAATGGAATTTAGGCTATGAGTGACCATTTGGGTTTTACACTGGAGAAGAGTTGAAGCAGCCATTTGCATTTGTGGCCTGAAGGGAAGAAGGCAGGCAGAGCATTTTTAAAGTCACGGTGATCAAGGTCTTGGTTAACATACAGGACAGCACGCAGAGCTTGCACACGGAGCTCACACAAAGCCATCAATATCTGCAATTTCATTCCAACACAAGGAAGAATTTTCTACTCCGGCCACCTGAGTAAATGGTGCCGAAGTTTGTTGAGCTCACCCTGACAAACGGCTCCAGATCAGTCGTCTCACAGAGCTGGATCTTCTGGGATTCCTGTACCTCTCTGATGGAGAAAATTGGCATTTGCTTCAGCTATAATAAAGGCTGATGTGAAACAACTTATTGCATTCCATAAACAAAACAAAAAGCATCAATTAAATGCTTTCTCTTTTAAATCAAGAACAAGAAATGAAGGGGTTGTCCTGCAATAAATGTTCCCAATATTGAAAAGAATTATGGAAATATCATGAGGAAATGGATCCAGCAACCAGAGTAGTGTTTGCAATGACATTTATGCAGCTTGGTTACAATCTGACCAGGTCGCCATTTGACACAACGCAAGTCAGGGCAGGAATTTGGAATTTGGCCAGGTGCTGGCGATAGCTTCACCTACTCCTTTGAGAAGGACCCGTGGGTCTTTAAGGTCACCCAACTAATGGTGCAGATCGGAACGCCCATTTAACGTCCATCCTGAGGAGCCCACAAATCGATATATACCTGATTGGAAAACATTTGGATGTAGGATATGCTGGGCCGAGATGCGAAGAGCACTGAAGTTTCAAGGCTGAAAGCACTAAATACAGTGGCCTTTCAGAAAGTATTAACCCTTGATTTTGATGAGTGTAAACTTTCAGCGAGACTTTTACAAGAAAAATTCAAGTCACATTTTGTTTCTGTTACAACTGAATTAAAATGGATTAATTTAAATTTTTTGTCACGGAATTACACAAAATAACCTAATGACAAAGTGAAAAAAAAAATGTTTTTAGACAGTCTACAAATTAATAAAAATGAAGAGCTGGACCATGTCTTTGCATCAATAAGTATTCACCCGTTTGCTACGGCACTCTCGCTCTAAAATTGAGCTCAGGGTGCATCCAATTTCTTTGAATCATCCTTTGAGACGTCTCTACAACTTCATTGGAGTCTAACTGTGGCCAATTCATTGATTGGACATGATTTCGAAAGAAACACACCATTCTTAATTAGTTCCCACAGTTGACAGTGCATGCAGAGCAGAAAACTCATCAGTGCCTGTCCAAGGACTGCCCAGTAAAAATCCTGAATATAATTGTGAGGAGGCATAGTTTCTGGGAAGGGTAATAAAAATAATCTAATAGTGTGTTGAGTTCTCAGACAACATGTGAGCTCCATCCTTAGGAAATGGAAACATATGGAACTACGCCAAACCTCTATTAATATGGAATATGAACAGAAACTTTCCTGGAGCTGGCCGTCTGAACCAAATTGGAGCAACCAGGCCAGAGGACCTTGGTCGGCGGGTGACCAAGAACCCAATGACCACTCTGGCAGAATGCGAGTTCTTGGCTTGAGATGGGAGAACCTGCTGGAGGACGCAGTCTATGCACGCACTTCACAATCCTAGGCTTTTGTGGGAAGTGGCAGACGGAAGCCACTGCCTCACTGCCAACTGACCACCCAGATATCTACACTGCATTTATGGATGGTCTACATGTTGTTCGTCACAATGACAGATTATGGGCAGGTCTTTCAGCGGATCTTATAATTGAACAGATGTTGATGCACAGCATCAAATCTACTGGGGGTCTTACATGGGGAAGGGGGATGTCAGAGCTGCAACGATTGGTATGGATAAAATCCTTGCCTTGCTGTTCTGAAGTGAACCAAGCCATGCAACGATACACCGATATCATGTACAACACAAGTGAACAACACATAGAAGTCTCTGATGCACGACAGAGAAGAGATTGTGCAGACAC
>CM068953.1:73918452-73929051 GCA_035128595.1 Eptatretus atami
TTTTTAATTTCTGCCGTTATAAAAAAATCAAACATTTGGTTTGAATAATGTCATGCATGGACTTTGATTGTCTGTAGCGAAGTGAGTGTGAGAGAAGAAGGATTTATGTTCTGAATCGATGGAGAATTGTGGATAACGTAGTCGCGTGATTGTGAAGTTCAGGCAGCTGGAAATGAAATTACGGCCTTTTAAGCAGTTCGAGCCAAAAGCAGGTCAAGCAGTGGAACTGGCGATGAAATTTCAGGAGTTATGATGATCGATAAATCGAAGGAGACTTGGCACTAACAACGGGGTTACACCTAATCCATTCTAATTCGAATAATGTAAATTCGACTTTCATACTGCTCGGCTATCAGAAATATTTTAGTGACGGTGACTGTGGTAGCACAGCCGGCCAGCGCATGTTTCTCCGGGCGAATGTAATCACAAGCAAGCCAGCGATGTCATCGGCCGGTATCTCTCCGCGCATAAAACGAAGCAATTCTCGCTGTGCCGGATACGATGAAAACTTGTGTGCAGAAACAACCTTGTGACACAATTGCGAGGTAGTCCATAATCTGACGTTCTGTTGCGATTTTATTTATTTTATTCTTACTTGTGTCATGTAGCGCAGGTAGAAAAAGATGAAAAAGAGAACAATAAAAAGGCTACAGCACGTCAGATTTATCGGCCTGTCGGTACGGACGACGGATTATCGGACTAGTCAGACGACGACGGACTGCGAACTAGCGATACGGCGACGGATTACGGTCCTAGTCGGAGATCGGACGCACGGATCTATCGGGACTTAGTCGCGGCGACGGATTTATCGGCGATCGACGACGACGGATTTATCGCGCTGTCTAGACTCTAGACATCTTCGAGTCATCCACCTGGCGAGTTTCTCATGTGACGTCAACGCTGCGGTCTCGCTGAAGTTCAATTTTTAAGGCGCGTGGCATAGATTGTGAAAAGCAGCGCCAGAAATGTTCGGAATATTGGATCTAATTATCCCATTTTGATTAAAAAAAAACACATGGGTGAGTTCTTCACTAGAAGGTCACGTTATATGACTAAATAATCAGAAAGGTTTTTGAGAGTGTCATGGGACCTTTAGCAGAAGCAGAAGGCATATTAGGTTTTTTAAATAACAGGGGCTGGAGTGCGGCCAAACAAAATAGTTTGAAAAAGTCAAAATAATTGCATTTAAAATATATTTTTTCACAATACATTTTGGTATCGTCCTCAGTCAACATCCAAACAGTCTAACCACAGTAAACTAGATGAAATATGACAAAATTACGTTTTTCAACAATGATGGTCTGCATAATCTTAAAATATCTACTCATTTACAATATATGCCATATACAATGTATTGAATAAAACCACTGTCAATTTAATGCATTACAATCAGGACATCCTGTTTTGATTGTCTCCTAACAATAATCATCAAAATACAGTTTTAGATAAAGATTGCATTTTACCAGGCAATGTCTTTAAAAAGTGCATTATTTAGCAGTGAGTTTTGATACCTTTCTTCCAACTTATAACAAAGCAATGGTATTGATGTATAACAAACTTAGATACATGTATAATATGTTTATGCATATTTTAAAACAAATTTGGGATGATCTGCATAAGTACTTGCAGTGCTTATCATCATTTTTTGGTACAATAGATTACCCCTACCCCCAAATGTAGTGTTGCCCATTGGGGTGCTTGTGGAGGAACCATTTTCCTTTGGAAATAAAATTTATTATATTCATACTTTACAACTTGATTACAGTAACTTATAATAATAAAATTTTATAACCAGGGCGATCCAAGATTTGTTAAGGGGTGTAGTTGACTGCGGCTCATGATCCTGGCTAAACTTTATTTTAAAAAGACAAAATCAAAGTCAAAATTATTGTGGTCAAATCTTAAGGTCATACATCCTTATAATAGCCCAATTTTAAAATTTATCATTCCACAGAGCAGGCTACTCAATAGATTTTACAATGTTGTAATATTTCACAATTTTGAACAGCATAATAGAGGTGCACTTCCTGTCCCCCAACCCCCCCCCTAAATCTGTCAGATGTAACAAGTTATAAAAGGAATGTGATCAATCTTGCGTTGCTATACTTAATTAACAACTCCTTTCTTATTAATCTGTAAGTATAAGTCACACTAACTTTAACTTCTTTGCAGGTTAATGATGGCTGATTGCAATCTACAAGACAGATCAACGTTTGTGTTTACTGCACAAGGACTATCACATTATGATGCTGAATGTGACTATTTTCCTTGGCAAAGAAAGGGTTGGAGTGGCATCACACCGTGCAAAGTGGGAACGGGAAGCAGTCTGCAGACCCAAGAGGAAGTGTCATAAAGCATTGCAGAAAAAAATGGTTGTATATTCAAAGTACATCGACAGACTACAGGCGATGTGGACTAGCTGATGCTTCTGTACCAGAATTCAAGCGACGATCACAATCAAAACCATTTGAGCTCACAAAGATTGCAATCTTTTTCTGTGCAGCAAGCCCACTTGTGAATGGCGACGGAGGGATATGATGTATTTCCTGTCAGGACATCAGTTTTGAAAACACTATTAGAGTGTTGCAAAAATACGAAAAATTTTTGGATTGTTTTCCTTGGGGGAAAAGTGAGAAGTGATGGGCGGGATATGCCAACTGCTAATGACCTGCAAGCTGAGGAATTGCAGTGTCTCACAACCAATGCAGCATAAACTTTAGGAACTGGTGGAACATTCAAAGAATTTTGAACACATGTTCACTCTCTGGTAAAAGAAAAACTACGAGAGGTTGCAAAGTTGAGAAGAACCAGTATGATGCCTTCTATTGTCACAAATTCTAGAGAAAGTGATGATGAGACATGCAATCATGATCAAAGTAAAGAAAGATGGTATGATACTTGAAGCTGACTGGCTCATGCAAGAGCATAGGAGTGCAGTACATGAAACAAAACTAAAAACCATTTTGGTGATTTAGGTTCTTCATAATCTTGAAGCAAAGCAAAACGATTGTTACATTTTAGAACCACTGCTGCCTCCATTATGAATGACTCCTACATCACCAAGGCGTGAATGTGATGAAACCAGACATATCATGAACAGCAGCCAAATGATTGAAAAATGTATTAGCACTTGTTCTTTTACTGAGTTTCCTAGTGCTATGATTGACATAGAAATGCAATGACATTTTACCAGATAGCAGGTCAGTTTTCTGCAAATCAATGGTTAGCAGGAAAAAACATGAGAAAAAAGCAGGCCGCATTGGGCAGCTATTGTCCAAGATGCAACCCGATGATGATTGTACCCCTGCAATGGCGGTTTAGCTCTAAGGTGCAGGGGTTTCCTTAGAAGCCGGTTACCGGCGGCCCGCAGCCAGTCTACTCAGAGAAAAAATGTCAAAGGTCGTCGCACTACTCAGCACCGATTGTTTCGAGTTTTTTTTTTGTTTTTTTGTCACCACGCAGACATCTCTTACACCACCCCGTTTTGCAATCCGAGACGAAACAGATGTATTTCGATAAAAGCGGGCTTACTTTACTGTTATCTCTCGGCTAGGTCTCGCACACACTGACCTAAAAATAACACAAGCAGCAAAACACGCTCCTGCATAGAGAGTTCTCTGCTTTAGCCTCGTTTTGACTGTTGGCCCTGATACCCTGTACCATACAGCAATACCCAAGAAAATTAAACTTGGAGCTCGCATTTCGTGCCGAAACGGATGCATCGGAACGAAAAGATCCTTTTGACTTTGGATTTTCGAAGAAGTCCAAAGACATGAGAGGTAGCTTATGCATCGTAATGGGTCGAACTTGGCACTCTCTCAAGTGCACTGTTGTTGTTGGGTTTACGCAACACGTGTTTACCTAGTCATTTTTAGCTTTGTAAGTGAATGCGCTCCAAGAATACACGGTCACCCGTTGGCCTTTTTAATATAAAGGAAATTATCTATAAGCTTGAAAGCACTTTGTACATGTTATTACTCAGGTTATTTGCACTGATAAATCGCGTTTATTCACTGAGTGAATGCCAGTATGAGCGCTAGTAATGGGCCAAACTGATACTGGTACGCAGTATCATTACATGCACCATAGACTTTGTAGCTTTTCTTGACGTATAACAACACGATATTGCGCGAGATAGTAAGGTGAGTTTTAACAAACTTGGGTTGTGACTGATGCAGTATTCAGACTCTAGACTGCTTTGATTGGCTTGGACCAATGAGACTCCGCTGACATCAAAATAAAGAAATTATCTGAAAACGAGTGAAGTCTATAATCATGTATCATTCATTTTTCAAACAATAACTAGGTCTAATATTATTAGTTTGAGTGTTAATAAATCAAACAAACACATTAAAATAATAATAAAAAATAACAAAGTAAATGAAATCGAGAGGGAATAGCATAAATGAATGAAAGAAAATTACAAATATAATACTTAGCTTCCCTTATGCTTAATATTTCATAGCATTTAGGGAGTGTGAAGTTTAGCGTTGTCATTGTTTCGAGTGGCCTCATTCTGTGCTAATGGTGCCCTTTTGAAAGCAGTTTCTCACATGATGAATGCATTTGGCTATTTTCATTACTTCCACTGCTTACATCAGCATTTCATTACATTTAGTGGGAGTACATTTCATTACATTACATTCTGATAAGTATAGAGAACTATTCATGTCAAATCATGCTGGAATCGTATCTCCAGCCATCCAGGCCCTCTCTGGCCCTGACCCCGCCACAGCTGCAGCTCGCTGCCGCTCGTGGTCGATGCGTAACCTGCTACTTTTAATGTAGCCGCCTACTCCAAAAAATTAAGGGAAACCCCTAGCAGATGCATGCAACCATTTGCGCTCAGGTTCCATATAGATTCCCTCACCAACATGTGCTTCTGCAGCTCATTATTAAGGCAAGTCCAAATGTTGAGTGATGTGCTTCTGTCACACAGACACAACTACAGCTACTTGCATTGAAGTCAAATTGTTCAGATGTGCGATATGTAGGAATCATAATATTCCCGAACACTTTGATGGACTTGTACATTCCAATGGGTGGGGTTGATTGGCCACATTACACCAGGGAAAAACAATACTCTAGCAGGGTACCCACGAAGAAATGTAAGTCGCAATGAAATTACAAGGCAGGCCGATAAAATACATCAGTTACAATCGTATCCCAAGGGGCAGGAAAGCTATGTTTCCGCTGCAGCTTGCCTATCTCGATACCTATGAACCAGGGTACCAGTTCAGAACCTCCAGATAAATATCCATATGGACACTTACACGTTTCTGTAATTGGCCACGTCCAGCTGGTCTGGTTTGAGCGATTGTGCACAAGGGAACCCATCCGTGGAAGGCAAACTGTGGTAATTCCTGGCCTCTGATTGACCTTAGACCCACGAAGGATATGACAATGCATCTTACTCGCACTATCGTATGTCTGTGAGCAGCACAACAAACAAAGTTCCCCTGTTGATAACATATTGATCAACACTATGGAGGAAGGGCCAGAACTTCATCACCAAATGAACCATGTGACAGCAGCCTAAAGTCATTGGTGGAATGGAGCAGTGGTTTCCAACTTTTTTAGGGGGCGGATGCCCCAATTTCAGAACCCTCTACATTCGCGCGACCAAAAGATTCAAAACCATTCTATAGATTATAAGATAAGATTCATATGACACAAGAACTATTTACTGTTTACTTTATGCACCTCTCATGTTTTCATAGACACGAGTAACCGTGAGACTAGCGACAGTATCCCAAATAGTACAGTGAATGTTCAGAAGATTAGTCCCGATGACCTTTAGATATATCAGTGAGCAAGGATGAGCCTGTTTTTCAGAAAACCAACTTTCTCTATTCGTGGAAAGTAGATGACAATGCCAGGATCATATTCATCTCCGATTTCTAGGCGGATTTCGTACTTTGTTTTATCCACCACCAGGTGAGAGACGAGCTGCTCACAAAGTATGATGAAGGATTATGGCATGAGAACCTTATGTCGCGCAGCGTGAACAGGGTCGGGTACGACGGCAGCATTTTGCCCAGAGTTTTGACAACCAACTTCGTGCTGCGCACAAGAGACTGCACTCCTGAATCTGCGGGAGCTGTACAAGCTTCTTCCTATGCTGTTGCATCTGCATCAGTTAATCGAGTCCGTCGGAGCGTGAAGGGTCACCGAGACCACAGAAAAACTGGCACGTCCAGTCAGGAGAATAGTGCTCAAACTGTTCAATGAGCGAGCGGGTGGACGTGCTATCTCCCAGAATAGGACTGTCGAGCTCAGTATTCATCGTACTGTCAGGTCGTTTAGATGCTCACCAGACGGGGGAAGAAGGCTGAAGCGCTTTTTGTTTTTTTAACAGCTGCTATTGTCTGCCATTAATTTGTAGAGTTCACCAGAATATCCGCTCAATTTTTCGTTGAAATATGAGGTTGGCATCTTTGTCTTGGAGGGAGCGGTTGGGACATGAGACATTCATGATTCAACGAGATTGCACAGTTCTGGCAGCAAGAGTCCGACTCAAGCAATGCTACCCATGCCGTTTTCCTTGTCGTGCGTGACTCCTTCAGTTCATCATTTGACTGCGTTTTAAACGTGCAGAGAATGGTTTCCTCGAGATAACATCTGACTTGAGTGTAGATAAGAATAGTAAATTTCGTTATGGTCGGCGTCCATTCCTGCAGATAGCCTGGGAATAACCTATATTGAGGTCGGCTCGTTTGATGTTGCAGTTCACCATTTTTGACGATTCTGTTGAAGCGCTCTGCAAGTTTCTGGCAAAGTAGGAGAGGCGACGCGCTCTCTCGGTTGAATCATGCAGTTGTACCTGGAGGTCTGAGAGCCACCTGCAAGCATGTTAGCACTTGAATCCAGAAGCACTCCTAACATATGCGGCGCCCTTCTGTTGTACGAAACGAGGCAAGCTCTTCCGAAGTCCAATCAGGTCACGATAAAACTGCTTCTAGCTTCCCCAAAAATGTCCTCGCCTTTGTGGCTGGCCTCCAATGGTTTGATTGAGCTCGATCATGAGCTCCAATGGCATCGAGCAAGTTATCAGCCTTGATGAAGCGGACCCAGAGAGAGTTGTGCGTCAATGCGATTCGTGGACTCGCCCAGGCTGTATGGATCCATGGCGATTCCTTGATCTTCTGTCGACCTGAGCCGTTGCCGTCCGACACATATTTTCAATTTGTGGTTGAGGATGGTGTTGTCATGGAGGGGTATAACTGCGCAGTTTTCGTTCACCCCTTCCTCCACCGAACCATGAGAGATACCTTCTGCTTTGCACATGGGCACCGACGGTTCTTCCGCAGATGGAGTGAGCTTTTTAGTGCTTTGGCACATGGCGACAACCTCGATACGAGAGCGCTCTAATGCCGAGAATAGGTCTGATGGACTTGTACGATCTCTGTCAAGACGGCATATATATTCTTTGAGTGCAGACGAGTTTCGCTCTTCAAAGAACGCTCTCTCACTATCCTGATACGGCGCATGTTTTGTAGTCAAATTGCCTCTGCAATTATGTTTGTTTCATCAACTCCGTAGAAAGCACTTCGAACAAATAATCAACAGGCATGAGGCCTCTCGTGCCCACTTTTATCCACCATGAGTAAAATCCAAGTCCCAGAAATTTAGTCTGTAAGAACGCTTCCTCGAGATTTGCTCGGTGGCCGGTGTGCATCACAATTTTAAGGTCTCGAGTCGTACGTGGAGCGTGAATAGACGTTAATATGAGTAGTAGTCTGAAGTTGTGAGGCATGGATCAAACGCACTAATTCATCCGCCAAAATGAGACAGCCCTTAGCGAGCCCTGCTGCAATGACTGGATCCCTTCTCCAGCATCATGTTGCGCCGGTTCCCAGATAGTATTTGAACGAAGCCGTTTATATTGATCCGTAAAAGGACACGCCGAGTCGAAGATAGACAATATTTTTTCGCCGCAAGCGGACGCCCGCGACCCCACGAATTTGCTCGGGGACCCCACTTGGGGGTCAGGTCCGCCGGGTTTGAACAAACAAAGGAATAGAGTGGAGCTGCAACAGATGTGAGTTACCTGGATGCATAGCGCATGTCATGGAAAACTCTGGTTTTGTCTGAAGCCTGGAAGTGGTATATGGTAGCTCTGCAGTGACCAGCCAGGCTACGTGGCAAGGCACTTGCCCAGAGTCATAGAAGTCATTTCCGTTGTTGATGCAGCCCTACACATTGTCATTGCTTGCTGCAGCATTGAAGACTTCACTGCAAATCTACTAGCACAGGTCCCAGCCGAATGAAAGCTGCTTGAAATCGCAGGATTATGACAAAGGCCTAGAATAGGATGAGGGCTTCTTCATAGACCAGGTAGCTTGATAGTTTGATGTACAGAAAACAACACTTCAGACCAACTTTTGACAGTGATGTAGGTGTTGCAGACAAGCCTCTGCCTTGTGATAAGTCAAAAGAAATTTTGAGTAAGTTGCTTGTAGATCAGATGTTTGCCATGGATTGATGAACCACAACAGCAATATGGACATCCAGTGCAAAAATTGGAGCAAAGAAGCAAGAAATGAGATTAAGCCGTACAAGCTGTTATGGTGGCAGTAACATTGAAACATGATAGATCATCCTAAATCCGTTCCTTAGAGCTGGAGAGACTGGCAACTGGCAACCTCCACCTTGCTTACGGTGTACAAGAGATATGTGCCATATTTTGCCTGCTGCTGACATAACTTGCTAGCAAGAACCACCTTCTGGTACCTTCAGCAAATGGCCTCGACTGCCAACTGACCACCCCAGTGAGTCTACATGCATTTAGATGGTCTACCATGTTGTTCGTCACGATGACAATTGATGGGCAGGTTCTTTCGAGCGGCGATCCTGCTTAATGAACCAGATGTTGATGCACAGGCATCAAATCTTACTGGGGGTCTTACAGGGGAAGGGGGGATGTTCCAGAGACATGCAACGATTGGTATGGATAAAATCTTGCGTGCTGTCTTGAAGATGAACCAAGCAGTGCAACAGATACAGCGATATCATGTACAACACAAGTGAACAACACATAGAAGCTCTGATGCACGACAGAGAAGAGATTGTGCAGACACTTGTAAATAGTCAATTCTTGCGTGCAAGAGCAAAAGCCATTCAACACAACAGATCATCACTGCATAGCGATTGTCTCTGGGTGTGTGGCACATACATCTGTTCAATGTTGAATCAGCGCTGTAAGTTGGCGAATAATCCTTCTATTATGCAAAGACAAGGAGTAACACAGGTATGCTTTCAAGCGAAAGCAACAAACAATTACCCTGGGTTCAAAAACTGCAGTTATGTTAAACAAGGAAGCTGTACAGATTGACCCACAGACACTGTTCCAACGGCTAACGGTAGTGGCTGCAAGAGAAAACGTGGACTCACATGAGTTGTTCAAGCATGAACTATGTGGCTATCCTGCTGCACTGTTTGAGTCAATTGGCACTCCACGGCAGGCAAATAAGGCAGTATTTGCATCTGCACTTTGGAATGTGGTCAAATCCCATGAATGTTCAACACTTACCAAACCACTGTATGTACTTGATTGAGGAGCATTATTGCATCGTGTATCCTAGTCTCGTGGTGTAACATTCAAAGTCATCTGTGACATTTATGTGCACTACCTGACAAGGAAGTATGGCAATTGTGTTATTGTGTTTGATGGCTACAGTGAGGAACCCTCAGTGAAGGATATGACACACCGGAGAAGGGAAATAAACACAGTGACTGTACATTGTGAGTCCAATATGATGGTGACTGTGAAAAAAGAAGTGTTTTTGGGAAACAAACAACGATTCATTAATATGTTGAGTGAATTCTTTGAGCAGGCTGGTTGTGAGAGTGTCCATGCCAGAGGAGATGCTGATCTTCTGATTGTTCAAACAGCAGTTGCGGTTTCTGCTGACGGAGAAACAATAGTTGTTGCAGATGACACTGATATCTATGCCATTTTGGTTAACTCCTAAACAGCAAGAGCAATTTTCCATGAAGAGCCAGAGTCTAGGCCAATGGATCAAAAGAAAGCAAAATTCTTGTGCAGTAGTCCATGGTCATGGAAATCTACTGGGTGAACGGCCTCTGCAAACACCTATCATTCATTCGATGCTTTGCTTGACTGTGATTATCCACCAACGGTGTGTTGTTTGGTATTGGCTATGAAGAAGTACAGCCAGTTGCAACAGCATGCTGAGATGTTCTGTAAACCTGACACATCCCAAGTAGATATCATAACATCAGGTGAGAAGGCCCTGGTCATCATCTATGGTGGGAAATCAAGTGATACCCTGAATACCCTGCACTGTCACCGGTTTGTTGAAAAGATGAGCAGAAGTACAATCTCTATTGAAATTAAGGCTCTCCCCCCAACATAAGCTGCAGCAAAGTACCATTCCATGTGGGTATACTAGCAGGTGTAGGTGTGGTTAGGAAACAGTTGCTTAGTACCTACAAAATGGGGATGGAAAGTAGAAAAGGGCAATAATGAGCGACATGCCTCCAGCACCTGAAAATCTCTTGAAACTGGTCAGGTGCAGTGTGACCACTCCTCATTTTCATAAATGCCAAGGTGAGCCAATGAAAAAAGCCAAGAAT
>CM068953.1:73929854-73942493 GCA_035128595.1 Eptatretus atami
GCCCTTGACGGTACCCCACCAAGAGCCTCTGTACACATGTACGCAATCACCATCAATACTCAAACTACCGAAAAGTACTGCCAACATCCCTATACCCCTCTATCCCATAACGTCCAGGACCTATCTAATTCCAATTTAAACTTATCAACTGGTTCTGCTGCCACTCCCTTTCCAGGGAGGCCTTTCCTACATGAACTCTCTCTGAGTAAAAGTCCCCTGCCTTGCTTTGCTACCGGCTTAACTCTCCTTTCTTTGCTCTCAGGCTATGCCCCCTGGTCCTATCACTGTCTTCCCTGTTGAATAATAATTCATCTGCACTTATTATATCTGTACCTTGCATTGTCTTAAACATCTCTATCATATCTCCTTGTAACCGCCTCCTTTCTATTGTATGAAGCTCTGTCTCCTTCAGCTGCTCCTTCCTCATAGCTAAGTCTTGCTAGGTCCGGAATTCAAATGAGTTAGCCCTGCGCGGAACCCTCTCTTTTTGCCTTTACATCCTTCCTGAGTTGTGGTGACCAAAACTGCACACAATATTCTAGATGTGGCCCTCACTAAATTCCTGTACAATGTTAACACCACCACTTTGATTTATAAATGTCCCCCTCCAAATACAACCTAAAACCCTATTTGTTTATCTACAGCTGCTGACATTGTGCTGCCTGCTTACCTCCCATATCTATTACCCACCAGATCCTTCTCCTGCTGTGACATGCTCCAAAATTGCCCCTTGCATCCTGTAATCTCTATGTTCATTGTTCTTTTCTCATCCCCAACACTTTATATTGCCTCAGGTTTATTCCATCTGCCAATCTTTTGCCCCAATCGATGCAAGTATCAATACTTTCCTTGAATGTGATCACCACCCCTCTGCTATCCACCTTACCTCAAGCTTTGTGTCATCTGCAAATTTGGAAAGCCTACTCTTCACCCCACTATCCAAATCATTGATGTAAATAATGATAATAGCAATGGTTCCTTGTACTGATCCTGAGTCCCCGCTACTTACATCCTCCCAGCAAGGACATCCTCCCACTCGCAGCCACTCTTTGCTTCCCACCACTAACCAGTTTGCAATCCAATTAGCCACCTGACCAGCCACTCCACAAGCTCTCACCTTAGCTCAGCAACCTCGAGTGGTACCTTATCCAAATGCCTTCTTAAAGTCTAGATACACTATGCCCACTGCCTTTCCCCATCCACCCAATCAGACACTGCTTCATAGAATCTAAAAGATTTGTTTGACAGGAACTACCTTTGGTAAACCCATGCTGACACACTTAATTAGTTTGTATTTATTTAAATGGTTCTTCATCTGGTCCTAATTAATGTCTCCATACCTTCCCCACAACTGAAGTTCAAACTAGCAGGTCTACAGTTCCCAATTCTTCTCTGGATCCCTTTTTTTTTGTATACCTGTCAAGGCTCGTATGAAAGCGAACACACAACACACAGCAAGGGGCAGAGGGTGACAAGAGGGCGTGGAAAGACAAAAACAGTGGGGAACAGAGACATGAGGAGATCGTGTGAAGGGAGAGGATGGGGTGGGGAACATGGGGTATACAAGATGGTACCACAGGGACTTTCAGGAAAGGAAAGCAGGAATTGAAGGCGGTGGTTTGGGGTGGATTTAAGGGTTGAAAAAAGATGAGGATTTGGATGGGGACGATAAGAGCTGGTGTGACAGCTGTTTTGAAGGCCTGGATTGAAGAATGGGATTGAACAGAGTGAGGGAGTTTATTCCAAAGGCGGGGGGAAAAGATGGAATGAAAGGTGTAGATGAGCAGTGATTCGTGATTTTGGTAGATTTACCAGAAGAGGTTGTTGCGGACCTTGAGGCCCTGCGGAAATATGGTGGGGATAAATCGCAACAGAGCAGGGGCACAATCGGAGAGGATACGGTTAGAAGACAGAAGACCACCGACCTTCCTGCGGTGAGAGAGTGAGAGGCTTAAACTCAGCCTCATCGTGGGAGATACCATGATCCGAAATGCCTTGGTTTCCACTGCGTTTAGCCGAGAAAGTGAAGCAGGAGGCACCATCCCAGAGGGAGAGCAGTTCTCCATCAGGCTGCAGACGAAACTTTGTATGTGGTCAGAGGAGCTCCAGGTGGACCGAGGAAGGACTTTGCACGACGGAGGATCCCAGTTGGCGACTGGCTTTGCAGGCCAGGTTGGAAATGGCTTTCCCAGGAAAGATCATGGCAGATTAGTGAGACCCAGAGCTTGAAAAAAGGACTTCTTTCAGAGGATTGTTGTTGAAAGTAGAAGGGGGGGTCCAAACGGTCCTTTCGGAGAGACATCGAGAGGTGTGAGATTTGTCAGGATTGAACGACATGTTCCACGTGTTGGACCAGTTTGTATTTTACCCAGATCTACAGAGAGTAAAGAGGCTGCTGCTTCCTTGTCTGAGGGATGACAGATTGTGCGGCAGAGTGGAGTCATCAGCAAAGAGAAAAAGGATTTTCCAGAGAGTGGGAGAGATCATGATGAAAACCAGAAAAATAACAGGCCCAGAATGCTGCCTCTCGGAGGACGTTCTGTGGCCCTCTCCATCCTGGACAGGAAAGGGATGAAAAGACTCCTTTTAGGGCCACACGTTGACTGCGACAAGAGAGAATTCTGCGAGCCATGAGTGGAGATGGCCTTGGATACCATACGAAGAAGTTGGTGAGCAGGGCAGGGTGCCAGACAATGTCAAAAGCACGCAATAGTCTAGGATATGGCTCTGATTTCATGTCTGCATGCGTACCTCCATCATTGTTGAGAGCAGAAGCAGCATATCCAGGGTAGAGTGACCTGGTCTGAAACCAAAGTGATGATCGGAAATCAAGCCATTGGAGAAGAGGAAGGATTTAATGTCTGAAGCATGATGGATTCCATAACCTTGTATGATTGGAGAAGGCTGATTGTCTGTAGTTGCAGGATAATTTTTGCACCTTTTTTGTGCAGAGCAGTCATGTTGCTGATTTCCAAGCAGATGGCAGATGACCTTGAGCAAATGAGATGGTGATAGAACAGAGAGAGGGTGAGCAACAGTAGAGGAGCAGGTTTAGGACACGTAGGCTGATGCCGTCTGGACCGTTGCAGAATCTGAGTCGAGTTTTGACAACAAGCTCTCACTTTGTTAGAATAAAGGACACACAGTCCAGGGACAGTTGGGTGCGACTGGTCAGGTGAGTACAGAAATTGATGGGTTCCGGACACAAGATTCCGATGCAAACACCGAGATTTAGGGCATTCAGCCTTTTCGCGATTGCAGTATCAGCAGGTGCGGCATTTGAGGATAAGGAGGGGTTGGAGGGGAACATATACACCAGAAACAGATTTGATTAGACACCACCAGGATTTGGAGAGGAGAAAGGTTTGAGAGTTAAGCCTTGAGCTCAGAAAATGTTGTTTTCTGGCTCTCCTGAGGGTAGACACACACTCGTTTCCGAGCTTTGATGAAGGAACTGAGATTACCCTGTTGAGTTTGCTTCCATGAGGCAAAGGCAAGTTGTTTCTGGACAACTTCCTCACATAAGCTTCAGTGAACCAAGCGGTGGAGGAGGGTAGGACAACTGAAGACGAGAGGGATAAATTTGTGCATGAGGGAGAGCAAGTTTTTATGAAAGAATTCCCAGGATGAGTTGATGTGGAGAAAGTATGATTGGGGACCACTAGAAGTTTGCTGGCTGCTTGGAGACCCTGCCAGTCGGCTTTGAGTGAAATGCCAGATCGACGGTGCTGAGGTGGATCTCTGATAACAGTTGGAGAGATGTGCACTTTGACAAGACGTGTCAGAAGAACCGATTGAGCGGGAGAAGAAAGCAGATATTTCAGGGAGAATTTATCAAAATAAGATCCTGAAGAGATGGAGTTACCATTGTTGAGATCCGGTCGGGAAGTTGACGATTTGAGTCAGTCCAATGATCGCAGAAGTCTTTTGCTGAAGTGCCATGACAGTGAGAGAGGGACCCACACCTAGCCAACTGTCATGATGACACTGAAGTCACCACATATGAGGAAGAGAGAGTTCGATTGAGAAGATAGAAGTTGGTCCATGTTTTCGCACAGTGAGGTGTAATGGATGTCATCACTGTTTGCGTGCAATACACATCAAACATGAGGTGGATGGGAAGGGAAGCCATAGCCAGAGTATTCCTTGGGGTGTGGGGGAGTGAGGCAGTGCATGGAGATGAGGAATAGAGTCTTTGATGTAGAGAGCAACTCCGCTGCCAGGATGTGGCTCGGGTTGTCATACCGGGTAACCAGGAGAGATACTTGGAGTCAGAATGTCTGAGGGAGAAAGTTTCTATCAGCAGATTATGTCTGGTTTGTCAGTGGCAACCTGTATGGAAAATCTGTAATTTTGAGTGAAGGCCCCAGATATTTGAGGTCCACCACTGTTAATGAAGAGGGAGGGGAGGGGTTTTGGTGCAGTGATGCGATGGGAGGGGAGGTAGGACAAGGAGGAGGGGGGGTAAGAAGAGTGTGTAAAAGAGTGTGGGGATTGCAGAAAGTTGACGAGGGGGCCGGATAAGCAGGAGAAAAGGCCTCTGTGTGTTTGGGGAGGGGCAGCAGGGGCAGAAGGCAGTGAATTTGAGGAGGTGGAGTGATGAGATGGAGGTGAGAGGCAGGGAAGAGGCAGCGTTGTGGATGTGAGACAACTTGAGTAAGTGAGTGAGGCGGGAATGGTGGAGAAGGGTGAGTGGGAGTTTCTGCGAAAGTGAGAAGGAAGCTTGGAGGAGAAGAGTGTGATGGTTGCTTTGAGAGGGAGGGGTGAGAGGGGTAATTGGCACTGAAGTGGGAAAAAGAATGGTTGATGGAAGCGAACACTCATAGCAAACTGTTTTATTTAATTTTAGGTCAGAGATGTGATTAAAGACATTTCTTGAGGGATGCAATAAAGGCAAATTAAGAGAATGGAGAGAAGAAACGCTGTTACAGTTGGATTTTTTAGGCAAGGTATGAAGGAAGGTCAAATTGAGAGCAGTCTATTGAAATAGAAGAGAGTAGTGAATTATGATACAGTAAAGAGAACCACACATGCGAAAGAGAAGATGAAGCATTATAGAGATCGTTAATTATTATATTTTGTATTATTACTATTATTATTATCTTTTTGAGAGAGTTTTCATCAGATTAAGGTAATGGAAAGTTTGGAGAAAAAATTGTGAGGTGAATGGTGAAATTGGATCGGAATCGCAAAGGGTGGAAACAGATGTACTGCAATTTGGGGGTACAGGAGATTTGGGGTGTCATTGGTTACAGGAGAAGCACGTGGCTATGGAAGTGTATATTCAAAAGTGGACTTAATTATTTATTTTCAAAATAAGGATTGCTAACATTCAGAAAGGGAAGGTTGAAGTAAAATCGTGGAGCGTGTATGGTTGAATTGGAACTGTAAACACAGAGTGAAAGCTGGCGGGGTCGATGGAAAGTATCAGAAGAGGGTAGAGAGAGCACGTGGTCAACAAGAGGTGTATAGATCGAAGATACAAGAGAAATTATAATTTTGATGGATTTTTGAAGATTAGGTAATATTCGGAATGGGAGGTTGGAGGGAAGAAATCGTGAAGGTAATGGAGAGATGGTCAGCTCAAATAGAAGAAAAGTGTGTGCCGACAGAAGGAGGAAGAAGAAGAGGGATCGCGATTTGGGTATGCAGAGAGGAATGTTTTTTTGTTTGTTTTTTTTCCTTTAATTTAAGACAAGAACAGAGTGTTTAGTTGGGAGGGATAGGGCATTGGGAAAGTGGGAAAATAGGAATTGAAGGTAATAGGGAGAGAATACAAATAAAACGATAGTACACCGACAGGGGAAGGATGGGTCCGGCCTCAAGGAACCCGGTAAGATAAGCCGTCAAAAAACTCACAAAATAGCATGATTTTTGAAACAAAACCGAACTAGGAATAACACAGTAACATGTCCGTGAGAAAATATAAACATTGAAATGGACAAAATTGACCGGAGACTTAACATGGAAAGTCGGGAGAGACCCCAGAGAGAACCTGCCGACGCTCCAAACACAGAACCGGAAGCAAATATGTGTTTCTTAAATGATGGTGTACATTTGCTACTCTCCAATCCTCCAGGTACCTGTTCTGACTCCAGGGAACTATTGAAAATATCCGTTAACATCTCGCTTACCTGCTCACTCACCTCCCTCAATACTCACGGGCTGCATATTATCTCCCTGGAGCCTTATCTTCTCTTGGATTTCCTAGCTGTTCCTTTACTTCCTCCACTCCAACCTGGATTCTTCTGTAAAAGCCCTTCCTCACCTCCTTGATAGATAGTCTCAGCTATTGGCAATTCTTCTGACTGTTATTGTGTGAAAGTTGAAGCAAAATACCTGTTTAATAAGCCCTGCCATCTCACCTTCAATCACTAATCACTCTCCCGTGCTATGCTCAATGGATCCACATGTCCTAAACTGTTATTTTCCCCTGATATACTTAAAGAAAGCCTTGCTGTTATTTTAATATTCTAGCCATGTCCTTCTCATACTCTCTTTGGCTTGCTGAGTTGTTTTCTTTCACTTGCCTCTGTTGACTCCGATCGTGATATAAATCTAACTTAGGCCGTTAAAATTTAGCCCCAAAATTGGGCAAAAGTCAAAATAATTGGCAATAGAATAAATTTTTTTCACAATGCATTTTTAATGACTCTAGTCAACATACTACAAGTCTACCACAGTCAACTGATGGGAAATATGACAAAATTACTTTTTCAACAATGATGTTGTGATACTTTAAAAATATCTACTCATTTACAATTATCCATATACAATATTTGATAAAAACCACTGTCAATTATGCATTACAATCAAGACAGTCCTGTTGCATTTTCGTTACATAACAAAATAATCACCAAGATTACAGTTTTTAATATAAAACATTACCAGCAAATGTCTTTAAAATAGCATTAAGCAATACTCTCAAACCAAACAGAAGAAGAAACAAAACTATCACAAAAAGCAAGACACAAAACATATAGAAAGACAATACTGCAGTCTATACCATGAAAGATACCCACCAACACATCCAAAAACCAAAAAACAAATGTACCCACAAAATGGTATAGACTGCAAGTTAATTGTCATATTTCTATCAAATTTGCTTTTTGAAATATACATTTAGACATAAGCTTATTTGATCAAGTTTGTTATATCATATACCATTGCATGTTATAAAGTTTGAAGAAAAGTATCAAAATCACTGCTAAAATAATGCTACTTTTTAAAGACATTTGCCTGGTAAAATGCTAATTTTATATTAAAAACTGTAATCTTGGTGATTATTTGTTATGTAACGAATCAAAACAGGACTGTCCTTGATTGTAATGCATTAATTGACAGTGGTTTTATTCAAATACATTGTATATCAATGATGTTGTGATACTTTAAAAAATCTACTCATTTCAAATTAGCCATATACAATGTATTTGAACTAAAAACCTTTGTGCAATTAATGCATTACATAGTACAGTCCTGTTTGTACATTCCTTACATAACAAAATAATCACCAAGATTACAGTTTTTAATATAAAATTAGCATTTTTACCAGGCCAAATGTCTTGTAAAAAGTAGCATTATTCTTAGCAGAGTGAATTTTGAAACTTTCTTCAAACTTTATAACATGCCAATGGTATGATGTATACACAAACTTTGATCACAATAAGTTATGTCTAATGTACATTTCAAAACAAATCGTTGGACTGAATATGACAATTACTCTGCCGTGCTTATACCATTTTGGCGTGCATCTGATTAACCCCACCCCAATGCATACACTGTGCACCATTGGGAGTCTTGGCTGAAACCATTTCTTTGTAAGTAAAAATGTAATCATATTTAACTTTGCAATATAGCGTATTGCCAACAGGTATGGTTAAGTGGTAATTGTACTCACATTCTATTCAAAGGCATTTCTACCTTGCCAGTCATGCTCAAATATCTATGATAAGTGTTTGTCTTTAAAGAATCGATATCATGTCGACTTGGTGTAGGTTATACGAAACCAGCTTTCACAATACTCTCCACCAGGTTAGTTTTTGCACTTGTGTTTCTAAACAGAAAAGTAAGCATTTAACCTGAACTACATCTCCGTAATATAACCCTACAAAAAAACCTACAAAACTAAATGCTGGAAAAAATTAAGTTTACATGTTTTCGACAACCAATAGTACTATACATTTTTAAATCCAGCTGTTTTGCCAACAACATGCCAACTAAATCTATAAAGTTCTATTATACTTCTACACTAACTAATCTCATCTGTACGTTATATACATTTATACAGCTATACTAAGATTCTATGAGGTCCTATCAGCAGTAGTATACATATCTACTGCATCCATGGTCCATTCTGATCAATATCATCACTTCTAGGACAGTGAGTTGGAACATGCAGTTCCGACGGACAGCTTCTCCACAGGCTGAAGAGAGCAAGTCTCAAAGCCATCGTTTCGATATGCACGCAGCGTGCAGTGCTGCAGTCTTGTTTCGCAGCTGCACCCTGACAGTGGACCACTTGGCATCTTTCACAAGATCTTGGCTTTATTCGTTGTTCACCTTGAGTGTCTGTTTTCTAGGTTTCTATTATCATCGCTTGTTCTGAGAGCTCTTGATTCTTGTAATTCATTGGCTCACCTTCGGACATTTATGAAAATGAAGAGTGGTCACACTTGCACCTGACCAGTTTCTAAGACGATTTTCAGGGATGCTGGAGGCATGTCGCCTCATTATTGCCCTTTTCTACCTTTCCATCCCCATTTTGTAGGACTAAGCAACTTTTCACTAACCACACCTACACCTGCCTACGTATACCCACATGGAACTGGTACTTTGCTGCAGCTTATGTCGGGGGAGAGCCTTATTTTCAATAGAGATGCTACTTCTGCTCATCTTTATCAAACAAAACCGGTGACAGTGCAGGATATTCCGGGTATCACTTTATTTTCCACCAGTAGATGATGCGCAGGCCTTCTCACCTGATGTTATATATATCTACTGGATGTGTCAGAGTGTGTGACGGAGAACATCTCAGCACTGCTGTTGCCAACTGCTTACTTCTTCAGTAGCCAATTGCCTGCAATACCAACAACACACGTTGTGATATCACATCAAGCAAAGCATCGAATGAATGATAGCGTGTTTGCAGAGGCCGTTCACCCAGTTGGATTTCCATGACATGGACTATTGCCAAGAATTTTGCTTCTTTGATCCATTGCCTAGACTCTGGCTCTTCATGGAAAATTCTCTTGCTGTTTAGGAGTTAACCAAAATGGCATAGACCGAACAAGATTATCACGCTGGTCATCTGTTTCAACAACATTGTTTCTCCGTCAGCAGAAACCGCAACTGCTGTCTTGAACAATCAGAATCAGCTCTCCTTGCATGACACTCTCACAACCAGCCTGCTCAAAGAATTCATCAACATATTATGAATCGTGTTTGCTTTCCCAAAAACACTTGCTTTTTTCTCACGTCACCATCATATTGGACTCACCATGTACAGTCAGCTGTGTTTATTTCCCTTCTCCTTGTCATATATCCTTCACTCTGAGGATTCCTTCACTGTCAGCCATCAACCACAATACACAATTGCGCATACTTCCTTGTCAGGTAGTGCACTAATTCACAGATGACTTTGAATTCTAACACCACGAGACTAGGGATACACGATGCTCAATAATGCTCCTCAATCAAGTACATACAGTGGTTTGTGTATCGTGTGACATTCATGGGATTTGACCACATTCCAAGTGCAGAATGCAAATACTGCCTTATTTGCCTCCGTGGCCAGTTGCCAATGACTCAAACAGGCAGCAGTATAGCCACCATAGTCATGCTTGAACAACTTCATGTTAGTCCACGTTTATCTCTTGCAGCCCTCTACTACCTGGATTAGCCGTTGGAACAGTGTCGTGGGTTTTCAATCCTTTTATGTTGGCTACAGCCTTCCTCTGTTTAAATAACTGCAGTTTTCTCTTTGAACCCAGGTAATTGCTTTGTTGCTTTCGCTTGAAAGAATACTGTCACATCTTTGTCCTGCATCGAATAGAAGGATCTATATTGACGCCAAGACATTCATCAGCTCTGATCAAACATGACAGAAATGTTGTGCCACAACACCAGAGACAATGCTATGCAGTGATGATCTGGCTTGTGTTGAATGGCTTTTCGCTTTGCATGCAAGAAATTGACTATTTACAAGTGCTGCACAATCTCTTCGCTGTCGTGCATCAGAGACTGTCTATGTGTGTGTTCACTTGTGTTGTACAGGTGATATCGGCTAGTATCTTTGCATGGCTTGGTTCACTTCAGAACAGCAGCAGATTTATCCATACCATCGTTGCTGCTCTGGACATCCCCCTTCCGCCCATGTAAGACCCCCAGTAGATTGATGCCTGTGCCATCAACATCTGGTTCAATTATAAGCAGGATCCGCTCGAAAGAACCTGCCCATAATCTGTCATGTGACGAACAAACATGGTAGACCATCATAAATGCAGTGTAGACTATCTGGGGTGCGTCAGTTGGCAGTCGAGGCCCATTTGCTGAAGGTACCAGAAGGTGGTTCTTTGCTGAGCAAGGTTATGTCGTAGCAGCAGCAAAAATATGGGCACATTCTCTTGTACAGTAGCAAGGTGGAGGTTGCCAGTTGCCAGTCTCTCAGCTCTAAGGAAACGCGTTTAGGATGATCGTATCATTTTCATGTTTACTGCCAACCATAAGCAGCTTGTACGGCTTAATCTCATTTCTTGCTTCTCTTGCTCCAATTTTTGCACTGATGTCCAATATTGCTGTTGTGGTTCGATCATCCATGGCAACATCTGATCTACAAGCAATCTTACTTCAAAAATTTCTTTTGACTTATCACAAGGCAGAGGTTGTCTGCAACACCTACATCACTTCAAAGTTGGTCTGAAGTGTTGTTTTCGTGTATCATCAAACTATCAAGCTACCTGGTCTAATGAAGAGCCCTCATCTATTCTAGGCCTTTGTCATAATCCTGGATTTCTCAAGCTCAGCTTTCATTCGGTGGGCCACCTGTGCTAGTATGATTTGCAGTGAAGCTTCAATGCTGCCAGCAAAGCAATAGACAATGTTTAGGGCGATGCCATCAACAACGGAAATGACTTCTATGACTCTGGGCAAGTGCCTTGCCACGTAGCCTGTGCTGGTCACTGCCAGAACGCTACCAGTATACCACCTCCAGTGCTTCAGAACAACCAGAGTGTTTCCATGACAGATGCCTATGCATCCCAGGTAACTCTATCATCTGTTGCAGCTCCACTCTATTCCTTTGTTTGTTCAAACCCGGGAGACGTGACCCAAGTGGGGTCGCCGAGCAAATCTTTCGTACGTGGGTCGCGCGGCGTCCCGCTTGCGCCGAAAAAACTAATTGTCTATTTCGCACTCGGGTGTTCGTTTTACGGATCTAACTATAAACGGCTCGTTCAAAATATTCTTTTATCTGGGGGGCGGAACCGGCGCAACATGATGCTGGGAATGGGATCCAGTCGATTGCAGCAGGTGCTCGCTAAGGGGCTGTTCATTTTGGCGGATAATTATGTGCGTTTGATCCATGGCCTCTCAGACTTACGAACTACTATCATTAACGTCTATTCACGTCTCCACGTACGACTCGAGACCTTATTTGTGATGCACACCGGCCATCCGAGCAAATCTCTGAGGAACGTTCTTACCAGATAAATTTTCTGCGGACCTTGGATTTTACTTCCATGGGGATAAAAGTGGGCACAGAGAGGCCTCAGTGCCTCGTTGATTCATCTTGTTTCGAAGTCTTCTACGGAGTCTATGTGAAACAAACATAAGTTGCAGAGGCAAATTTGACTACAAAACATGCGCCGTATCAGGGACTAGGTCGAGAGAGCGTTCTTGAGAGGAAACTTTCTCTGCACTCAAGAATTATATATGCCTCTTGACAGAGCATCGGTACAAGCCATCAGACTATTCTCGGGCATTAGAGCGCGTTCTCGTATCGAGTGTTTGCTCCCATGTGCCAAGACTAAAAAGCCTCACTCCATCTGCGGCAAGAAACTCGTCTGGCTGCCCCATGTGCAAAAGGACAGGTATCTCTCTGCATGGTTGTGGAGGAAGGGGTGAAGAAAACTGCCAGTTATACCCCTCCTATGACAACACCATCCTTCCAACACAGAATTGAAAATATGTGTCTGGACGGCAACCGGCTCAGGTCGTACAGAAGATCAAGGAATCGCCATGGCACTCCGATACAGCCTGGGGCGAGTCCACGATATCGCATTGACGCACAAACTCATCGTCTGGGTCCGCTTCATCAAGGCTGATAACTTTGCTCGATGAGCCATTGGACTTCATGATCGAAGCTCAATCAAACCATTTGCGAGGCCCACCACAAAGGGACGAGGACATTTTTGGGGAAAGCTAGAAAGCAGTTTTATCGTGACCATGATTGGACTTCGGAAAGCCTTGCCTCAGTTCGTACAAACAGAAGGTGCGCCAGCATATGTTAGGATGTGCGTTCTGATCAAGGCTAACATGCCTTGCATGTGCTCCTCAGACCTCCATGTACCACTGCATGATTCAACCGAGAGAAGCGCGTGCCTCTCTACTTTGCCAGAAACCTAATGCAAGCCCTCCTCAAAG
>CM068953.1:73957506-73981454 GCA_035128595.1 Eptatretus atami
TTTAATTTTTAAAGTGATTCTTCACCATTGAGTGATAGGGCCAAAAACGATATATAGCATGACATTTCAAAAATGTATTGGGCCTGATATGTTCTCGTGGATGAGGAATTACGTGGTGGAGGGATGCGCTCCACCGAGTGCCCTTCGAGTTAACTCAGTGAAGGTTTGGAGAAATATTCTCCTTACGAAATTTTTGTAAGACTGGTGTTGGCTTCGTGATTAAGGTGGCTGGCTTGGGACCTTAGGGTCCTTAAGTGGCAAAGCGCCCGTCAGAAAGTATTTGATGGAGAGCTACCGACCGTCCTCCATTAGTTTCTCATGTGATGGCTGTAGACTGGGTGTGTGAGTATTGCGATCATCCAATCTGTGAGTTTGTCTGCTTATTGGCAGAAAAACTGGACAACAAGGGCAGTTAAACTTACCAAATATGGCAGAGTTTCATAATGTGAATCTCTCAAATTAGTTCAAATTTGAGCTCACAAGGAAAAATATAAAATAGAAATTAGTGTAGAACTATATTCACACAAACCGGGATGATGCGACAAGAGGTTCACACCATCTAGGGCGGTATTACCCTAAGAGAAAACAACAGAGTGAATCAGCACCTTTTTTGAGTATGTTCTGGTATATTCCTTTTATGATTCATGCATATGACGTAATGTCCTCACGTTTTTCTGTCACCTTCCTTCTTCCTCACCATTTTAGGATCACGAAAATGTGGATTGTCCTTTCCAGTTTCACCTTACTATCCAGGAGTGCAGAATTAACCTCATCATACCACAAGTTCCCCCCGTTCGCCTATTCATGGACATTCCCATCTTTGCCTGGTTTCCCCACATATTACCTGTTGTGCCCATGGTATAGACGGTCCACACAAATTGTCACAAGATTACATGTATGCGGCACAAAGCTTTCATTGATGTCAAAGCTAAATAAATGATGATGTTCTAACTGCATCTCTTTGGCCAAGTCGCCTGACCGCAACTCCTATCCATAGGCATCTGTTCAATTTTCAATGGGCTAGCTACCCACCACAAGGCACCCATTCTTTGTTACAGCGTCCTCTGATGAAAGCATCAAATCTTTCCAGAACCATACGGCACGATGAAATAAAATGTGACAAAAGTTATGAAGAACATTTGCAGCATATCCATGTCATTGGAATAGAGACTTTTCAGTTAGCTAGGAATCATATGTTACTGTAAATTGACTAAGGGTAGTGGTCTCAACAAAATCAAATCAAATTATGTATTTGCAGTAGACTTTAAAGGGAATTCCACAAAAAGTGTTCAAGCGAAAATTTTGTTTCAAACTTTTACAATGGAGAAATTATACTGTCAAATGGAATTTAGGCTATAGTGACCATTTGGGTTTTACACTGGAGAAGAGTTAAGCAAGCCATTTTGCATTTGGTGCCTGAAGGGAGAAGGGCAGGCAGAGCATTTTTAAAGTCACGGTGATCAATCTTGGTTAAAATACAGGACAGCATGCAGAGCTCACACGGAGCTCACACAAAGCCATCAATATCTGCAATTCATTCCAACACAAGGACAGATTTTCTAGCTCCGGGCCACCTGAGTAAATGGTGCCAAGTTTGTTGAGCTCACCCTGTACACGGCTCCAGATCCATCGTCTCACAAGCTGGATCTTTCTGGAATTCCTGTACCCTCTCCCTGCATGGAGAAAATTGCATTTGCTTCAGCTATAATAACTGATGTTGAAACAACTTATTCATTCCATAAACAACAAACCAAAGCACAATAATGCTTTCATCTTTTAAATCAAACAAGATGAAGGGTTGTCTGCAAATAAATGTTCCCAATATTCGGAAAGAATTATGGAAATATCATGAGGAAATGGATCCAGCAACCAGAGTAGTGTTTGAATGACATTTATGCAGATTGGGTTACAATCCTGAACAGGTCGCCACTTTGACACAGCAAGTCAGGGCAGGAATTTGGAATTTGGCCAGGGTGCTGGCGATAGCTCACCTACTCTTTGAGAAGGACCCGTGGAGTCTTTAACGTCCACCAACTAATGGTGGCAGATGGAACGCCCATTTTAACGTCCATCTGAGGGACGGCCCACAAATTGATATATCACCCTGATTGGAAAACATTTGGATGATAGGATATCGCTGGGCCGAGATGCGAACCGACACCTGACAGTTCAAAGGTGAAAGCATAAATACAGTGCTTTCAGAAAGTATTCAAACCCCTTGACTTTTATGAGTGTAAACTTTCACGAGACTTTTACAAGAAAAATTCAAGTCACATTTTGTTCTGTTACAACCTGAATTTAAAATGGATTAAATTTAAATTTTTTGTCACCGAATTACACAAAATACCCCATAATGACAAAGTGAAAAAAATGTTTTTAGAAAAGTCTACAAATTAATTAAAAATGAAGAGCTGAAATGTCTTGCATCAATAAGTATTCAACCCCTTTGCTACGGCACTCTAAATTGAGCTCAGGTGCATCCAATTTCCTTTGATCATCCTTGAGACGTCTCTACAACTTCATTGGAGTCTACCTGTGGCCAATTCAATTGATTGGACATGATTTCGAAAGAAACACACCATTCTATATTAGTTCCCACAGTTGACAGTGCATGCCAGAGCAGAAACTCTATCATGCTGTCCAAGGAACTGCCCATAAAAATCTGAAATATAATTGTGAGGAGGCATAGTTCTGGGGAAGGGTATAAAATAATCTATAGTGTGTTGAAGGTTCTCAAGAGCACAGTGAGCTCCATCCTTAGGAAATGGAAACAATATGGAACTACCCAAACTCTATATATGGAATATGGAACAGACTCTTCCTGGAGCTGGCCGTCTGACCAAATTGAGCAACCAGGCCAGAAGGACCTTGGTCGGGGAGGTGACCAAGAACCCAATGACCACTCTGGCAGAACTGCAGAGTTCCTTGGCTGAGATGGGAGAACCTGCCTGGAGGACAACAGTCTATGCAGCACTTCACAAATCTAGGTTTTGTGGGAGAGTGGCCAGACGGAAGCCACTCTTGAGGAAAATGAACATGACTGCATGCCTGGAGTTTGAAAAAAATCACCGTGAAAAACTCTAAGCGCATGAGGAAACATTTTCTGTGGTCTCATGTGACAAAATTGAACTCTTTGCCCTGAATGTATAATGCTACGTCTGGCGGAAACCAAGCACAGCTAATCACCCATCTAACACCATCACTACCATGAAGCATGGTCGTGGCAGCATGCATTCTATGGGGATGCTTTTCAGCGGCAGGGACTGGGAGACTTGTAAGGATAGAGGGAACAATAAACGGAGCCAAATACAAGAAAATCCTTGAGGAGAACCTGCTTCAGAGTGCAAAAGATCTTCGACTACGGCGAAGATTTACATTTCAACAGGACAATGACTCCAAGCAACACTGGAATGGCTTCAGAACAAGAACGTGAAAGTCCTTGAGTGGCTCAGCCAAAGCCCAGACTTGAATTGCATTGAGAATCTGTGGAAAGATTTGAAGATTGCTGTTTACCGACGCTCCCCATATAAATTGGCATAGCTTGAGCAAATCTGCAAGGAAGAATGGAGGAAAATCCCCAAATCCAGATGTGCAAAGCTGATACAGACATACCAATGAAGACTAGAAGCTGTAATCGCTGCCAAAGTAGGAGAGGAGATTGGGACCATACTCTGTGCAGAGCGTTGGTGCTGCCTAAACAGTCTCCTTGGCTATTGGACACAATCCTGGACAGGTCGCCACTCTGACACAGGATACCAGCAAGCTGGCACTCATTTTGCCAACCTCGGAAGGATGATAGGCAGAGTCAACCCCACCTGGTATTAATTCAACAGCCGACGGGATTTGAACTCAGGATCCTAGGATCCCAAGCCCAACACCCCAACCATTAAGCCAACACCAGGCATGAATACTTATTGATGCATGACATTTCATCTTTTCATTTTTAGTTTGTAAAAAATTCTAAAACATGTATTTTTTTTCGCTTTGTCAATATGGCGTATTTTGTGTAGATTGGTGACAAAAAGAAGAATCTCACTTCAATCCATTTTAAATTCAGGCTGTAACACAACAAAATGCGAAAATGTCAAGGTGTGTGAATACCTTCTGTAGGCACTGTAACTATAGGCAACACAGACAAGGATCATCTATTTCTGCAATCTACTCTACACCCTTCCCTCTTACTACTAATCCCTACTATCGAAACCCCTCAAAAAAAAGGGGGGGGGAATTACTTAAGGCCTACACAATGCCAGCAATGTAATCCTTGTGTTCATCTGGTATGACATGTGCTGAAGGCGAGACCGGAGCAACAGAGGATGCAGCTTCATTTGCCTGTCGCTGCCTTTCCTCCAGGTGGTCTCGCAGTTCCTGTTCAGCATCTCGTGACAGGTAAGGAATACCTACATCAAAGAGAGTTTGAAGGGGAGGAAGATATAAACGAATCTGATTAAACAATAAAATAATTTGATGATCTCAAGCATCCCTGCTAATCGAGAAGTGAGAAAATAATGTTTGTCAACCAAAAATGTTTGGCACCAAAAAAAGGAAAAACCTCCCACAAATATGTTGTCACAATGCTGTCAAAACCAAACCTTATAAAGGATGTCACAATGATGGAGGTTTTTGTTTAAACATAATATACTCACAAAATATTTAGCCACAAGAGTTGAGGTTTGTATTATTTCAATGGTAATTTATCCACTTTGTGTTTTCAAGTCCTCCCTCAACTCCCACACAGTCCTCCTGCAGTCCACCGCCACCACAATCATCCCTATATAACCATATAAATCACCAGAATTCCAGGTCTCTGTTCTAACGTCAACGATATTCAGATTATGACTGCAGCTCCAGACAATGATGCTGAACAGAATATCTGAGATTCCTCTGTCTCTCCTTGACTATTCTGTCTTCCATTTTGACAGGCCCCAGACACCCCCATGCCAGCGTACTGTTACAGTCTTCTATAGTAATAAATGGCAGTGTGTGTGTGTGTGTTGTGTGCCGCTGTGTTAGTTGTGTGTGTATGTGTGTGTCCTCCATAACTCCAAAACCATAACACCTCGCAGCTTGAAACTTGGAATGCATACCGGATAAACTTCGAAGAGGCAAGAGTGAAAATTCGGTGTTTGGGTTAATCAAAAACACCCGTTTTGAAGATAATTAATGGCCTAATTAAATTATGTCCTTTGCACCTGAGCATGGCAGCAGGCCACCTCAGCCTCAGCCACTTCGCTCTTTGGAGTCTGAAGGCGTCTCCTGGGTAACCTCGCTGGGGTCTGAAGCCGACATGATTTTTTTGGCCTGCTCAACCATGCCTTGACTTGGAAAAGGCCACAATGATTTCTTCACGCTAAAAAAAATTTGTTTTCACTTTCCTCTTCCTGCAATGTTATTCCTGCAAGGTTAATTTCATGGGCAATTAAACTTTGCGAAGTCACCAGGGTTGTTCTACATGAAACAGCAACTCTTGTGGATAAAGTCATTATATGAATGAATTCACTTTACTTCTCTGCTGCGTGTATGGTGAAGACCAGCTTTAAAATTGAAAGGATCCGATAAGGGATGCAGCCACAGCCTGGGCAGCCGTTTAATTAGAGTGCTTGCTTGAGTGCTTAAGCCACTTTTGCTGAGAGCCCTATAGGTCCCATGCTCCATCACCCTCCAGGCGAACGGCTCGCGCTCTGTCGCCATCCCAGCGAGCGGCTCACGCTCCGTCGCCCTCCCGGCTCGTGGCTTGCTCTCCGTCGCCCTCCCGGCGAGCGGTTCATCAATTTCTCTCTCTGGAGATATTGGGACAGTGGTTATGTCTGGACGGTGTTTGTCTCCTGACGCGTCGGGCGGTGTTTGTCTCCGGACGCGTCGGGGCGGAGTTTGTCTCCGGGCGCGTCGGGGCGGCGTTTGTCTCCGGGCGCGTCGGGGCGGCGTTTGTCTCCGGGTGCGTCGGGGTGGCGTTTGTCTCCGGCGCGTCGGGGCGGCGTTTGTCTCCGGGCGCGTCGGGGCGGCGTTTGTCTAAGGACGAGTCGGGGCAGTTTTAGTCTCCGGACACATCGGGATGGTGTTTGTCTCTGGGTGGTGTTTATAGTATGACCGGTAGTGAATGGGTTTCAGACATTATTTTGTTTGTATCTTCACTGTTATTCTATGCAGAATCATTTTTTATGAGACAGTATGAATTGGAATTAATGCTGCACCGGATGTTTTGCCTTCCCTTCTCCACCCCTCCCGCTCTAGAACCCCTCCTCACTCCCTCTCCCTCTTCTCTCTTCTCCCCTCCACCTCTTCACTCTCCCCTCTCTTCCCCCCTCTTTTTCTCCCTCCCTTTAATGTCCCCATCAGTGACACGACAGGTGGTATTTGCTAGTTATAAAAAAAAAATTTAAAACCTCGATTTCTCACTGTGCCTTATTTACAACAAGAGAAAGAATTGCTTTGCAATAAGTATCCCTCCTGATGTGATAGTGTTGCAGAAATGGGCCCTTAGTGGGTTATTAAATATAGGATTAGCCCAGATCCTCCCTTAAATGCATGTTTAGCTAGGTTGTTTGGTAATCGGATGTTACCTGTGTGTCGGGAGGTGTAGCAGGCTGTCCAGTGTTCGTACAGTGGTGGTGTACCGAGAGGCGCCTTGCTTGACCGACACTCTCAGAGCGCTGGGCGGGGGCTAGTTAGAAGGGGGGAAGGAAAAAGAAGCAAGGCGCCTCTCGTACACCACCACTGTACGAACACTGGACAGCCTGCTACACCTCCCGACACACAGGTAACATCCGTAATTACACCAAAAAACCCTAGCTAAACATGCATTTAGGGAGGATCTGGGCTAATCCTATATTTAATAACCCACTAAGGGCCCATTTCTGCAACAACTATCACATCAGGAGGGATACTTATGCAAAGCAATTCTTTCTCTTGTTGTAAATAAGGCACAGTGAGAAATCGAGGTTTTAAATTTTTTTTATAACTAGCAAATACACACTGTCGTGTCACTGATGGGACATTAAAGGGAGGGAGAAAAAGAGGGGGAAGAGAGGGAGAGGGGTTGGGGAAGAGAGGGAGAGTGAAGAGGGGGAGGGGAGAAGAGAGAAGAGGAGAGGGAGTGAGGAGGGGTTCTAGAGCGGGGAGGGGTGGGAGAAGGGAAGGCAAACATCCGGTGCCGCATTAATTCCAATTCATACTGTCTCATAAAAAATGATTCTGCATAGAATAACAGTGAAGATACAAACAAAATAATGTCTGAAACCCATTCACTACCGGTCATACTATAAACACCACCCAGAGACAAACACCATCCCGATGTGTCCGGAGACTAAAACTGCCCCGACTCGTCCTTAGACAAACGCCGCCCCGACGCGCCCGGAGACAAACGCCGCCCCGACGCGCCCGGAGACAAACGCCACCCCGACGCACCCGGAGACAAACGCCGCCCCGACGCGCCCGGAGCAAACGCCGCCCCGACGCGCCCGGAGACAAACTCCGCCCCGACGCGTCCGGAGACAAACACCGCCCGACGCGTCAGGAGACAAACACCGTCCAGACATAACCACTGTCCCAATATCTCCAGAGAGAGAAATTGATGAACCGCTCGCGCGGGAGGGCGACGGAGAGCAAGCCACGAGCCGCGGGAGGGCGACGGAGCGTGAGCCGCTCGCTGGGATGGCGACAGAGCGCGAGCCGTTCGCCTGGAGGGTGATGGAGCATGGGACCTATAGGGCTCTCAGCAAAAGTGGCTTAAGCACTCAAGCAAGCACTCTAATTAAACGGCTGCCCAGGCTGTGGCTGCATCCCTTATCGGATCCTTTCAATTTTAAAGCTGGTCTTCACCATACACGCAGCAGAGAAGTAAAGTGAATTCATTCATATAATGACTTTATCACAAAGAGTTGTGTTTCATGTAGAACAACCCTGGTGACTTCGCAAAGTTAATTGCCCATGAAATTAACCTTGCAGGAATAACATTGCAGGAAGAGGAAAGTGAAAACAAATTTTTTTTAGCGTGAAGAAATCATTGTGGCCTTTTCCAAGTCAAGGCATGGTTGAGCAGGCCAAAAAAATCATGTCGGCTTCAGACCCCAGCGAGGTTACCCAGGAGACGCCTTCAGACTCCAAAGAGCGAAGTGGCTGAGGCTGAGGTGGCCTGCTGCCATCTCAGGTGCAAAGGACATAATTTAATTAGCCATTAATATCTCAAACGGGTGTTTTTGATTAACCCAAACACCGAATTTCACTCTTGCACTTCTTAGAGTTTCCTCGGTATGCATTCCAAGTTTCAAGCTGCGAGGTGTTATGGTTTGGAGTTATGGAGGACACACACATACACACACACACATACACACGCGCACACACACACACACACACACAACACACACACACACACACACACACACACACACACACACTGCCATTTATTACTATAGAAGACTGTAACAGTACGCTGCATGGGGGTGTTGGGGCCTGTCAAAATGGAAGACAGAATAGTCAAGGAGAGACAGAGGAATCTCAGATATTCTTGTCAGCATCATTGTCTGGAGCTGCAGTCATAATCTGAATATCGTTGACGTTAGAACAGAGACCTGGAATTCTGGTGATTTATATGGTTATATAGGGATGATTGTGGTGGCGGTGGACTGCAGGAGGACTGTGTGGGAGTTGAGGGAGGACTTGAAAACACCAAAGTGGATAATTACCATTGAAATAATACAAACCTCAACTCTTGTGGCTAAATATTTTGTGAGTATATTATGTTTAAACAAAAACCTCCATCATTGTGACATCCTTTATAAGGTTTGGTTTTGACAGCATTGTGACAACATATTTGTGGGAGGTTTTTCCTTTTTTGGTGCAAACATTTTTGGTTGACAAACATTATTTTCTCACTTCTCGATTAGCAGGGATGCTTGAGATCATCAAATTATTTTATTGTTTAATCAGATTCGTTTATATCTTCCTCCCCTTCAAACTCTCTTTGATGTAGGTATTCCTTACCTGTCACGAGATGCTGAACAGGAACTGCGAGACCACCTGGAGGAAAGGCAGCGACAGGCAAATGAAGCTGCATCCTCTGTTGCTCTCGGTCTCGCCTTCAGCACATGTCATACCAGATGAACACAAGGATTACATTGCTGGCATTGTGTAGGCCTTAAGTAATTCCCCCCCCCCCTTTTTTTGAGGGTTTCGATAGTAGGGATTAGTAGTAAGAGGGAAGGGTGTAGAGTAGATTGCAGAAATAGATGATCCTTGTCTGTGTTGCCTATAGTTACAGTGCCTACAGAAGGTATTCACACACCTTGACATTTTCGCATTTTGTTTGTGTTACAGCCTGAATTTAAAATGGATTGAAGTGAGATTCTTCTTTTTGTCACCAATCTACACAAAATACGCCATATTGACAAAGCGAAAAAAAATACATGTTTTAGAATTTTTTACAAACTAAAAATGAAAAGATGAAATGTCATGCATCAATAAGTATTCATGCCTGGTGTTGGCTTAATGGTTGGGGTGTTGGGCTTGGATCCTAGGATCCTGAGTTCAAATCCCGTCGGCTGTTGAATTAATACCAGGTGGGTTGACTCTGCCTATCATCCTTCCGAGGTTGGCAAAATGAGTGCCAGCTCGCTGGTATCCTGTGTCAGAGTGGCGACCTGTCCAGGATTGTGTCCAATAGCCAAGGAGACTGTTTAGGCAGCACCAACGCTCTGCACAGAGTATGGTCCCACTCCTCTCCTACTTGGCAGCGATTACAGCTTCTAGTCTTCATTGGTATGTCTGTATCAGCTTTGCACATCTGGATTTGGGGATTTTCCTCCATTCTTCCTTGCAGATTTGCTCAAGCTATGCCAATTTATATGGGGAGCGTCGGTAAACAGCAATCTTCAAATCTTTCCACAGATTCTCAATGCAATTCAAGTCTGGGCTTTGGCTGAGCCACTCAAGGACTTTCACGTTCTTGTTCTGAAGCCATTCCAGTGTTGCTTGGAGTCATTGTCCTGTTGAAATGTAAATCTTCGCCGTAGTCGAAGATCTTTTGCACTCTGAAGCAGGTTCTCCTCAAGGATTTTCTTGTATTTGGCTCCGTTTATTGTTCCCTCTATCCTTACAAGTCTCCCAGTCCCTGCCGCTGAAAAGCATCCCCATAGAATGCATGCTGCACGACCATGCTCATTGGTAGTGATGTGTTAGATGGGTGATTAGCTGTGCTTGGTTTCCGCCAGACGTAGCATTATACATTCAGGGCAAAGAGTTCATTTGTCACATGAGACCACAGAAAATGTTTCCTCATGCGCTTAGAGTTTTTCACGGTGATTTTTTTCAAACTCCAGGCATGCAGTCATGTTCATTTTCCTCAAGAGTGGCTTCCGTCTGGCCACTCTCCCACAAAACCTAGATTTGTGAAGTGCTGCATAGACTGTTGTCCTCCAGGCAGGGTCTCCCATCTCAGCCAAGGAACTCTGCAGTTCTGCCAGAGTGGTCATTGGGTTCTTGGTCACCTCCCCGACCAAGGTCCTTCTGCCTGGTTGCTCAATTTGGTCAGACGGCCAGCTCCAGGAAGAGTCTGTTCCATATTTCCATATAATAGAGTTTGGGTAGTTCCATATTGTTTTCCATTTCCTAAGGATGGAGCTCACTGTGCTCTTGAGAACCTTCAACACACTATAGATTATTTTATACCCTTCCCAGAACTATGCCTCCTCACAATTAATTTCAGATTTTTATGGGCAGTTCCTTGGACAGCATGATAGAGTTTCTGCTCTGGCATGCACTGTCAACTGTGGGAACTAATATTGAATGGTGTGTTTCTTTCGAAATCATGTCCAATCAATTGAATTGGCCACAGGTAGACTCCAATGAAGTTGTAGAGACGTCTCAAGGATGATCAAAGGAAATTGGATGCACCTGAGCTCAATTTAGAGTGCCGTAGCAAAAGGGTTGAATACTTATTGATCAAGACATTTCAGCTCTTCATTTTTAATTAATTTGTAGACTTTTCTAAAAAACATTTTTTTCACTTTGTCATTATGGGGTATTTTGTGTAATTCGGTGACAAAAAATTTAAATTTAATCCATTTTAAATTCAGGTTGTAACAGAACAAAATGTGACTTGAATTTTTCTTGTAAAAGTCTCGTGAAAGTTTACACTCATAAAAGTCAAGGGGTTGAATACTTTCTGAAAGCACTGTATTTATGCTTTCACCTTTGAACTGTCAGGTGTCGGTTCGCATCTCGGCCCAGCGATATCCTATCATCCAAATGTTTTCCAATCAGGGTGATATATCAATTTTGTGGCCGTCCCTCAGATGGACGTTAAAATGGGCGTTCCATCTGCCACCATTAGTTGGTGGACGTTAAAGACTCCACGGGTCCTTCTCAAAGAGTAGGTGAGCTATCGCCAGCACCCTGGCCAAATTCCAAATTCCTGCCCTGACTTGCTGTGTCAAAGTGGCGACCTGTTCAGGATTGTAACCCAATCTGCATAAATGTCATTCAAACACTACTCTGGTTGCTGGATCCATTTCCTCATGATATTTCCATAATTCTTTTCGAATATTGGGAACATTTATTTGCAGACAACCCTTCATCTTGTTTGATTTAAAAGATGAAAGCATTATTGTGCTTTGGTTTGTTGTTTATGAATGAATAAGTTGTTTCAACATCAGTTATTATAGCTGAAGCAAATGCAATTTTCTCCATGCAGGGAGAGGGTACAGGAATTCCAGAAAGATCCAGCTTGTGAGACGATGGATCTGGAGCCGTGTACAGGGTGAGCTCAACAAACTTGGCACCATTTACTCAGGTGGCCCGGAGCTAGAAAATCTGTCCTTGTGTTGGAATGAATTGCAGATATTGATGGCTTTGTGTGAGCTCCGTGTGAGCTCTGCATGCTGTCCTGTATTTTAACCAAGATTGATCACCGTGACTTTAAAAATGCTCTGCCTGCCCTTCTCCCTTCAGGCACCAAATGCAAAATGGCTTGCTTAACTCTTCTCCAGTGTAAAACCCAAATGGTCCAAGCCTAATTCCATTTGACAGTATAATTTCTCCAGTGTAAAGTTTGAAACAAAATCACAAAATGGCTTGCTTAACTCTCTCCAGTGTAAAACCCAAATGGTCACTATAGCCAAATTCCTTTGAAGTATAATTTCTCCAGTGTAAAAGTTTGAAACAAAATTTTCGCTTGAACACTTTTTGTGGAATTCCCTTTAAAGTCTACTGCAAATAAATAATTTGATTTGATTTTGTTGAGGCCACTACCCTTAGTCAATTTACAGTAACATATGATTCCTAGCTAACTGAAAAGTCTCTATTCCAATGACATGATATGCTGCAAATGTTCTTCATAACTTTTGTCACATTTTATTTCATCGTGCCGTATGGTTCTGGAAAGATTGATGCTTTCATCAGAGGACGCTGTAACAAAGAATGGGTGCCTTTGTGGTGGGTAGCTAGCCCATTGAAAATTGAACAGATGCCTATGGATAGGAGTTGCGGTCAGGCGACTTGGCCAAAGAGATGCAGTTAGAACATCATCATTTATTTAGCTTTGACATCAATGAAAGCTTTGTGCCGCATACATGTAATCTTGTGACAATTTGTGTGGACCGTCTATACCATGGCACAACAGGTAATATGTGGGGAACCAGGCAAAGATGGGAATGTCCATGAATAGGCGAACGGGGAACTTGTGGTATGATGAGGTTAATTCTGCACTCCTGGATAGTAAGGTGAAACTGGAAAGGACAATCCACATTTTCGTGATCCTAAAATGGTGAGGAAGAAGAAGGTGACAGAAAAACGTGAGGACATTACGTCATATGCATGAATCATAAAAGGAATATACCAGAACATACTCAAAAAAGGTGCTGATTCACTCTGTTGTTTTCTCTTAGGGTAATACCGCCCTAGATGGTGTGAACCTCTTGTCGCATCATCCCGGTTTGTGTGGAATATAGTTCTACACTAATTTCTATTTTTATATTTTCCTTGTGAGCTCAAATTTGAACTAATTGAGAGATTCACATTATGAAACTCTGCCATATTTGGTAAGTTTAACTGCCCTTGTTGTCCAGTTTTTCTGCCAATAAGCAGACAAACTCACAGATTGGATGATCGCAATACTCACACACCCAGTCTACAGCCATCACATGAGAAACTAATGGAGGACGGTCGGTAGCTCTCCATCAAATACTTTCTGACGGGCGCTTTGCCACTTAAGGACCCTAAGGTCCCAAGCCAGCCACCTTAATCACGAAGCCAACACCAGTCTTTACAAAAATTTCGTAAGGAGAATATTTCTCCAAACCTTCACTGAGTTAACTTCGAAGGGCACTCGTGGAGCGCATCCCTCCACCACGTAATTCCTCATCCACGAGAACATATCAGGCCCAATACATTTTTGAAATGTCATGCTATATATCGTTTTTGGCCCTATCACTCAATGGTGAAGAATCACTTTAAAAATTAAATAATTCTCGTATCCAGATCCGGATTCGGATCTTCACCAAAATTGAATCAATTTGTTCATGGTCACACACCCAATCTGTCCACTAAGTTGCTCCGAACCGTCCACAACTTTTTAAGATATGGTGCGAATTATCACTTTTTGGCCCAATCTCTCAATGGTGAAGAATCACTTAAAAATTTGAGTCATCGGATCCGGATCTTCACCAGAATCTAATCAGTTCGTCCTTGTCACACACACAACCTGCCCACCAAATTTCATCCGGATCCGTCCACAACTTTTTGAATATCCTGCACACAGACAGACAGACAGAACAGACAAACAAACAGACAGACACAGAGGGGTGAAAACATAACCTCTTCATCTTTTGTGGTGGAGTAATAAAGTTCCTGACTGATTGGACATGAGATATTGCTCTGCAGTCTGAACCCAGTCCTGTGGATCAGGTACTCTATTTGCATCCTTCAAGGCTGGCCATGGATGTTCTGCATGCAGCAGCCTGCCCATTTATGTCGTCCATTTGTTTCACAGATTAGGGTGTTCGCTCCAATAATTCTAGGTTTCATGCATCTCAAGCTTGGAGTATGCTCACATTTCCATTCCACGGATTGATCTCACTTGCCTACATTTCATAACCCGTCGTATTGTTGTGGGCTCGGGTCTCGGTGGCGAGCACGACCGCTCGGTGGAGCTGTAGAGTCGGCTCCACCGAACACCCGGAATTTATAGGTCGTCACCCCGGATAACTCCGGAGCCGACGGATCCCTTATCGGACCGAAGATCGCCAATAGGTCGACCACGTGGGATATGGGTTAATTGCCAATTTCAATTTACCTAAATACCCACGTCGTCCAAACTACCGGGGAAATTCACCCTCAGCATGATCTGCGCGATCCAGGCGTTACCGAGCCGGATCCGAGCGGAGAGTACCAGAATCCTGCCCGGCCGATTGCACGATTTCGGCAGCAATGAGGCCTCTTAATTCCCCGTTCGCAGCATGGTAAACCAATGATAGAAACACAGAAACGAGCTGGTACATTCAACAATAGGGGTATTTATTTACAATAATCGGGGAGGGGAAGCACACAAGAGCAGAGCTATCACGACACAGAAATGTATCAAATGTACAAGCAAAAGCACTTAAAAATTCTACTTATAGACGGGCACACACACAGACACACACCCAAAAAAGAAAATGGACCCGCCGGGGCTTTTATTCGGCTCTCCAGCGAGGAGGATAGGTCGGCTGGAGTCAGGACGGCTGGCTACCTGGGCCGCGAGCGCGCGCTAGTCTCCACCCCTTCCCGGAACTCCGGTCGCCAAAGACGGACCAGGGCAACTGAATCCAGAGGAGGCGAGACGAGGTGATCTCCCTTGAAAAAAAAATTGTCGACCACTCGCTGTAACGCGCCAGACGAGACACTCCGAAGCGCGGGATGCAAGCCGCCACAAACCCAGGCAGACGTTCCTCGAGACACCCAGGACTTGGACGCGCACTCGAGCAGACTGGGCGCGCGCACTCGAGCAGACTGGCGCGCACTCGAGCAGACTGGACGCAAATATCTCTCTGCTCGTCCCGAAACCACTCACTTCCATTTTAGGAGGGAGGGGCCTCTTCTCCTGGCCACTCGCCTCCTGATTGGCCGGACCCATCGCGCGATTCCCTGGCCGTCTTCCATTGGACAGGCCCACGGTAGCGGGCAACTCCCACCCTTCTGGGTGGAGTCCCAATCGGAGGTGTTTGTAGCTCCGCCTACCTCCTCACCCTCCGGCCACATGCGTAATGGCGATGGTGCTGAGTGGGAAATGGGCGGGTGAGACGCCGCTCCTTGCCGATTGGCCAAAGAGGGATGCCATGCTCATGTTAAACTCCGCCCACGCACGCGCTCGCCGGCCGACGCGCGAAAGAATGCCGCGAGCAGAGTGTTGTTGTTGTGAAGCGAAGGTGGGTGTTGTTGTCGTTGTTATAAGTGATGTAAAATGTAAAAATCCTATTCTCTCAAAATAACTCCGCAGCGCACGAAAATTTAATTCCCATTAGACTAGGGACGGGACCCTAACTAAAAAACACGTACTTAACGATACAACTGATCTATAAGGACTCTGGCTGTTGTGTGCTCATGGCTGCCAGATTCGTAACAGTATTACCTCTGTCCATTCCTCCCGTCCAGCTCTGCAACTCATCATTATTGTGTGACAGTCATCCAGCTTGATTCATTGAGGCCCTCCACCAATCCATTAATCAGGCTTTTCTATGGAACTCCCGCCTTTCTTTCCTTCACTGACCCCAGGGAGCACCCAGATATTACTTTGTCCAGTTCTTTGTTGAGGTTTTTACATCCACTTAGCACTTCGCACTGTTGTGCTTCCCTTTTGGTCATATCAAAGACTTCTCATCCTAACACGGCATCACTCTGAGAGGTTGATTTTCCGCATGGCAATCAAAGGGTGGTCTGCACCGTTTGTGCACACTCAGACTGCCCAGATGCCTGAAAAATCAGGCCTCAGTTTATTTATTTTTTTGCTTATGCATGACTAAGCTTATGGAAGAGCTAGAACAGAATGGAAGGAAACAAAATGGAAAGGGGTAAACACCGACAGCAGAGTAGAAGTGAGAGTGAGATCAAGAGGAGGGTGGAGAGAAGGACACATGAGGGTGAACAAGCTGCACACAAGCTGAATGAAACACAGCAAGAAGAAAGAAGGTGAAAGCGAGGATGAAGCAGAAAAGAACAAACCAACCGACAACCCACAAACTAAAAAGTAGTGAGGAGAAGGTGGGGGGATCACAATATCTACCTGTATAAAACACAGTGCGTTTGTGTGTTTCTCTGTCCCATAAGCCGATTTAAGAAGGGTTTTAAAGGCCAATCTTATACACAACTGTGTGTTCACTGCCGTTTATTTTTCAGGATAAAAAATAACTCAAAAGAACATTTTTCATAAAAAGAGTAATTACGTCTCTTCCATTGGAAAATGTAGTTTGTGAATTGCAAACCGAACCTCGAAAGGTGGTTGCACAAATGCGTAATATTAACAATAATACAAGTGCAGGGAGGTGAAATTCGCTGCATGTGATATGCAACATGCGGAGAGTAAAACGGGTGTTCATTTAAGTCTGCTGGATGTCTAATAAATAAAGAAGATATAAGCATACCTTATGCTAGGCCGAGGCTTCATATTTTGCCGATTGCTCCCGAGGCTGTACCATCAAAATGATACGTCCAGAAGATAAAGAAAATATTATCACATTTGTTACATGTAGTCTTTTAAAATAACGCATCTTGCTACAAAAACAGCATTATCTTCCAAATGATACGTCCCAGAAGATAAAGAAAATATTATCACATTTGTACATGTAGTCTTTTAAAATAACGCATCTTGCTACAAAACAGCATAATCTTCCAATCTCAATGAATATTTCAATTAAAAAAAAAAAACTCATTTTTTTGATGGGGCTTTTATACTAGTTGTACATATATAAACACAGTGTGTATCTCTGTATATTGGCTGTTTCCCTTCATAAGGATGATTTGAGTAGGGTTTTAAAGACCAATCTATTAACACGACTGTGTGTACATTACCGTCTATTTTTGAGGATTAAAAAAACTCGAAATACATTTTTCATAAAAGAGTAATTACGTCTCTTCTATTTGGAATCATAGACGCGTGGACTTGCATACCGAGCCTCAAGGGCAGTGTATAGAAGCGTGTTTTTTTTAAAACAAAATAACAATACATGCAAGGCGCAGGGAGGTGAAATTTGCTGCACGCTGATGTGCAACATGCACATAGTAAAATGACTGTTTATTTATGTTCCACTAGGATGCTAATACATAAAGAAGATATAATCACACCTGATGCTCGGCTGAGCATTCAGACCTTGGCACGCTCATGAGGCTATACCGTCGAAACGAAACATCCAGAAGATAAAAGAAAAGGGTCACATTTGTACATGTAGTGTTTTCAAATCACACTTCTTGCTACGAAACATCATATCTAACATTTAGTAAAATAACTCAACCCATAATTTTTGACAGGCTTTTATACCAGTCACCTGATAAAAGAGAGTGCTTGGGAAGGAGACTTTTGGGGTGGAGGAGATCGTGAGTGTTGATGGGGATGAACAAGGGGTGGTGAGCAACTTTCTGACAGCCCTGGTGGTAAGAATGGGACTGAAACAGACTGGGGAAGTTGGTTCCACATGTGAGAGAAATGAGTGGAGGTGAGGAGTGAGCCTGGATTTTGTGAGTTTAACAAGGAGACCGCAAGAGGGGAAACTACCTCAGGTTCCCACCAGACTCTCCGGAATCGCAGGCTGTCGCCACACAAATAATTTCGGGAGGCGGCGGGTCACTAATCGACTCTGTGAATGCCAATAACCCGACTACGTGACTTTGGGTCCTCCGTCTTATGAGTACCGTTTACCTAAAGGTCACGTGATCTAATTATTGGGGGACACGCCTTGGTACACCTTGTTCAAACCGGATCACCTTCCCGGATCAGATGCAGCCGAGCTTAACTGCCAAGAACGTACCGGCTGGAAAAACAAATCATTGGGGGATGGGATAACGTCTTGGGCTAAGCTCGACTAGGAACCATGCTGGACCAATGAAGGAAAAGATCAAAATGAGCTGGAACATTTCTGCACAAGCCTTTATTTACAATCAAGTGAGGAAAGGTAGGTGGCACAGGAAATTGGGTTTATTTGTATGTACAGCAGAGGATAGCAAGGGAATTTGTGGAGTGTGACAAAAGGCAATCAATTTGCAGAAGCAGACACAGAGCAGACTTATCCCGTTAGAACTTCTACAGTCTTAACTTATGCTACGACAGGTGCCATTTCACATACACACACAAACCCGAGGAGGGATTAGAGAGCCAGAAAGAAAGAGAGCAGATGAGTACAAACGGCCTCACAATACCTGGTGCGGTCAGCCGACCAACGCAACCCAGTATGCTTAGGGAGAGGTAGAATTGAGAAAAACTGGTGTTAATATGTGGAGTGGGAGGTTGTGTGTAGTGCAATATGGGTGTGTGCGCGTGTCGTGCCAGAGGAAAAGGGTTGCAAGTCAGTAATGAAGTTCCTGTGTGCGTCCAAAGGGGACGAGATAGAGGGGTGGAGAGAGAGAGAGAGAGAGAGAGAGAGAGAGAGAGAAGGAGAGAGATGAGAGAGAGAAGAGAGAGAGGAGAGAAGATGCATGAGGCGAACAATCCCTAACCTCGTCGTGTCTAGGTCTGCTTTGTGTAGTGTTGTACCTCCGTGGGACGCTCCTCTTGAGCGTTCCTACCTCGACAGTTGGTGCGTTATCTACGGTTTAGTCACTTTGCTGGGCTCTGGCAATGTGCGCTCCGCACTGGCCCTCAGGAAGAAAGAATGTCTCAGTTGCACACCAATCGCGAGTGAAAGAGCCAGCGAATGCAGCAGCAACGAGGAGACAGCCAACGCAGAGCTGAGAGGAGCAGAGAAGAAGAGGTGAAGCAGAGAGTGAGGCGGCTCGTCCTCCTTTTATAAGCCCCGGCGAAGGGTGGGGGGACTTACCGGAAGACGACGTGCTGTTGACCAAAATCCAGCTCCTCTATTGGGCCACAGCGGCCATAGCCATGCCCTGCCAGGCTCCCGCGGCCGGAAATGGTCTCATTTGCCCATCCGGCTCACCATGCGGATGCGTATGACTCAACATAGGGTATGAGCTGACACCCCTCTCCTGAACGTGCTCCGAGTGCATTCTGAATGCCAATAACATCCACATCCACCACCCATTGGCCCCCTCTCATGAGCCAAAATGCACACCCTGGCCCTGTGCCAAACTCCTGGATCGCCCTTCCGCGACCCTCCTCGCCGCCTCTGTCTTGCCGTGTTTGTTCTGGTGACTGGCGAGAATCGTATCAATCCCGCGTGCTCACCCGATGCATCCCGGCGAGATGTGGTTGGTGCTATTGGACGTCCATTGCTCGTCCCCGCATCACGCGGTCTGAGGACAGCCCGAGTCGTGCAGCACGTCTCTCGTTTAGTGTCGGATTGTAGCGATGCAGAGGTACGAGGGGCGTGCGGAATACTTTTTCCCTTGTGGGGAAGTCTGGTGGTTCAATTGAGTGTGAAGTTTGGTGAGGAAGGGTGACAGCAAGTGAGATACGTTGGAAATTGGGCGCACAGATTTGAATGAAATCATGGCGTGCCATGCACGTTGCTGTTATAGTGTGTAGTGTGCTTAGTTGGAGGGAGTTTGGATGGTGCCTGGTTCCAAGCACGGGAGCAATCATGGTTGTGATGGCCTATTCATTTGCATTTGCATGGCGTGTGTGCTTGCTTGCTGATTGTGACACGTTTTAAAAGGAAGGGGTTGGATTTAGAAATCAGAATAGGAGACAGAGAATTATGTTAGTTAATGGACCTAGGTAAAGACCCATGCAACACACTTGAGACAATGAGGGGAATTCTTGAGACTTGAGGACAACCACAACCCATTAACCCTCGCAGCATGAGGGAAAAGCCTAATGCACAAAAGACTAATGACATAACTGCCTGGGATCACTGTATGTGGGTGTCATTGCCTTCGAGACTAATGCGGTTTGTGGAACCAACAACTATATATATATATATATATTTTTTATTAAGGCCACCTTCTTGAAGACCTTTTCCATTCACCCATCGCCGATCACAGTTTGTATGGGAATCCTTCTCCACCTCGCCTTCATTGTTGCTTGATTCCTCTGGAATATTGCTTTTTTCCACCATCATGTATCCACTGTGACCTTCACACAACATGAGGCCTGCCAGTCAGTTTTGTCAAAGACGTGGACCCAAGCCTACCTTATAAGAATGTGAATTAATTTGTCCTTTAATGTGTTGTAGCAGATTATATATTTGGCCAAAAATGCATCCTGATATACATTACATTGCATCTTCTTCCGTTATGAAATAGATTTTACATCGTGTGTGCTTGCAGAGGTAACACATTTGTTGCATTGATAAATAATCATACACTTGTAGTTGAAAGTTCCAATCATTGTAATTGCCAGGATCTCAGTCGATGTACCTTGTTCCAATTTCCAGATACCAGAGAAAGCTTTAATGTACCAGGTGATGAAACTCAAGGTCAGGAATATAGATTTCTCTCCCCCCCCTCCAACCCCCTTACACGCACACCACACACCACACCACACCACCACAACACCACACACACACACATTTTCAAGTCACTCTTTGCCTTCAAACTGTGCATAATCAGGCTTATCTTGATATAACAGTGATTTATACTATACATATTGAACAGCCTCTTTTTATTCCACAGGTTACCCACAGGTCTGCATTTGAAACACAGCTAAATAATAAGGTGCGTCTTATTAGCCTTGCAATGCATGCCCGTCTATTATAATCTGTCGCTATAAATGGCGTGCCGTGAATGGATGGCCTTAGGCTTTTTAAAATTGTGGCTCAGCTGCTTGCGAATAATTGTCCCTTTAGAGGATATAAAATCGTTGTGCAGCTTTCTGCCTCCCTTTGCCATCCAAGTGTTATTTGCCTCATCTTTCTTGTGCAGTGACTACTAAATTGTGACTGTGTGTTTAGTTAGCTGTGAGAGTGTATTGATGTGATTCCCATTGCCTGGATGTTCTTTGTGGATTCACAGAAGGAACGTTAACATTGTTGTGAACGAAAGCCGTACCGAGGAGGAAAAGAGAAGAAGGCAGGCGGAGAAGTTGTCAAAGAGCAGTCTGTTTATTTATGAGGTTTTTAATTGTTTTGGTTTGGGGTGTTTTTTCTTAATTTTAGGGCACGGTTTAAGGTTTACATAGACTTTCGTATGCAGAAAATGTAAAAAAATTGACAATGTTGTAAACAATGTCATTTTTTGATCAGCGCTTATTTAATTCTAACTTGCTCAAGTATACAGCGAAATGACATGAAGCTGGTCAAAAGCAATTCTGGAGTAAAACTAATCTGTCTGGTGACCAACATACAAGGAATACAAGGAAATCAGCAGGTGCGAAGCCATTTCAGCCCATCATGCCTGTGTGACATCAACACAAGATCCAAAGAAGGAAAATGCCCAAAAATTATTAAATTTTTTAATGGTATTGTTTGTGGGTTTTGGAATGTAATTTATTTATTTATTTTTAAAGTTTTTGCTACTTTTTGTATTTTTTTTAACTTATTTTTTATTTTTTTTCCCCTCTGTAGGGGAGGGGTATGGCTTGGTTTAAAAAAAACACACATCAACCACACAACATAAACCACACAACAAGCCCTTGACGGTACCCCACCAAGGAGCGCCTCTGTACACATGTACGCAAATCACCATCAATACTCAACTACCGAAAAGTACTGCCAACATCCCTAACCCCTCTATCTCCATAACGTCCAGAGTACCTATCTAATTCCAATTTAAACTTATAACTGGTTCTGCTGCCACTCCCTTTCCAGGGAGGCCTTTCCTTACATTGAAACTACCTTCTCTGAAGTAAAAAGTCCCCTGCCTTGCTTTTGCTACCGGCTTAACTCTCCTTTCTTGCTCTCAGGCTATGGCCCCTTGGTTTCATATCACTGTCTTTCCCTGTTGAATAAGAAGTCATTCTGCACTTATTTTATCTGATACCTTGCTTTTCTTAAACTCTGCTATCATATCTCCTTGTAACCGCCTCTTTCTATTGTATGAAGCTCTGTCTCCTTCAGCTGGCTCTTCCTCATAGCTAAGTCTTGCTAGGTCCGGAATCAAATGAGTAGCCCTGCGCGGAACCCTCTTCTTTTTGCCTTTTACATCCTTCCTGAGTTTGTGCGTGACCAAAAGCTGCACACAATATTCTAAGATGTGGCCCTCACTAAATTCCTGTACCAATTGTTAACACCACCACTTTTGATTTATAAATGGGTCCCCCTCCAAATACAACCTAAAACCTATTTTTTTATCTACAGCTGTCCTGACATTGTGCTGCCTGCTTACCTCCATATCTATTACCACCCCCAGATCCTTTCTCCTGTGTGACATGCTCAAAATTGCCCCTTGCATCCTGTAATCTCTATGTCATGTTCTTCTCACCCCAACACTTATATTTGCTCAGTTATATTCCATCTGCCAATCTTTTGCAATCGATGCAAGTATCAATACTTTCCTGAATGTGATCACCACCCCCTCTGCTATCCACCTTACCTTCCAGCTTTGTGTCACTGCAAATTGGAAAGCCTACTCTTCACCCTCACTATCCTAAATCATTGATGTAAATAATGAATAGCAATTGGTTCCTTTTACTGATCCCTGAGGTACCCCGCTACTTTAACATCCTCCCAGCCAAGACATCCTCCCACTCGCAGCCACTCTTTGCTTCCCACCACTAAAGCCAGTTTGCAATCCAATTAAGCACCCTGACCAGCCACTCCACAGCTCTCACCCTTAAGCTCACAACCCTCCGATGTGTACCTTATCAAATGCCTTCTTAAAGTTTTAGAACACTATGCCCACTGCTTTCCCTCATAGCCACCCAATCAGACACTGCTTCATAGAACTATAAAAGATTTGTTGACAGGAACTACCTTTTGGCTAAACCCATGCTGACAACCTTAATTTAGTCTTGTATTTATTTAAATGGTCCTCATCTGCGTCCTTAATAATGTCTCCAATACCTCCCCACAACTGAAAGTCAAACTTAGCAGCGTCTTACACGTTTCCCAATCTTCTCTGGATCCCTTTTTTTTTTGTAACCTTGGTCGAAGGCTCGTATGAAACGGCGAACACACAACACACAGCAAGGCGGGGCATGAGACAAGAGGGCGTTGGAAAGGACAAAACAGTGGGAACAGAGGACATGCAGGAGATCTGTGGAAGGCGAGAGGGATGGGTGGCGGAACATGGCGGTATACAAGCATGGATACCCAGGGACTTTCAGGAAGGAAAGCAGGAATTGAAGGGCGTGGTTTGGGGTGGCATTAAGGGGGTTGAAAAGACGAGGATTTTGGATGGGGACGATAAGAGCTGCTAGGTGAACAGCTGTTTTTGAAGGCCTGCGATTAAGAATGGATGAACAGCAAGATGAGCGGAGTTTATTCAAAGGCGCGGAAAAAGAGGATGAAAGAGTTGTAGATTGAGCAGTGATTCGTGATTTTGGTAGAATTTACCAGAAGAGGTTGTTGGCCGACCTTGAGCGCCCTGCGGAAAATATGGTGCGGATAAATCGCAAACAGAGCAGGGGGGCACAATCGGCAGATGGATACGGATAGAAGAACAGAAAGACCCCAACCGACCTTCCTGCGGTGAGAGAGTGAGAGCGCTTAAAGACTCAGCCCTCATCGTGGGAGGATACCAATGATTCCGAAATGCCTTGGTTTCCACTCCGTTCTTAGCCGAGAAGGCTGAGCAGGGCAGGAGCACCATCCAGAGGTCGAGAGCAGTTCTCCTATCAGGCTGCAGACGAAAACTTTGTATGTGTCGTCAGGAGCTCAGGTGGACCGAGGAAGCGAACTTTGCACGACGGAGGATTCCAGGTGGCCGACATCTCTCTT
>CM068953.1:73994102-74004778 GCA_035128595.1 Eptatretus atami
GGTTGAACATTGCGCTCCAAAATGCCTTGGGAATCTCATGATCTTCTTCTTCTTGCGTATGGCAGCTTAGCTACCGAGGTAGCTATCATTTCTTGGAAGCGTGACTGTGTCACTGATGCAGTGTCCCTCTACCAGTACATACTGGTACTCATTTTGCTGACCTCGGAAGGATGACAGGCTGAATCAACCCCCTGGTGTATTAATTCAGCAGCCAACGGGGCTAGAACTCAGGACCCTAGGAACCCAAGCCGCCACCCTAACCACTAAGCTAACACCAGGCTTGATTTAATGCGCCGTGCACACATTTAAGGCACCCAGTGCCAGAGGTAGCATAGCAATCCCAAAACATCACGGAACCTCCTCCATGTTTGACTGTAGGGAAGGTGTTCTTTTCTTTGAAGGCTTCATTTTGTTTTCTGTAAACATAGAGATGATATGCTTTACCCAAAAGCTCTAATTGGTCTCATCTGTCCACAGGACATTCTCCCAGAAGGATTTTGGCTTGTTCAGGTGTTTGGCAAACTCAAGTCAGGCTTTCTTATGTCTCTTTCTCAGCAGTGGGGTCCTCCTGGGTCTCCTGTCATAGAACCCCCTTTCATTGAGTTGGTGATGGATGGTGCGAGTTGAAACTGTCGTACCTCGTGTTTGAAGGTCAGCTTGAATCTGTTTGGCAGTTGATCGAGGAGCTTTCTCCACCATTCGAACAATCCTTCGCTGCAATCTTTGATCAAGTTTTCTCTTGCGGCCACATCTAGGGAAGTTGGCTCCAGTGCCATGGGCCTTAAACTTCCTGATAACATTGCGTATGGTGGACACAGGAACATCAAGATCTCTGGAGATGGACTTGTAGCCTTGGGATTGTCCATGCTTGGCTCCAATCTTGTGTCTGACCTCCTCAGACAATTCTCTAGTTTTCTTTTTTTTCTCCATGCTCATTGCGGTTGACACAGTGACACAAAACAGCAGAATGACTCCTTTTCTCCTTTCAAACTGGTTCAATGAGTGATTTTTATATTTGCAGGCACCTGCAACTCACCACAGGTGAGTTCAATTCCACAGTAAAGAAGAATCACCTGCTTGAAATCTAATTATTTCTCACAACTTCTTAAAGGTTCCAGTAATATTGTCCGGGCCATTTTAGGATTTCTGTGTGGAACAGGCTAAGATTTAGTAATTTTTTCAGCTTTTTTGTTTTGTTCCACTGCAAACCAAAGAAATACATTTGTGTCAACCAAAATATTTTTTTAATTTCAACAATTTTCTGGAAGAAATGGTGCATTATTTGAAAAAAGTGCAAGGGTGCAATATTTTGGCCATGACTGCATATCGTTTTTAGCCCAATCACTCAATGGTAAAGAATCACTTGAAAAATTTCGGATTCAGATCTTCATAAAATTGAATCAATCCTTCCTTGTCACACATGCAAAACCTGTTTCAATCAAGTTAACATTATCCGACATAACTTTTTAAGATATCATGCTATATATTCTGCTTGCCTTTGTTTGGTCGACTACGACATACAGTGCCTACAAAAAGTATTCACACCCTTTGATTTCTTTTATATTTTGTTGTGTTACAGCCAGAATTTAAAATGGATTAAATTTAAATTTTGTCACCGATCTACACAAAATACTCCACAATGATGAAGTGAAAACATGTTTTCAGAAATTTTTACAAAATAATTAAAAATGAAAAGCTGAAATGTCTTGTGTCAATAAGTATTCAACCCCTTTGCTTATGACACTCCAAATTGAGCTCAGGTGCATCCAATTTCCTTTGATCATCGTTGAGACGTCTCTACACCTTGATTGGCGTCCACCTGTGGCCAATCCAATTGATTGGACATGATTTAGAAAGAAACACACCTTTCTATATAAGGTCCCGCAGTTGACAGTGCATGTCAGCCACAGTTGACAGTGCATGTCAGAGCAGAAACTCTACTATTAAATCAAAGGAATTGTCCCTAGAACTCCAAGCGATACAATTGCGAGGAGACATAGATCTGGGGAAGGGTATAAAACAATTTCTAGAGTGTTGAAAGTTCCCAAGAGCACAGTGAGCTCCATCATTAGGAAATGGAAAGATTCTGGAACTATGCAGACTCTTCCTAGAGCCTGCCATCCGACCAAACTAGGCAACCGGGCAAAAGGACCTTGGCCAGGGAGGTGACCAATAACCCAATGACCACTCTGACAGAACTACAGAGCTCCTTGGCTGAGATCGGAGAACCAGCTGGAAGGACAACAGTCTCTGCAGTACTTCACAAATCTCAGCTTTTTGGGAGAGTGACGAGACGGAAGCCACTCCGGAGAAAAATGCACATGACAGCACGCCTGGGGTTTGCAAAAAGGCACGTGGAAGAGAGTATGAGGCAAAAGATTCTGTGGTCTGAGAAGACAAAAATTGAATTATTTGGTCTGAATGCAAAGTGCTACGTCTGGTGGAAACCGGGCACAGCTCATCACCCATCTAACACCATCCCTATTGTGAAGCATGGTGGTGGTAACATCATGCTATGGGGATGCTTTTCAGCAGCAGGGACTGGGAAACTTGTAAGGATATAGGGAAGAATGAAAGGAGTCGTGTACAGGCAAATCCTTGAGGAGAAATCCTTTCCTTCAGAGTGCAAAAGACCGAAAACTGCGGCGAACATTTACGTTCCAACAGGACAATGACACCAAGCATACAGCCAAATCAAACGTGGAATGGCTTCAGAACAAGAATGTGAAAGTCCTTGAGTGACCGAGCCAAAGCCCAGACTTGAATCCCATTGAGAATCCGTGAAAAGACTTAGATCACTGTTCACCGACACTCCCCATCCAACTTGACAGAGACTGAGCAAATCTGCAAGGAAGAATGGGAGAAAATCCCTAAATCCAGATGTGCAAAGCTGATAAAAGACATACCCAAGAACACTTGAAGCTGTAATCGCTGCCAAAGGCACTTCTACCGAGTAATGATTCAAGGAGTTGAATACTTATTGACGCAAGACATTTCAGCTTGCCATTTTTAATTAATTTGCAAATAACTCTCAAAACATGTTTTCACTTTGTCATTATGGAGAATTTTGTTGAGATCAGTGACAAAATTTTTTACAATTTAATCCATTTTAAATTCAGACTAACACAACAAAATGTGAAAAAGTTCAGGGGTGTAAATACTTTCTGTAGGCACCGTACAATGAGGCAAATGTTTGAGCCTTATTCTTCCGTATGGGTGATTTGAAGTGCATGTACACGCTCTTCGTCCTCGTGTGCTTTAAATAGACGTTTTTCAACAAAGCTTTCGAGCTGAATTTGACCCAACTGACAAGCACCAAGTAATGTTTTTTGAATACACATATAAACGTACGAGTTAGGATGCTAATATACATACATTTCTTGGTACTGCCTGGTAAAAACGGCATGCAAAGTCAGCACAAAATTCAAGTCTTGACAATATCAAAAGTCCAGTACGAGTCAAGTGAATATGCTGAAAAACGGCTATTACTTGAGTTGGCTATTAAAGGGTTAAAAACTCAAAATTGAGTCTGGCAAATACTTGATTCGCATTCAGCATATGAAAATAAGTCTAGTAAGAATGAGTGCCCACCATTAACATTAAATGCTTTAACTGTTCATTTTTTTTTCTTCCAAATTTGGCCCACTTCGCCATATAGTGAAGAATCACGTCAAAAATTTTAAATAATTCATATATGTCGATCCGGATTCGGATCTTCTCCAACATCAAATCAATTCGCCCGTCACACACCCAATCTGTCCGCTAACTTTCGTCAGAATCCGTCCACAACTTTTTGAGATATCGTACGTTTAGACCTATCTCTCAATGGTGAAGAAGCACTGAAAAAGTTCTCGTAGCCGGAACCAGATCCGGAACTTCACCAAAACATAATCAGTTCGTCCTTCTCACACACCCAACCTGCCCACCAAATTTCATCTGAATCCGTCCACAACTTTTTGAGATACCCTGCATGCAAACAAACAAAACAACAGTCATAGACTGGTACTTACGAAATCGTCAACTTGACCTCTGACCTTGTCTAATAAAAGCTGTCTCTAGAGAAGGTAGCGACGCAAACCAGAAGTTTCTACTATGATTCTGTACCAAACCATCAAAAATCGAATGTTTGACCTCACTGTGACCTTGACCTTTGACCGATTTTGACCAAAATCTAATCAGTGCTAGCCATCACCCTCCTGAATCACGTGGTGTAATTTGACATTGGTAGCTTCTTCCGTTCTCGAGTTACCACGGATTAACGTAACGTAAAGGTCACACTCGACGCCCCCCCCCCCCCCCCCCAACTCGAAAGGACGCCGGGGCGAGCGCGATGACATCAGCGCGCACACGCAAAACCTTTACGTGACTCAACGACACGTCTGCTCGAGCGCGCTGCGCCACGTGACGGAGCCGTGACACGGCGGGTGAAATATTTTTTATACAATCTTAAAACGTCTCCCTTACACTGGAATTCTTACAGAAACCTGCAGAGGTGTCCCAAAACCCCAAAGATGCAAACATTGATCACGCAGACCCTAACAATAAAAGGTCCCTCAAGGAGACAGTTTTGGGTTCTCCCGTGCCTGCACGGACCCGCGGCATCACCGGCACCCACATCCACCCTACGCACTCGATGTATTTCTCTCGATAAAAGTGAATTTCAGGTCGAATTCGCTCATTTCAGTGTCGATCAACCTTATGCAGTGTGAAAGGTGGAAACATAATTGAATTTGAAGTTAAAATCAGCGCGGGAAACCGTGTTGAGGTCTCCGGCGCACCACGAGGCGGACAAAAACCATTCGGCACCATTTCACCACGCCGCCCCTCGCCGGAGACACGACACCCAACCAAAGTCTCATAAAACATCCGATTTTACCAGAATTGCGACAACGAGTGTTAAGCATACTTAACCATTACCAAAAGTGAAGACAGAATTGAAATTGACTTTAAAACGAGTGTGTAAGGCCGTGTGTTACAATCCCCCTCATTAGCATAATCTTCAGTTAAGCCTCAGATACTACACCCAACATAAATCTCATAAAACATCCGATTTTTACCAGAATTTCGACAACCGAGTGTTAAGCGTCCTAAGCGATCGCCAAACAAAAGAAAAAATTAAAATCGAAGTTAAAACGAACTCGTAACGTCGACCGAAGCAAAAATACTCCATTTCTCCACAGGAATTTACGGAATTATTAATATTATTTTATCAGAGTCATAAAACCGTAATATTCGGCCATCCACAAACAATCTTTACACCATCCGACGGCTTAGCGAGTCAGGCATGCGACGATAAGCTTTATTGGATGAAAAATGACTTTTAAACACCATCTTTATCAGAAACACAATGCGGCCTACAACTAGGCAAGGCGTTCTGCACCATGGGCGCTAACACTGAAATTTTTAAACAACCGTAACTCGACGAATTGACACAAATTCCGCCGAACTTACCTCGATCTTCCAAACTCACGCTCCGTCAACAATACCTGTGGTAACTTTTCTCGAGTTATCATGTTTTGGATGTTTGACCTCACTGTGACCTTGACCTTTGACCGATTTTGACCAAAATCTAATCAGCGCTAGCCATCACCCTCCTGAATCACGTGGTGTAATTTGGCATTGGTAGCTTCTTCCGTTCTCGAGTTATCGTGCCTACAAACAAACAACAAGCAGTCATAGACTGGTACTTACGAAATCGTCAACTTGACCTCTGACCTGTCTAATAAAAGCTGTCTCTAGAGAAGGTGCGACGCAAACCAGAAGTTTCTACGACGATTCTGTATCAAACCATCAAAAATCGAATGTTTGACCTCACTGTGAACTTGACCTTTGACCGATTTTGACCAAAATCTAATCAGCACTAGCCATCACCCTCCTGAATCACGTGATGTAATTTGACATTGGTAGCTTCTTCCGTTCTCGAGTTATCTGTACCAAACCATCAAAAATCGAATATTTGACCTCACTGTGACCTTGACCTTTGGACCGATTTTGACCAAAATCTAATCACACTAGCCATCACCCTCCTGAATCACGTGATGTAATTTGACATTGGTAGCTTCTTCCGTTCTCGAGTTATCGTGCCTACAAACAAACAAACAAACATACAAACAAACAAACAAACAAACAAACAGAAACGGTAGTCATCAATATACTTCCGAAATCTTAGATTTCGTAAGTAACAAGCAGTCATAGACTGGTACTTACGAAATCGTCAACTTGACCTCTGACCTTGTCTAATAAAAGCTGTCTCTAGAGAAGGTAGCGACGCAAACTAGAAGTTTCTATGATGATTCTGTACCAAACCATCAAAAATCGAATGTTTGACCTCACTGTGACCTTGACCTTTGACCGATTTGACCAAAATCTAATCAGCACTAGCCATCGCCCTCCTGAATCACGTGGTGTAATTTGACATTGTAGCTTCTTCCGTTCTCGAGTTATCGTGCCTACAAACAAACAAACACACACACAAACACACCAACACAAACAACAAACACACAAACAGAGGACGGAAGTGATCAATATACTTACGAAATCTAAAGATTTCGTAAGTAACAAACAAGAAAAAGATGTCGTGCAGGGCACGCTACTTTCAAAATCCACTCCGCTCTCCAAAGGTTGCCATGGTTACATCTAACTGTCCATTTCATTAAGATTCAAATTGACAATCTTAATCAAGCTCAGGTCAATTGGATGAAAATTTATTATGTTTCAAATTGAAATGGATTTTAGAAATTTGACCTTGAGTTGAGCTTTGATCTCAAAAATAGTTGGTTTTCAAATTCAGTGATGCAGTTGTGGCTTCATTTTCAGGTTAATTGGATGAAAAATAACAATTTTAGAAAGTTGACCTCAAGATGACCGTTGACCTCAAATCAATATGCTTCTCAGTTGAGACTACCTCAACAACTTGGTGAAGTTTCATGACGATCGGTTTGGAATTGTGACTTGTAGGCGATTGACAGATGAACAGACAGACAGAATAACAAAATTGAGTGACCAACATACTTCAAAAATCATCGATTTTGCAAGTAACAAACAAATAAACAGACAGGGGTGAAAACATAACCTCCTGCCATCTTTGGTGGCGGAGGTAATAAAATAAATTTTGATAGCAAATTATCGACATAAAAAACTGCCTCGTTTTATTTGTTCTAAATCACTCAAACTCTTGGGTCTCACTCTCAGACATGATCGCTCTTGATCAAACCACATTTCAAAATTGGCCTCCAAAGCCAGTTGCCGACTGAGCATCCTCTCTGTCATGCAAAGTCCTTCCTTGGCACACCTGAGCTCATATCCACCTGCAAGGCTTTCATCCGCTGGCTCCCCTGCCTCACACCTTTCTCAGCTTAACACCGTGGAAACCAAGGCCTTCAAGATCATTGTAATCTCTCGCAATGAAGCTGACTCTATGGGCCTTTCGCTTCGCCATCACCGACAGGCCGGTGCGGTGGTCTCTCTGTCTTCTTCCACCTCCTTTCTGGTCTTGCACCCTCTGCCCTCTCGGTGTTTTGTTCCCTCCACCGGTATCCTCTGGATTCATGCAGTCCAACAACAACCCCCCTGTCTAGTGAAACTCCAAAAAAACCGAATCACTGGTCACCTCCACTCCTTTTTTCCTTTTCCCACCTGTGGAACCAACTTCCACACTCTTCAATCTCATTCTCCAGGTCTTCAAGAGAGCTCTTCACCACCATCTCAAATCATCAACATCCAAAACAATGGTTATTTTCTACACACATTAAACCACCTGCCACCTCCCCCCAAATTTTGCTTCTGCATCCATCTTGTCTACCCCTTGCATTCTCCCCCATCATCGTTACCCACATTCCTTGTTTGTCCGTCTCCTGTCTATTTGCTCTCTCAGCCGTACTGTTGGCATTTCCCCATTCTCCTTCTGTTGTTCTTTTTATGTTGCATTCTCTGTTCTAGCTCTTTCACAAGCAATGACTATGAATTAAAAAAAAGTTCCTACTTGGATTACACAAGTTTGGCTGCAGAGGCTACTCGAAAAGAGTCACAAATTAAAAGGAATAATAAATGGGTGACTGAATTTTATTTGATCCTAAAATTGTAAGTGCAAGTACAATTTAAGAATTTACAAAATGCCATATGCTGCAGGATGTCAAAAACCTCAAAACGATAACCACATAAACCATGATGAACCCAATATGAAGTGAATGGATACGTACCTTCTCGGAAAACTTTGTTGAAATCAAACCCCTGATTTGCAAGAAAGTCAATACTGGAACTCTGGAAATAAAAAGCAATGGGAATATTTTGAAATTGCAATGCTTCAAAAGGAATAAAACATGTCAGTGGAAACATGAACCACATAAATTACTCACCTGGCACACAAAAGTTGTGTCTCGAGAATTACGAAAAAGCGGTCGTGGGAAAAGGTAGAAATTGAAAGCCTTTGTAATATATCTGTAAAACAACCACACCTGCTGATGAAGAGACACAATCAAACAACAATTTGTGTTGACATGTCAGGAAAAATATATAAATGGTCAAAAAAAAGAAAAAAGAGTAAAAATACATGTCAAGATACATTTTAAATGACAAGTCTCTGTTGTGGAAATCCCCGACTTCCCTCTTAATTATCCCCAATCCAAAACTTCAAAAGAAATCAAAAGTATTCGATAAGAAAGAAAATTCAGGAGTAGTAAGGATGCCAATGTGTCTTAAACTTTAATCTGATCTGCTCTCCAGTTTGAGGCTTCACATTCAGACGGCTTCAGGGGGTCACTGCACCGTTTTGTTATTTTTTGTTTTTATTGAATTTCGCCCTGGCGGAGATGGGGGTGATAAGCGCACCTTGGAGTTTCCTTCCCTTTGGTGTACGTATGTATTTCGTGGTGCCAGACTCAGCGCGTCCTCGAAGGACCACAATCCAAGCTTTGAGATTCACGAGTCTGGACAAGCGTACAGGTCAGCTACAACTAAAATTGGATCTTTGTCAGTTGGTGTCTGTGACTTCTGAGTGGCATTACATCAACAGCGTAATGTTTTTGAAACTTGAATTTCAAACAAACAGATACAAAGTCAAATGATGAAGTTCACCATTACATGCAATGTTCAACTCTGATTCCTGCGTTGAGTTATTTCTGCAACCCAGTGTCCCAGTCCTGCCGGTACAACTCACACGTGTTCACCTCGTCCTTCGGGATTGTCGAACGTTTGGCTTGTCTCGGTGTCCACTCATACGATGGCCCGTCCGAGTTGATTTAAAGAGCTCAAAGGAATTCTTTCCCGATGCACAATCTTAATGAGTTTAAAACAACCTCATTACGATCGGCTCCACGCGTTAACAACAGCTCTGGACATAAACACTTCATTCACTCAGTTAAATCCAGCATAGGACGATGTAAACACACAGCTCGTCACATGTCACCCGTCTCTCTACACCTCCCTCTCGCAGGTTTATATAGTATCACAGAACAATTCAGTGCGCTCCAGCAAATGCGATTCTAGTCCATCCTGGAAGTTTCATCTGAGAACATTCCAGCATCTACATGAATCTTACCAGGCAGTTTACTGTACAATACTGCAATCTACAGTCAAAATGAGCTCATTACATCAAGTGGTTTTGATTACAATACTGCCATCGACACTCAAAATTAGCTCATTACATCAAGTTTATATTACATCAAGTGGTGTGCTCCATCAGATGGTGGTCTCCTTGGGTGAACCTGAGGCGATCCCTTCGGGTGGGTGCCTGGAATGTCCTATCTCTAAGAGAGGATGATCACCTGTCTCTGTTATCATCTGAGCTCAAGCGTTTGGACATCGGTATTGCAGCACTCTCTGAGGTTCGGAGATCGGGTTGCGGCGAGATCATGGGGGGTGGTTATACCTACTATTGGTCTAGTTGCTCTGATGGTTACCATGCCCAAGGAGTTGCTGCAGCTGTGTCCAATAAGCTGACTCCAATGATAATTGAGGTAACACCGGTCAACGAGCGTATTATGAGACTAAGGATTTGTCACTCCTTGAGTGTCATTTCCCTTGTTTCTGTATATGCTCTGACTGAGGTGTGATCTCACCATGAAGGACGCATTCAATGCTACGCTTGAGTCTGTGATTGATCAGTGCCCCAGGTAAGATACTCTTCTAGTCTTGGGGGATTTCAATGCATCGACTGGAACTGATAGGGATGGTTATGAGACGTGTTCGTCCCCATGGGGTTGTAACTGCAAACCAGAATAGCATTGTTACTTGACTTTGCAAGAAGTCGTGGATTTAGGGTGGCTGGTTCTTGGTTTCAGCGCCCAAAGGCTCATCACTGGACTTGCTATCCCAACGCTGGTGGTGTGGCAAAGGAGATTGACCATGTGCTCATTGATGGTCGCTGGAGGATGATCCAGAACTGTTGGGTCTACCGGAGTGCTCAGTTCCTCAATACTGACCAGAGGCTTGTTGCAACAACTCTGCAGTTGCAGCTTAAATCCAGGAGAATGGTGCCATCTCAGTGTAGGCTGCATGTTAGCAAGCTCAAGGATGAGAGGGTAGCTGATGAGTATGCGAACAGGCTGAGTGGTGATTTGGGGGGGTCTGGGTGCTTTGGGGGATCCTGAAGAGTTGTGGATTGCCTTCAAGACCACCGTCCTTGATGTTGCCGGTCGATGTCTTGGAACTCACCATAGGGCGAAGAAGAATTTTGTCTC
>CM068953.1:74090623-74119173 GCA_035128595.1 Eptatretus atami
ATTTTACTCCCCATTGGCCCCCATTATGTGTGCTAAATTCAGTTGTGATCACAAAAGTCATAACAAACATCTCCCTCCCCATTCCCATTCCCTCCAACCATCTGCCCTGAAATCGCTACCCCTTAACTGGGTTAGGAGGTTGACCCCATGACACTCCCTTGATACCATTATGTCTGAAAGTTTGGTAGCCCTTCAATTTTACATTCTCAAGATATACAGTTAGATATAAGGGAACGGACAGATAGTCAAACAGGAAAATGGAGTGTGACAATAATGGCAGCTTTGTGTTTGGATCAACTATGTCTGTTGCAGTCGACTGCTTAACAAATGCGACCCCTCGTGGACCAATATTTGGAAGAGATAGCGCAGGCTTGTTGGGCCAAATGACCTCCTCCTGTGTCAAAGTTCCTTTTGTGTCCTTGTTTATCAAATACAAACAGGGAAATTGGAATAAACATGGCAGCAACACAACAGATACAAAATGTACAAAATCGGAATTGCAAAGTTTGCTTTAAGCCCTCTTCACAGACAGCATTATCCGAGGCAGAAGGGGCATTTCATCATCGGTATCGGCAAATACGAACCTGCTTTCGACACCATATCTGGGGACCCTGTGAAAACAAATGCAAAACTCGAACAGCATTCGGTAGAGCACATACCTTTGCCAGACTGAAGTTTACATTTTGTATCCCACTGATAGGTCAGATCTGAATCCAGACCGAAACCAAAATTGAATCGGCTTGTTCGTGTCACATACCCAACTCATCCACTGAGTTTTGTGATAACATGTCCATAACTTTTTGAAATATGCTACATTTCGTTTTTTGCCCCATCTCTCAATGGTGAATCAAAAAAACTCCATTGGGACCACACTCTGTGCAGAGCATTGGTACTGCCTTAGCAGTCTCCTGGGCTATTGGGCACAATCATGATGGGTCACCACTCCAACACAAAGGATACTCAAATGCCTCAATCATCTCAGCAAGCTGGTACTCATTTTGCTCACTTTGAAAGGATGAGTCGATCCCACCTGGTATTAATTCAACAGAAAAAGCAGGGTTTGAACTCAGGACCCGAGGAACCAAAGCCCACCACCATAACCACTAAGCCAACACCAAGCAACAATGACGAATCACTTGAAAAATTCTCGTATCCAGATCTGGATTCGGATCTTCACCAAAATTGAATCGATTCGTCTTTGTCATACACACACACGCAACCTGTCCTCTAAGTTTCATCCAAGTCCATCCATAATCTTTTCAGATATCCTGCTCACAGACAAACACACAAACAAACTAGAAGGGCACTTGGTAGAGCACATACCTCTGCCATGCAATGCCTGATGCACGAGAACATATCGGGCCCAATACATTTTTGAAATATCATGCTATACAGTCCTCGATCGTTTTTGGCCAAATCTCTCAATGGTGAAGAATCACTTTAAAAATTATCAGATCTGGATTCGGATCTTCACCAAAATTCAATCGTTTCGTCCTTGTCACACATCGAGCCTGTCCACAAAATTTCATCCGGATCCGTCCACAACTTTTTGAGATATCCTGCACACAAACAAACAAAGACAGACAAACAGACAGAAGGGGGTGAAAACATAACCTCCTTCAGCTTCGGTGGTGGAGGTAAAAATTTAAAAAAAAACTCTCGTATCCAGGTCCGGATCTGCACAAAAATTGAAGCATTTCGTCCTTGTCACTCCCATCCTGTCCACCAAGTTTTGTCCCAATCAACTGATAACTTTTAGAGATATCATGCTATATATAGTTTTGGCCCTATATATCTCTCAATGGTGAAGAATTATTGTATCGGGATCCAGATCTTAATGAAAATCGAATAAATTAGTCCTTGTCATACACCTAACCTGTCCAGCAAGTTTCATCCGAATACATCCATAACTTTTTGAGATATCCTGCTCACAGGCAAACAGACAGACGGACAAACAGCGGTGAAAACATAACCATTGCAAACATTGTTTGTAAAAACATGCGGGAAACTAAGCACTACACACGCAGAAGGGCAGAAAAGCATTATCAGAATAAAAGAAAGTGATTGTAAAGGAAAACAATTTGTTCATGGCACCTTTTGTTATCCTCAAATGTGATGTTACATCATGAAATCCGTCATCTCAAAAATCACACATCTCACTCATTTCAGAAAGGATGCTAACATTATTAACAACAGGTCTCAGAAATTAATCCAAGCGAGCGATAGGTGCAAGGCCATTTCCAATATCCACAATGATCTGGCCATTTCCTTAAAATCGTCACCTTGCTAAGACCTTTGTCAGGACTGTTACTCATGTTCTCTTAATCCTCTATATATTTGCATCAAAGCAATGATGCCTGTTGGTCGGAGATAAGACCTGCAGCTCATCCCCATGAGAGTCCAAAGCAATTCATCATCTCCTGCCAGCATGATATGCCCGATACAGCTTCTGCGCTAGCATGGGAATTCGAAACGCGCCTGTGACACCAGGATACAATGGTTTATGATCACAAGGAGGCCTCTGTGATTGCTTTATTTTTAAAGTGACAAGATATTATGTGATAAGTTAATACCACCGACGGAGAGTGTGCACGCTTCAGAACATCTTAAGCGAGATCCATTCTATGCAACCGTATGATTGCGACGTTAATAAGCCATTACATAGATGATAGGAACAGGGTGGCCCAAAATATTTGCAGGTTGATGAGCAGTGATGTTTGTGTAGACATGTTTGTGTACCAGGGTTTATTTTAAGGAAATTTTTAGAACTGAACAAATCTTTGAGGCAGGGGCCATGGCCCAGTGTTTGAGATTCTCTGAGTCTGAGAAGCATTTGTAATAGCATTTTATATTTTCAAGTTTGGTAGCCTAGTTTCAAATAGCATTTTTTTAAAATTTTTAAACAATTTAAATTGTTTAAAAAATTAAATAGAGATCAATTTAAATCAAATTTTTAAACATTTTATAGATTTTAAGTTCCTTTGTATCCTTTGACAAGGTACATAACACAGGATGCCTCACTGGAGTCTATAAAATTAGAAAATATATATCTAGTCTAATATATATCTGATATACTAAAAATATATATCTAGTCTAATATATATCTGATATACTAAAAATATATATCTAGTCATATAAACACAGTGTTATAAGTTTTAACCATCTTAGTATTTGACAAAAATTTTAAAACAAAGTACTAATCAGCAAACATTTGTGTATGTAAAATTAAAAATAAACTTCTTGTCATATAAACAGTAAATAAAGGTACTTTTGCTTTTCAGTATCATGGTCATGCATTGACTTCTTGTTTCTTTATATATGACATTGGAGTTTTTATTATAAATTATAGTACTGCACAAATTGATTTAGAACTGCACAAATTGATTTAGAACTGCACAAATTGATTTAGAACTGCATAAGTAGGGGTCTACTGCACATTAAAATAAACCCTGTTGTGTACATACATCACATTGTATATCAAGACAATGTTGTAAAAACAAACAAACTGCCAAATGCATTTTTGGACACGGTGAGCAAGTTGCTGCTTTATACTCATTGTAAGGCTTATCAATTGTCATTGGAGTATGCGTCATCATTTTGGGGGTCACGGAATTACAATACCAGATATCATGATTGTTGCATTAATGGGGTATGCGAACTTCCGCTCGTCCGCCACATATGTGGGGCATGGTCCCAGGATAGATTGGGTGAACTTGAAGCCACGCATTGGAAAATGGAAACCTCGTGTTTTTCCAAAGGCTCCTGGATTTCCTGGCCACCCCGAGGTGGGCAGACAAAATGTGTCCACATCTTTACTCTAATAATAAGTAGTTTTAATAGACCAGGCTCAAAGGCATGGATGGGGTTTGATTGTGAATCGTGAATGTGGGGGGTGCTGCGGAGCAGAAGCGGAGGGAGGAGGGGGTATTAAATCATAAAAGAAGGGGGGGGTAGCGAGGTAAATACAGCCTTATGGGTCTTACTGTGGATCTACCTATTTTATTGACGTGCGACCTTGCACGTATAGCCACAAAGCCGTGCCACACCAAAGTGAAGACTCAGTGGCCTTTTCCAAAGCATTTTGACTCAATTTTCATTCCACAAAACACTATTACTTACAAAATCGAAGATTTTTCAAGTATATTGGTTAGTAGATTTTGTTATTCTGTCTGTCTGTCTGTCAATTAATCGCGTACAGGTTACAATTCTAAACCGATCGTCACGAAACTTCACCACGTGGTAGAGTTTGTCATAAGCAAGGAGCTTATTGTTTTTGAGGTCAAAAGGTCAACATAGGTCAAAGGTCAACAACTAAGGTGAGATTTCTAAAATCCTCAATTTTCATCCAATTAACTTGAAATTTGAAGAGGATTTATATTTCACATAAATGAATTCAACCAGCCAATTATTTTTGAGGTCAACATTGACCAAAAGGTCAACATAGGCCAAAGGTCATCAACTTAGGTGAGATTTTTTAAATCCTCAATTTTCATCCAATTGACTTGAAATTTGAAGAGAATTTATATTTCAGGTCACTGAATTCAACCAGCCAATTATTGTTGAGAACAAATTTGTTTTAAGGATTTTGTAAGTATCGTGCTCTGCATGACGTTTTCTTCTTGCTTTCTCTTTTATTACAGTGTTGAAGGCTGTTGCTGGAGCTTGTACAAAATACATGCAACGATGACATGAACATTAGAGAACAATCACCACCAGACATTGGATTTTCAACCTAGGATATCCGAGGATCGTGAGCTAAGTACACAGATGGAAATGCCAAGCAGGCGAGCCAGATGAAAAATAACAAAACTGTAAGCATAAGTGAATTACTCTGCATGATATTTATATAAAAATTAATGACAATTTATTTTATGATGATTTATCCATAAAATGCGAAAACATTGAAAGAATATGTACGTGATCAAAACAAGAGATTTTAGCTTCATTGCTAAGTCTTATTGTTATTACAATAATTGGGAATTAATTAATTTTTTCTAAGTTGTGTGTGTTTGCAGCTAAGAGAACATCTGATTTAAAATATAACATTTTTGAAGTCAGGGGAATGAGGTGTAGGTCAGGGGTATGGTGTTAGATTTGAAGTCCATGGCCTAATTGGTGAAAGTTTAATTCTGTTTATACCCAAAAGGGGTATACTCGTTGATTAAAAGCATTTCTTCCAACCAGGGAGCCCCCTACAGGGAATGGAGGTCAACCCTTTTGCCTCGATCAAAGAGCAAATTGGATTTGAGATGAAAAATAATTAAAATGTTGAAATCACAAAATGTACACTGGAGAATGGTTATTGCTATCATAAATATGATACACAAGCTTGGCCGAACTAACGTCCTCTCCAAAGAGAAACCTTCTTTGATTGCAAAGAAATAAATCAACTCTTCTTCATCCATTTAAGACTTGCAGTACAAGCGGTGAGTTTGTTACCGCTTCCTCTGTTCGTTACAAGGAGTTGGGCAGGTCTGTTCAAAACTACTCGTACTTGAAATGTGAAAATAATCCTAAACTACTTCTTTAACACTGACTCACACTTGTTGAAATTAAATAACAACCCTGAAATGACCCACACAATCAGTCAAATACTCATAACTTCAAATTTCAGAAACAATAGTCCATGCCACTTCAAAAGGAAATTTGCAACTATTTTTCAGCAAAAAAAAAAACAATACGGATGAATAAATTTAACTTATTAAATCAAGCGAAATCTGTTTCATCTCAATCATTTGCTCGACTGTGGAACAAGTTAAAAAATTTTTTACGAGGTCACCATAACCTTGGTGTAATAGTACGAGGGCCTCTGGAAAGTTTCTGCAAACTTAGAAAACACTAAACCGTGGTTGAAAGTGCACGCTAATGACAAAATAGGACAATTCAGGGTCAGTAGCAGGAACAGATCTTCAGATGCTCATTATGACTCACATACCGAGCCATTCACTGAAATCGCAACAATGCTCTAATTTTTTAGAGGTTCCCGGCAGTTCGTGATTCATAAGGGAAAATAAAAAGTCCTGTGAAAAACCACAAATACGTGATGCACATGGCCGCAAAATCACTTTGCTGTTTCAAACCCTTCTCAGAGTTCCTCCAGAAAGATGTTCACACTTAGCACACACATGATAATCCCAATTCTACACACCACCTCAGCTACCGGACCAGTTTCATCACTTATCAGCGAATCATCAGCAACAGTGCAGACAGCAATGCATACCAACGAGGCTCCCAAGCATGTACCACGTGCAAACGTCAAAAGCAGTCTATACATAAATATTAAAGAAAGACCCACCCACATCTCTCATCTGTGAATGGAGGGAAGAGCCAATCAGCTCTCACCTACACAAACGCTAACCTTGCGTAGGCCTTCGTAGGTTACTTTATGCAGCTTCTTTGCTAAAGAAGTGTGGGAGATGTCAAATATATATATATATATATATATATATATATATATATATATATATATATATATATATATATATATATATATATTGTTGCGGTTCTGGAAACCGCATCCCTCCAACACCAATGGCATCTCACATACAGTGGTCCCCAGACAGTTATTTCATTAATATACGTTCAGATAGTCCCTTCCTTCTTGTGTCATGGGACAAACAGGACAAGTGCGTTGTGTGAATCTCATAGTTAGGTCTGATTATATCTCTGAACTTATTCCTATTCTTTTTTTCTCTATTCCTGAGGTAAATCCAAGCAATGGGTCCTTGTGAGGGCCAGCGGGCGCTGCGCTCAGACACATACCTGTGAAAACCGCGGCTGCACCCTTCGCTGTGAGAATGTGTCCTCACAGAAGACCAAAAGTCACAAAACACCAAGCGCCCACGCTGCACGGAACATGTGCAGCATAGCGGTAATTTCCACGCATTCGGCAGAATAGATAGGAGGATAACCAGCATGACGGCGGCTGCAGGAATGCCGTGCCGAGGAAATAGAAGGAACAACACACCAGATGCTAACAACGTACAGTACGCACGCAGCGCACTCTTTTCAACCCATTTCTGAGTCGAATAATTATATCTATCTTCTTTTCAATCCAAATCTCCATTTAATACTTACATCTATCCTCTTTTCAATCCATGGCTACATCTAATAATTTTTTCTAATCTATTCCCTCAATTCCTGGCATAGATCAGGGCTGGCACCACGCACATCACTGCTTTTGATGAATCACCGCATGCTCAATGGCAGCGGACCCAGGTACAGCCCTGGGGTAATTTATTATCGCATATAGAGCAGGGCACGAATGGCACACATCTTGTTCGAGTCTGTGCACAGGTTTACCATTGCATCTTACCATCAGTCTTCGCTGACCACCGCGGCCGCGGGTATCTCCTGCGGACAGCAAACGCCCTCTCGCCTCTCCGCACGGCGAGGCTGCAGCCAGGCCTAGGCGTGCTGTACATGTCAGGCCGCATGGCTTACAGACAGGCAGGGCATTGACCAGCGCTGACTGCCGGTCGCCGTGGACAGCCCCAGGAGTTCAGTACAGGGCGATTCGTGCCACGGTGCTTGGAGCGAGGCGATTCCGCAGCTTGGAACCATCTGGCCGGAAGTAAAGCGGAGCTGCTTCCAGCCATCACGGCTGGGCCATGTGCTGGCCAGGGCCAAACAAGAGCGCCCGCTTCGGGAGATAACACATCGCTTCGGGTCGTCGCCCTCACCCGCACCATAGGGTCTATAAAAGGACGTGTCACGGGGCTGTCTGTCGTCGTATTTCCTGCTCAGCATTCCTCGTCTGCTGATTCTGCCTTCATCACCAACTGGTCTGCTGACTCCGCCTTCTTCACCGCCTTGCCGCTGACTCCACCCATCCACCCACCAACCTGATCCTGTCTGCCACTCCGCCCATTCCTTTTGACTCCGCCTTTCTCCACCCACTGGCTTCTGACTCCGCCGAGAGTCCTTCCTTCACGCCTGTCGGTCGCGCCCCATTCTCTGGATCGATGCTTCGCTGTTTGAAGTGCCACGAAGTGGGAGACGATGCCAGCTGTCAGGGAGGTATCGCCCAAGCGGAGCACCACCCAAAACGTATTGGTGGTGCAGTCGGTCAATCGTGCAAGGTATTGAGAGACTGTTAGCCTCATCTCCTCTCTCTTTCTTCTCATTAACTCCTCTTCATCGGTGTGGTGTGTGTGTGTGTGTGTGTCATGGCACCTGTCCTCATTTAACTTAAGAGTGAATAAGAATTATATCGGGATAACTCTGCTCTGTGTCTGCTTTTGTAAGATGCTTGTCTTGTTGTCGCACCACACATTTCTTCCTATCCCTGCTTACATACAACAATAAACTCTATTCACTGTGCCACCTATTTTTCCTCGCCTGCCTGAAATAAATCCTTTGTGGAAATGTTCCCAGCTCGTTTTTGTCTTATCTTTCATTGATCCAGCATAGTCCGTATCCTAACCTAGCCGGGACTTTATTCCAAACTATCTGTTCCTTTTGCCGGTACGTCCTTGGCAGTGTCGCTCGGCTGCATCTGATCCGGTAAAGTGATCCTGTTCAGCCAAGGTGTATCGAGGGCGTGTCCCCGGCAATTATGTCATGTGATTATTTTTTAGGTAACCGGATACACTAGACGGAGGACCCTAAGTCATGTTGTTGAGTTATTGGCGTTCACGGTCGGTTGGCGACCCGCACGTTACGGATTTATTCTTGTGCGACGGCCTGCAATTCCGGGGAGTCTGGTGGGAACCCCAGATAGCTCTCCCCCGGTGGTGGTCTTCTCACCCATCCCCTGGCCGCAACAATATAATATATATATATATATATATATTATTATATATATATATATATATATATAAAATATATACCTATATAAAAGAGTGTGTATTTGTGTGTTTGTGTATTTGTCTGTCCGCCTTCATAAGGATGATTTAAGGGGTTTAAAGGTCAATCTGTTAACCCTGCATGTTCGCAACGGTCTATTTTCCAGGATTAAAAAAAAAAACCAAGTCAAAAAACTTTTTCATGAAAGAGTAATTACGTCTCTTCTATTGGAAATATGGACGGTGACTTGCAACCGGGCCTCAAATGCGGTGGACAGAACATTAAAAAACAAACAAAAAAAACACCACAAATACAAGGCACGAAGGTGAAATTCGCGACATGGGATGTGCAACATGCGCAGAGTAAAACTATTGTTCATTTACATCCGTAGGTTGTCTAATAAATAAAGCACACCTGACGCTAAGCTGAGACTTGATTTGGTATGCTCATGAGCTGCAACAGCAAATAAAAATGTTCCAGAAGATAAAGGAAATATTAACACATTTGTACATCCAGTGTTTTAAAATAACGCTTCTTGCTACGAAACATCATATCTTCCAGTCTCCTTGAATATTTAGAATAAAATAATTCCAACACCATTTATGACGGGGTTTATACGATATCCAATATATATATATATATATATATATATTATATTATATATATATTATATATATATTATATATATTATATATATGTACATATATATTATATATATATTATAATATATTTATATGTATATATAGATATAATATATTATATATATTATATATATATAATATATATATTATATATATATATATACAGGGGCTGCAAAAGTAGGTATCAGTAAGGTATACGTTTTGTTTTCATTACTGTATACCTACTTTTGCAGCCCCTGTATATATATATATATATATATATATTATATATATTATATATATATTATATATATATATATATATATTATATATATATGAAGACCACAGGGGAAAACCAGAGATGTCACTTTTTATAATTTCAGGGTTATTGCACCTGCCAATAGTTGGCAACATAAGGTTTCCTCTCACAATATTATTTTAACAAATAACCAGGGGTGTCACATAATTTTATGGTATAAAGTTTAGCCGTGCAATGAAAAACAAGTGTTGTCAAAGCTGAACAAGTAGAAACCCAGAGTTGTCAGTACTTTACTCCTGGTTATCTCCCTTTCATTCATGTTAACTGTTCACCATAATATTCAGAATTGAGAAACTAAAAAATGAAAGGTTGTAAAACTTTCACAGCATAAACTCTGAGCACTACAATGGCCTATTTGGTTATACCACCGTAGTTGGTGCATATCGTGGTTCAAGCCTGGTCAAACCTTTATTGACTTTTATGGGACCCACGCCGTGGCTTAATGGTTAGCACGTCTGAGTACCCATCCTCATTCGATGTACCCACCGCCCAATCAACCTGCTTAGTATATAGGGAGTCACATGAGGTGACTTTGGCTATCGCGGGGGTGGTTTATCCTTGGTTCCTCCCTCGGTTTCCATCATATTAAGTAGTACGGAGTAAGAAATGGAGAATCCGTCGTCATATAAGCGAAATACCCTTGAGTATGGCATTGACACCAATCAAACAAAAAAACAATGACCGTTTAATGTTGAAAAAATAATCTGTGATCACCAAAGTCATGTAATGTATGCTAATAACCAACAAGCATGAATTTGCTACACATCCTGGGTAAAAATGCATGGCATTATTAAACAAGGGAATAACCAGTGATGTCAGTTTGCAACATTGATTCGTTCTTTGCTCTTAAATTAAATAACACAGAAGCTTGGCAAATGCTACATGCTTAATTTGATCGGCCAATGATCACTCTTCCTTTACTGGAAAGAAATCTATATGACAGTTATTAAACAGTCCACCAAAGTCTTGAAACTTTGTTTTTCAGTTTCTTCAAAATTGACTTATCCTGACATCTCTGGTTTTCCCCTTGTGGTCTTCATATATATATATATACCATGCCTTCAGAAAGTATTCACACTCCTTGAATTTGTCACATATTGGTGTGTTACAGCTTGAATTTAAAATGCATTAAATTAAGATTTTTGTCACTGATCTACACATAATACCCCGGAATGACAAAGTCGAATTTTCTTTTCAAATCTTTTTCCAAATCAATTAAAAATGAAAATCTGAAATGCCTTGTGTCAATAAGTATTTAACCCTTTTGCAATGACACTCCAAATTCAGCTCAGGTGCATCCAATTTCCTTTTATCATCCTTGAGATGTCTCCATAACTTGATTGGAGTCCACCTGTGGCTAATTCAATTGATTGGACATGATTTAGAAAGAAACACACCTTTCTCTATAAGGTCCCAGAGTTCAGAGTGCATGTCAGAGCAGAAACTCCACCATGAAGTCCACGGAACTGTCCGTAGAACTCCGAGATAGAATTGTGAGGAGACATACGAGGTCCTTCTAAAAAGTAACGGGACTGAGCCTACTGTGAGCTCCACTTACACAACTTGAATGAACGGGTTGTGTCACAGTCTTTCACAACATTCCAGCAACATATATATGATTGGTGATGGTTGACTGCGCTCATTGTGTGATTTTTTACAGGTCGTGCTTTACACATTGTCTAGTCTGAGTCGTCGTGCTATGAGTCGTGAGCAGAGAGCCAATCTGAAGTTTCTTGCCAAGCTTGGAAAAACACCATCCGAATCCTTCGCAATGCTGCAGCAAGTCGACGGGAAAGAAACGATGTCATGTACACATGCATTTGAATGGCACAAGAGGGTCAATGAGAGACGGGAGGAGGTTGAAGACGATCCACGGTCTGGAAGACCTTCAACGAGCAGAACAGCGGACAACATCGAGCCTGTGAAGCAGATGGTGCGCGCAGATCGTCGACTCATGGTGCGGATGATTGCTGAGGAACTTTTCATCAACAAGGACACTGTCTGGAGCATCATCACTGAAAATCTCGAAATGCGCAAGGTGTGTGCAAAGATGGTCCCCAAGCTGTTGGCCGAGTACCAGAAGCAGCAAAGAGTCACTGTCTGTCAAGACATTATCGAGCGCCTCGAGGACGATCCAGACCTGCTCGGGAGAGTCATTACTGGCGATGAATCGTGGATATTCGAATACGATCCCCAGACCAAAAGGCAGAGTTGTCAGTGGGAAAGTCCGGCATCACCAAGACCAAAGAAAGCAAGGATGTCCAATTCGAAGGTCAAGGTGATGCTCATCCCGTTTTTTGACATCAAGGGCATCGTCCACTTCGAGTTTCTACCACAGAGTCAAACAGTGAATCAGTACGTGTAGAAGGAGATCCTCTGGCGCCTCATGAAATCAGTCCGGGACAAGAGGAGGGATATGTTGGGAGAACAACGCCTGAGTGCTCCACCATGACAACGCCCCTGCTCACAGTGCCCTGAGCATCCGACAGTTTCTGGGAGAAGGAACTTGCCAACTCTGGAGCAACCCCCGTATTCGCCAGACTTGGCTCCTTGTGATTTTTTCCTATTCCCCAAGTTCAAGGGGGTGATCAAGGGACCGATTTCCTGATGTGGAGGCCATCAAAAGGGCCGGACGACGAGCTCGGAAGATTCCAGAAGAAACCTTCGGGGGTGCATCGAAGTGTGGAAGAAGAGGATGGGCAAGTGTGTGAGACTGGAGGGAACTATTTGAAGGGACAAGCTGTGATTTCAATATATTTTTTGGAATAAAATTTCTGTAAAGTCACCCCATTACTTTTTAGATGGACCTCGTAGATCGGGAGAAGGGAATGAAACAATTTCAGGAGTGTTCAAAGTTCCCAAGAGCACAGTGAGTTCCACCATTAGGAAATCAAAGGAATATGGAACTACTCAGACTCTTCTGAGAGCTGGCCGTCTGCTCAAACTAGGCAAGAAGGACCTTGGTCAGGAAGGTGATCAAGACCCAAATGGCCACTCTGACAGAATTACAGAGTTCCTTGGCTAAGATGGGAGAACCTGGCGAAAGGACAATAATGTCTTCAGCACTTCACAAATCAAGGCTTAATGGGAGAGTGGCCAGAAGGAACCCGCTGTTGAGAAAAAGGCACATGACAGCATGCTTAGAGTTTGCAAAAAGGCACAAGAAACACTCTGAGAGCATGAGGCAAAAGATTCTGTGGTCTGATGAGTTGAAAATTGAAGTCTTTGGCGTGAATGCAAAGTACTATGTCTGGCAGAAATCGAGCACCTCTCATCACCCATCGAACACCATCCCCACCGTGAAGCATGGTGGTGGCAGCATACAAGCTATGGGGATGCTTTTTTAGCAGCAGGGACTGGGAAACTTGTAATGGTAGATGGAACAATGAATGGAGCCAAATACAGGAAAATCCTTGAGGAGAACCTGCTTCAGAGTGCAAAAGACCTTAGACTGCGGCAAAGAACAAAGACTTATGTTCCAACAACACAATGACCTCAAGCAAGCAACACTGGAATGGCTTCAGAACAAGAACGTGAAAGTCCTTGAGTGGCCCAGCCAAAGCCCGGACTTGAATCCCATTGATAATTAATCTGTGGTGACACTTGTAGATTGCTGTTCACTGACACTCGCCATGCAGCTTTTTTTTTCACAGTTGAGGCTCGTATAAGAGCTAACACACAGAAAGTAACAACAAGGGGGCCAGGAGACAAGAGGGGAAGGAGAGGGAAGGAAAAACAGTGGGGAACAGAGACATGAGGAGATCTGTGGAAGGGAAGAGGGATGAGGCAGGCAGGGTACGCAGGTAAGCAAGATGGACACTACAGGTAACTTTCAGGTCCTTACACGAACAGGGACTTTCAGGAAGGAAATCAGGGAATTTGAAGGATGTGGGTTTGGGGTGCATTAGCGGGGGTAGAAAAGATCATGGTTTTGGATGGGGGAAGATAAGAGATGGTGGTGAGCAGATATTTTGAAGACCTGGAGGGAAGAGTGGGATTAAAGAGAGGGTAGGAGTTTGTTCCAAAGGCGGTAAAAAGAGGAATGAAAGAGTGAAGGTGAGCAGTGATTCTGGATTTTGGTAGTTTTACCAGGAGGGGGTTGCTGGTGGACCTTGTGCGACCTGTGGAAATATGGGGGAGACATATCTCAGACAGAGCAGGGGTGAGGGGTGCGAGGCCAGAGAGGAGATGGTAGAAGACAGAAAGACCACCGACCTGCCTGCGGTGAGAGAGTTTGAGACCCAAAGACTCAGCCTCATCGTGGGAGATACCAACGATCCTAAATGCGTTGGTTTCCACAGCGTGAAGCCGAGAAAGGTGAGAGGTGGGAGCACCAGCCCAAAGGGGAGAGCAGTACTCCATCAGGCTGCAGATGAAAGCTTTGTATGTGGTTAGAAGGTCATGTGTGCCAAGACTTTGCCTGATGGACGATGCCCAGTTGGCAACTGGCTTTGGAGGCCACATTGGAAATATCACTATCATGGCAGATAGTGAGACCCAGAAGCTTGAATGAAAGGACTTCTTCAAGAGGATTGTTGAGAAAGTAGATAAACAAATGTACAAAATTCGGAATTGCAAATTTGCATTTAAGCCCTCCTTCACAAGACAGCATTAGTCCGAGGCAGAAGGGGCATTTCATCCATCGTATCGGCAAATACGAACCTGGCTTTCGACCCTATATCTGGGGACCCGTAGAAAACAAATGCAACTCGAACAGCATTCGGTAGAGCACATACCTTTGCCAGACTGATAGTTTACATTTTGTATCACACTGAAGGTCAGATCTGAATCCAGACCGAAACGCAAAAATTAGATCGGCTTGTTCGTGTCACATTACCAACTCATCCACTGGTTTATGTGATAACATGTCAACATAACTTTTTGAAATATGCTACATTTCGTTTATTTTGCCGCCATCTCTCAATGGTGAATCAAAAAAACCTCCATGGGCCACACTCTGTGCAGAGCATTGGTACTTGCCTTAGCAGTCTCCTGGGCTATTGGGCACAATACATCTGATGGGTCACACTCCAACACAAAGGATACCAAATGCCTCAATCATTCAGCAACTGGTACTTTCATTTTGGCTCACTTTGAAAAGGATGAGTCGAATCCCACTGGTATTAAATTCATTCAGCAAAAGCAGGGTTTGAACTCAGGACCCGAAGGAACCAGAAGCCCACCACGCATAACACTAAGCCAACACCAGCAACAATGACGAATCACTTGAAAAATTCTCGTATCCAGATTGGATTCGGATCTTCACCAAAATGAATCGATTCGTCTTTGTCACACCACACACACACACACACTACACACAGCAACACAGTCCACACACACGCAACCTGTCCTCTAAGTTTCATCCAAGTCCATGCCATAATCTTTTCAGATATCCTGCTCACAAGACAAACACACAAACAAACTAGAAAGGGCACTTGGTAGAGCACATACCTCTGCCATGCAATGCCTGATGACGAGAACATATCGGGCCCAATACATTATTTGAAATATCTGCTATACCAGTGCCTCGATCGTTTTGGCCAAATCTCTAATGGTGAAGAATCACTTTAAAAATTATCCTCTGGAATTCGATCTTCAGCCAAAATTTAATCGTTTCGTCCTTGGTCACATCATCGAGCCTGTCCACAAAAATTTCATCCGGATCCGTCCACAACTTTGATGAGATATCCTGCACACAAACAACAAAAGACAGACAAACAGACAGAAGGGGGTGAAAACCTAACCTCCTTCAAGCTTCGAGTGGTGGAGGTAAAAATTAAAAAAAACCTCTCTATCCAGGTCCGGATCTGCATCTAAAAATTTGAAGCATTTCGTCCTGTCACTCCGCATCCTGTCCACCAAGTTTTGGTCCCAATCAACTGGATAATTTTAGAGATATCATGCTATATATAGTTTTTTGGCCCTATATATCTCTCATGGTGAAGAATTATTGTATCGGGATCTCATCTTAATTGAAAATCGACATAAATTAGTCCTTGTCATACACCTAACCTGGTCCGAGGCAAGTTTCATCCGAATACAATCCATAACTTTTTTGAGACTATCCTGCTCACAGGCAAACAGACAGACGACAAACAGCGGTGAAAACATAACCATATGCAAAATGATGTTTGTAAAAACATGCGGAGAAATAAGCACTACACACGCAGAAGCGGCAGAAAAGCCATTATCAGAATGAAAAGACTAAGTCGGATATGTATAAACGGAAAACATTTTGTTCATGGCACCTTTTTGTATCCCTCAAATGTGATGTTACATCATGAAATCCGTCATCTCAAAAAATCACACACCATCTCACTCATTTCAGAAAGGATCCTAACATTATTAAAAAGGTCTCAGAAATTCAATTCCAAGCGAGCGATTGTTGGTGCACGGCCAAATTGATCCAATATAACACCAATGATCTGGCTGCATTTCCTTAAATCGTCACCTTGCTTAAGCACGCTTTGTACAGGACGTGTTACACTCATGTTCGCTTAATCCTATATATTTGCATCAAAGCAATGAATGCCTGTTGGTCGGCAGTAAGACCTGGCATGCTCAATCACCGCCATGAGGAGTCCAAGCAAAATCATCATCTCCTGCCAGCACTGAATTGCCCGATATCCAGCTTCTGCGCTAACATGGGAATATTCGACGCCCTCGTGAACCAGGGATACCAATAGGTTTATGGATCACAGAGGAGGCCTCTGTGATCACTGCTTTTATTTTTAAAGTGAGCAAGATATTATGTTGATAAGTTTACAAATTATGACCGACGACCCCGACGGAGAGTGTGCACGCTTCAGAGACATCTTAGCGAGATCCATTTCTATGCCATCCGATGATTGCGACGTTAATAAGCCATTACATAGATGATAAGGAAGCAGGGTGGCCCCAAAATATTTGCAGGTTGATGAGCCGTGACTGGTTTGTGTAGACATGATTGTGTACCAGGGTTTATTCTTAAGGAAATTTTAGAAACTGAACAAATTTTGAGGGCAGGGGCCATGGCCCAGTGTTTGAGATTCTCTTCTGATCTGAGAAGCATTTTTTATAGCATTTTAATATTTTTCAAGTTTGGTAGCCTAAGTTTTCAAATGCAATTTTTTTAAAAATTTTTAACACAATTTAAATTGTTTAAAAAATTAAGATAGAGATCAATTTAAATCAAATTTTTAAAACATTTATAGATTTTACCGTTCATTTGTATTCTTTGACAAGGTACATAACACAGGATGCCTCACTGGAGCTATAAATTAGAAAAATTATATCTAGTCTAATATATATCTGATCATGCTAAAAATATATATCTATCCTAATTATATCTGATATACTAAAAATATAATATCTAGTCCATATAAACACAGTGGTTATAAGTTTTAAACCATTAGTATTTGACAAATTTTTTAAAAAAAGTACTAACAGCAAACCATTTGTGTATGTAAAGCATTAAAAAATAACTTCTTGTCATATAAACAGTTAAAATAAGGTACTTTTGCTTTTCAGTATCATGGTCATTGGCATTGACTTCTTGTTTCTCTTTACTATATGACATTGGAGTTTTTATTATAATTACTGTACTGCAAGCAATTGATTTAGAAACGCACAAAATTGATTTAGAACTGCACAAATTGATTTAGAACTGCACCAGATTGGATTTAGAACTGCATATAGGGGTCTACTCACATTAATAAACCCTGTTTGTTGTACATACATCAACATTGTATAGTCAAGACATGTTGTAAAAACAACACTGCCAACTGGCTTTTTGGACACGGTGAGAAAGTTGCTGCTTTATACTGCATTGTAGGCTTATCAATATCTGTCATTGGAGTATGCGTCATCAATGGGGGTACACGGAATTACAATAACCAGATATGCATGAATTTGTTTGCATAATGGGGTATGCGAACTTCCGCTCGTCCGTCACATATGTGGGGCATGGTCCCCAGGATAGATTGGGTGAACTTTGAAGCCACGTCATTGGAAAATGGAAAACTCGTGTTGTTTCCCAAAGGCTCCTGGATTTCCTGGCACCAGCCGAGGTGGCAGACAAAATGTGTCCACATCTTAACTCTAATAATAAAGTAGTTTTAATAGACCAGGCTCAAAGGCATGGATGGGGTTTGATTGTGATCGTGAATGTGGGGGTGCCTGCGGAGCTAGAAGCGGAGGGAGGAGGGGTATTAAATCATGAAAAGAAGGGGGGGTAGCGAGGTAAAATACAGCTTATGGTCCTTACTGTGATCTACCTATTTTATCTGACGTGCGACCCTTGCACGTATAAGCCACAAGCCGTGCCACACCAAGGTGAAGACTCAGTGGCCCTTTCCAAAGCATTTTGACTCAATTTTTCATTCCACACAAACACATTACTTACAAAAATCGAAGATTTTTCAAGTATATTGGTTAGTAGATTTCATTGTTTCTGTCTGTCTGTCTGTCAATTAATCGCGTACAGGGTTACAACCATTCTCCAACCGATCGTCCACGAAACTTCACCACTGGTAGAGTTTCGTCATAAGCCAAGGAGCTTATTGTTTTTGAGGTCAAAAGGTCAACATAGGTCAAAGGTCAACAACTAAGGTGAGATTTCTAAAATCCTCAATTTCATCCAATTTACTTTGAAAATTTGAACAGAGGATTTATATTTTCACATAAAATGATTCAACGCAGCCAATTTTATTTTTTGAGGTCAACATTGAACCAAAAGGTCCAACATAGGCCTAAAGGTCATCAACTTAAGTGAGATATTTTAAATCCTCAATTTTCCATCAATTGACTTGAAATTTGAAGAGAATTTATATTTCAGGTCACTGAAATTCAACCAGCCAATTATGTTGAGAAACAAATTTGTTTTTAAGGATTTATTGTAAGTATCGTGCTCTGCATGACGTTTTCTTCTTGCTTTCTCTTTTATTACAGTGTTGAAGGCTGTTGCTGGAGCTTGTACAAAATAACAATGCCAACTGATGACATGAACATTAGGACAATCACGTCAACCAGACATTGGGATTTTCAACCTACGATATCCGAGGATCGTGAGAGCTAAGTACACAGATGGAAATGGCCAAGCAGGCGAGCCAGATGAAATACAAAACTGTAAGCATAAGTGAATTACTCTGCATGATATTTATATAAAAATTAATGACATTTTTTTATGATGATTTATCCATAAAATGCGAAAAACTTGAAAAGAATATGTACGTGATCAAAACAAGAGTTTTACTTCTTGCTAAGTCTTATGTTTATTACAATAATTGGGAATTAATTTATTTTTTCTAAGTTGTGTGTTGTTTGCAGCTAAGAGAACATATGATTTAAAATATAAAATTTTTGAATCAGGGGAAATGAGGTTAGGTCAGGGGTATGGTGTTAGATTTGAAGTCCATGGCCTAATTGGTGAAAGTTTAATTCTGTTTATACCCAAAGGGGTTTACTCGTTGATTAAAAGCATTTCTTCAACCAGGGAGCCCCGCCTACAGGGAATGGAGGTCAAACCCTTTTGGCCTCGATCAAAGAGCAAATTGGATTGAGACTGAAAAATAATTAAAATGTTGAAATCACAAAATGTACACTGGAGAATGGTTATTGCTATCATAAATATGATACAACAGCTTGGCCGAGACTAACGTCCTCTCAAAGAGAAACCTTCTTTTGATTGCAAAGAAATAAATCAACTCTTCTTCATCCATTTAAGAACTTGCAGTACAAGCGGTGATTTGTTAACCGCTTCCTCTGTTCGTTACAAGGAGTTGGGCCAGAGTCTGTTCCAAAAAATACTTCGTACCTTGAAATGTGAAACTATCCTAAACTACTTCTTTAACACTGACTCACACTTGTTGAAATTAAAAACAACCCTGAAATGACCCACACAATCAGTCAAATACTCATGAACTTTCAAATTTCAGAAACAATAGTCCATGCCAACTTCAAAGGAAATTTGCAACTATTTTTCAAGGCAAAAAAAAAAACAATACGGATGAATAAATTTAACACTTATTAAATTCAAGCGAAATCTGTTTCATCTCAAATCATTGTCGACTGTGGAACAGTTAAAAAATTTTTTAACGAGGTCACCATAAAACCTTGGTGTAATAGTACGAGGGCCCTCTGGAAAGTGTTCTGCAAACTTAGAAAACACTAACCGTGGTTGAAAGTGACCGCTAATGACAAAATAGGACAATTCAGGGTCAGGTAGCAGGAACAGATCTTCAGATCCTCATTATGACTCACATACCGAGCCATTCACTGAAATCGCAACAATGCTCTAATTTTTTAGAGGTTCGCAGTTCGTTGATTCTAAGGGAAAATAAAAGACCAGAAGCTGTGAAAAACCACAAATACGTGATGCACATGGCCGCAAAATCACTTTGCTGTTTCAACCGCTTCTCAGAGTCCTCCAGAAGATGTTCAAACACTTAGCACACACATGATAATCCCAAATTCTACTACCCCACCTCGCTACCGGACCAGTTTCATCATATCAGCGAATCATGCAGCAACAGTGCCGACAAAGCCAATGCATACCAACGAGGCTCCCAAGCATGTACCACGTGCAACGTCCAAAAGCAGTCTATAACAAATAAATATAAAGAAAGACCCACCCACATCTCTCATCTGTGAATGGAGGGAAAGAGCCAATCAGCTCTCACCTACACAAACGCTAACCTGCGTCGGCCTTCCTAGGTTTGCTTTTAATGCAGCTTCTTTGGCTAAGGAGTGTGGGAGATGTCAAATATATATACTATATATATAATATATATATATAATATATAATATATATATATATTATACATATTATATAGTATAATATTGTCTGGCGGTTCTGGAAACCGCAATCCCTCCAACACCAATGGCATCTCACATCCAGTGGTCCCCAGACAGTTATTTTCATTAATATACGTTCCAGATAGTCCCTTCCTTCTTGTGTCATGGACAAACAGGACAAGTTGCGTTGTGTGAATACTCTAGTTATGGCCTGATTATATCTCTGAACTTATTTCCTATTCTTTTTTTCCTATTCCTGAGGTAAATCCAAGATGGGTGCTTGTGAAAGGGCCAGCGGGCAGCTGCGCTCAGACCATACCTGTGGAAAACCAGCGGCTGCACCCTTCGCTGTGAGAATGTGTCCTCACAGAAGACCAAAAGTACAAAACACCAAGCGCTTTCTCACGCTGCAGCGGAACATCGTGCAGCATAGCGGTAGATTTTCACGCATGGTCCGGCAGAAATAGATTAGGAGGATAACCAGCAATGGACGGCGGCGCAGGAATGCCGTGCCGAGGAAATAGAAGGAAACAACACACCAGATGCTAACAACGTACAGTAACGCACGCAGCGCACTCTTTTCAACCCATTTCTGAGTCGAATAATTATATCTATCTTCTTTTCAATCCAAATCTCCATTTTAATACTTACAAGTCTATCCCTCTTTTCAATCGATGCTACATCTAATATTTTCTAATCCTATTCCCTCAATTCCTGGCATAGATCAGGGCTGGCAACCAGAAGCACATCAACTAGCTTTGATGAATCACGCGCATGCCTCCAATGGCAGCGGACTCCAGGTACAGCCCTGGGTTAATTTATTATCGCATATAGAGCAGGGCACGAATGGCACACATCTTGGTTCGAGTCTGTGCCAGGTTTACCATGCATCTTACCATCATCTTCGCTGACTCAGCGGCCGCTGGGTTATCTCCGCGGACAGCAAAGCCCTCCTCCGCCTCTCCGCACGGGCGAGGCCTGCAGCCAGGCCCTAGCGTGCTGTACATGTCAGGCCGCATGGCTACAGACAGGCAGAGGCATTGACGCAGTCGCTGACTGCCGGTCGCCCGTGGACAGCCCAGGAGTTTCAGTAAAGGGCGATTCGTGCCACGGTGCTTGGAGCCGAGGCGATTCCGCAGCTTGGAACCATCTGGCCGCGAAGTAAACGCGGAGCTGCTTCCCACCATCACGGCTGGCCAATTGGCTGGCCCGGCCAAACAAGAGCGGCCCGCTTCGGGAGATAACACATCGCTTCGGGTCGTCGCCTCACCCGCACCAATAGGGTCCTAATAAAAGGACGTGTCACAGGGGCTGTCCTGTCGTCGGTATTTCCTGCTCAGCATTCCTCGTCTGCTGATTCTGCCTTCATCACCAAACTGGTCTGCTGACTCCGCCTTCTTCACGCGCCTTGCCCTTGACTCACCCATCCACCAGCCAACCTGATCCTGTCTGCCACTCCGCCCATTCTTTTGAACTCCGCCTTTTCTCCACCCACTGCTTCCTGACTCCGCCGAGAGTCCTTCCTTCACGCCTATCGGTCGCACGCCCCATTCTCTGGATCGTGCTTCGCTGTTTGAAGTGCCACGAAGTGGGAGACGATGCCAGCTGTCAGGGAGGCTATCGCCCAAGCGGAGCACCACCCAAAACGTATTGGTGGTGCAGTCGGTCAATTCGTGCAAGGTATTGAGAGACTGGTTTAGCCCTCATCTCCTCTCTCTTTCTTCTCATTAACTCCTCTTCACTCGGTGTGAGTGTGTGTGTTGTGTGTGTGTCATGGCACCTGTCTGCATTAACTTAAGAGTGAATAAGAATTAAATATCGGGATAACTCTGACTCTGTGTCTGCTTTTGTAAGATGCTTGTCTTGTTGTCGCACCACACATTTTCTTCCTAATCCCTGCTTTACATACAACAATAAACTCTATTCACTGTGCCACCTATTTTTCGCTCGCCTGCCTGAAATAAATCCTTTGTGGAAATGTTCCCAGCTCGTTTTTTGTCTTATCTTTCATTGATCCAGCATGTCCCGTATCCTAACCTAGCCGGGACTTTATTTCCAAACTATTCTGTTCCTTTTCGCCGGTACGTCTTGCAAGTGTCGCTCGGCTTGCATCTGACCGGTAAAAGTGATCCTGTTCAGCCAAGGTGTAATCGAGGGCGTGTCCCCGGCAATTATGTCATGTGATTATTTTTTAAGGTACACCGGATACACTAGAGGAGGACCCTAAGTCTGTTGTTGAGTTTATTGGCGTTCACGGTCGTTGGGACCCGCACGTTACGGATTTATTTTCTTGTAGCGACGGCCTGTTGCAATTCCGGGGAGATCCTGGTGGGAACCCCAGATAGCTCTCCACCCGGTGGTGGTCTTCTCACCCATCGCCCCTGGCCCGCAACAATATAATATATATATATATATATATAATTATTATATATATAATTATATATATATATAAAATATATACCTATATAAAAGAGTGTGTAATTTGTGTGTTTGTGTATTTGTCTGTCCGCCTTCATAAGGATGATTTAAGGGTTCTAAAAGGTCAATCTGTTAACCCTGCATGTCGCAACGGTCTATTTCTCCCAGGAATTAAAAAAAAAAAACCAAGTCAAAAAAACTTTTTATGAAGAGTAATTTACGTCTCTTTCTAATTGGAAATATGGACGGTGAACTTGCAACGGGCCTCAAATGCGGTGGACAGAAACATTAAAAAACCAAACAAAAAAAACACCCACAAATACAAGGCACGAAGGTGAATTCGCGACATGGGATTGTGCAACATGCGCAGAGTAAAACTATTGTTCATTTACTCCGTAGGTTGTCTAATAAAAAAGCACACCTGAACGCTAAGCTGAGAACTTGATTTGGTAAATGCTTCATGAGGCTGCCAACAGAAATAAAATGTTCCAGAAGATAAAGGAAATATTAACACATTTGTACATCCAGTGTTTTAAAATAACGCTTTTGCTAACGAAACATATATCTTCCAGTCTCCTTGAATATTTAGAATAAAATAATTCCAAACACCATTTATGACGGGGTTTTATACGATATCCAATATATATATATATATATATATATATTATATTGATATATTATTATATATATATTATATATATTATATATATGTACATATATATTATAATATATTATAATATATTATATGTAATATAGATATAATATATTATATATATCTATATATTATATAATATATATATTATATATATATATATACCAGGGGGCTGCAAGTAGGTATCGCAGTAAGGTATACACGTTTTGTTTTCATTACTGTATACCTACTTTTGCAGCCCCCCTGTATATATGATATATAATATATATATATTATATATATTATATATATATCTATACTATATATATATATATATTATATATATAATGAAAGACCAACAAGGGGAAAACCAGAGATGTCACTTTTTATAATTTCAGGGTTATTGCACCTGCCAATAGTTTGGCAACATAAGGTTTCCTCTCACAATATATATTTTTAACAAATAACCAGGGGTGTCACATTTAATTTTATGGTATAAGTTAGCTCGTGCATGAAAAACAAAGTGTTGTCAAAGCTGAACAAGTAGAAACCCAGAGTTGTCAAGTACTTTTACTCCTGGTTATCTCCCCTTTCATTCATGTTAACTGTTCACCATAATATTCAGAATTGAGAAACTTAAAAAATGAAAGGTTGTAAAACTTTCACAGCATAAAACTCTGAGCACTACAATGGCCTATTTGGTTATACACCGTAGTTGGTGCATTCGTGGTTTCAAGCCTGGTCAAACTTTATTGACTTTTATGGGACCCAGCGGCCGTGGCTTAAATGGTTTAGCACGTCTGAGTAACCCATCCTCATTCGATGTTACCCACCGCCAATCAAACCTGCTTAAGTATATAAGGGAGTCACATGAAGGTGACTTTGGCTTATCGCGGGGGTTGGTTTATCCTTGGTTCCTCCCTTCCGGTTTTCCATCATATTAAGTAGTAACGGAGTAAGAAATGGAGAATCCGTCCGTCATATAAGCGAAATACCCTTGAGTATGGCATTGACCACCAATCAAACAAAAAAACAATGACGTTTTAATGTTGAAAAAATAATCTGTGATCACCAAAGTCATGTACAATGTATAGCTAATAACCAACAAGCATGAATTGCTAGCACATCCTGGGTAAAAATGCATGGCCCATTATTAAACAAGGGAATAACCAGTGATGTCAGTTTGCAACATTGATTCGTTCTTTGCTCTTAAATTAAATAACACAGAAGCTTGGCAAATGCTACATGCTTAATTTGATCGGCCAGATCACTCTTCCTTTTACTGGAAACGAAATCTATATTGACAGTATTAAAACAGTCCAACCAAAGTCCTTGAAACTTTGTTTTTGCAGTTTCTTCAAAATTGACTTATTCCTGACACTCTGGTTTTCCCCTTGTGGTCTTCAATATATATATATACCATGCCTTCAGAAAGTATTCACACTCCTTGAATTCTGTCACATCATTGGTGTGTTACAGCTTGAATTTAAAATGCATTATTTAAGATTTTTGTCACTGATCTACACATAATACCCCGGAATGACAAAAGTCGAATTTTCTTTTCAATCTTTTTCCAAAGCAAATTAAAATGAAAATCTGAAAATGCCTTGTGTCAATTAATGTATTTAACTCCTTTTGCAATGACACTCCCAAATTCAGCTAGCGTGCCCAATTTCCTTTTATCCATCCTTGAGATGTCCTCCATAACTTGATTGGAGTCCCACCTGTGGCTAATTCAATGATTGGACATGATTTAGACAAGAAAACACATCCTTTCTCTATAAGGTCCCAGAGTTCAGAGTGATGTCGAGCAGAAAACTCCACCATGAAGTCCACGGAACTGTCCGTAGAACTCCGAGGATCGAATTGTGAGGAGACATACGAGTCCTTCTAAAAAAGTACGGGACTGAGCCTACTGTGAGCTCCACTTACACAACTTGAATGAACGGGTTGTGTCACAAGTCTTTCACAACATTCCACCGCACATTATATTGATTGGTGATGGTTATGCGCTCATCTGTGTGATTTTTACAGGTCGTCGCTGTTAACACATTGTCTAGTCTGAGTCGTCGTGCTATGAGTGCGTGAGCAGAGCAAGCCAATCTGAAAGTTCTTGCCCAAAGCTTGAAAAACACCTCAGAATCCTTCGCAATGCTGCAGCAAGCTCGACGGGAAAGAAACGATGTCATGTACACATGCATTGAATGGCACAGAGGGTCCAATGAGAGACGGGAAGACGGTTTGAAAGACGATCCACGGTCTGGAAGAAAGCCTTCAACGAGCAGAACAGCGGACAACCTCGAGCCTGTGAAGCAGATGGTGCGCTGCCAGATCGTCGATCATAGGTGCGGATGATTGTTGCTGAGGAACTTATTCATCACAAGGAACAACCTGGTCTGGAGCATCATCACTGAAAATCTCGAAATGCGCAAGGTGTGTGCAAAGATGGTCCCAAGCTGTTGGCCCGAGTACAGAAGCAGCAAAGAAGTCCACGTCCTGTCAAGACATTATCGGAGCGCCTCGAGGACGATCCCAGACCTGCTCGGGAGAGTATACTGGCGATGAATCGTGATATCATCGAATCAGATCCCCAGACCAAAAGGCATGAGTTGTTCAGTGGAAAGTCCGGCATCCCAAAGACCAAAGAAGCAAGGATTCGCAACTTCGAGGTCAAGGTGATGCTCATAGCCGTTTTTTGACATCATAGGGCATCGTCCACTTCGAGTTTTCTACCACAGAGTCAAACAGTGAATCAGTACGTGTAGAAGGAGATCCTCTGGCGCTCATGAAATCAGTCCGGGACAAAGAGGGAGGGATATGTTGGGAGAACAACGCCTGAAAGTGGCTCCACGCATGACAACGCTCCTGCTCACAGTGCCCCTGGAGCATCCGACACCGTTTCTGGAGAAGAAGGAACATTGCCAACTCTGAGCAATCCCCCGTATTCGCCAGACTTGGCTCTTGTGATTTTTTCCTATTCCCGCAAGTTCAAGGGGGTGATTCAGGGGAACCGATTTCCTGATGTGGAGGCCATCAAAGGGCCGGACGACGAGCTACGGAAGATTCCAGAAGAAACCTTCGGGGGTGCATCGAAGTGTGGAAAGAAGAGGATGGCAAGTGTGTGAGACTGGAGGGATACTATCTTGAAGGTGGACAAGCTGTGAATTTCAATATATTTTTTGGATAAAATTTCTGTAAAAGTCACCCCATTACTTTTTAGAGGACCTCGTAGATCGGGACAGATAGGAATGAAAACAATTTCAGGAGTGTTCAAAGTTTCCAAGAGCACAGTGAGTTCACCATAGGAAATCAAAGGAATATGGAACTACTTCAGACTCTTTCTGAAGCTGGCGTCTGCTCAAAACTAGGGCAAGAAAGGACTTTGGTCAGCGAAGGTGATCAGACCCAAATGGCCACTCTGAACAGAATTACAGAGTTCCTTGGCTAAGATGGGAGAACCTGGCGAAAGGACAATAATGTTTCAGCCACTTCACAAATCAAGGCTTATGGGAAGATGGCCAGAAGAAACCCGCTGTTGAGAAAAAGGGCACATGACAGCATGCTTAAGAGTTGCAAAAAGGCACAAGAAACACTCTGAGAGCAAATGAGGCAAAAGATTTCTGTGGTCTGCATGAGTTGAAAATTGAAAGTCTTTGGCGTGAATGACAAAGACTATGTCTTGGCAAGAAATCGAGCACCTCTCATCACCCTACCCATCGAACACCATCCCCACCATCGAACCGCATGGTGGTGGCAGCATACAAGCTATGGGGATCTTTTTAGCAGACAGGGACTGGGAAGGAACTTGTTAATGGTAAGTGGAACAATGATGGAGCCAAATACAGCGAAAAATCCTTGAGAGAACCTGCTTCAGAGGCAAAAGAACCTTAGACTGCGGCACAGAAACAAAGACTTATGTTCCAACAAACACAAATGACCTCAAGCAAGCAACAACTGGGATGGCATTCAGAGACAAGAACGTGAAAGTCCTTAGAGTGGCCCAGCCAAAGCCCCGACTTGATCCATTTGATAATGTAATCTGTGGTGAACACTTGGTAGATTGCTGTTCACTGACACTTCGCCAAATGCAGACTTTTTTTTTTTTTACAGTTGAAAGGCTCGTATTAAAGCTAACAACACAGAAAGTAACAACAAGGGGGCCAGGAGACAAGAGGGGAAGGAGAGGGAAGGAAAACAGTTGGGGAAAGAGACATGAGGAGATCTGTGGAACGGGAAGAGGGAATGAGGCAGCAGGGTACGCAGGGTAAGCAGATGGACAACTACAGTCACACTTTCCAGGTCCCTTACAGAACAGGGACTTTCAGGAGAAATGCAGGGAATTTGAAGGAGTGGGTTGCGTGGTGGCATTACGGGGGTAGAAAAGATCATGATTTGGATGGGGGAATGATAAGAGATGGTGGTGAACAGATCATTTAGAAGCCTGGAGGGAAGATGGATAATAGAGAGAGGAGCTTTTGATTCCAAAGGCGGGTAACAAGAGAGGAGAGAAAGAGTGAAGGTGAGCAGTGATTCCTGTATTTGGTAGTTTTACCAGGAGGGGTTGCTTGGTCGGACCTTGGCGCCTGGGAAATGTGGGGAGGCAATACGCAGAACAAGCAGGGGGAGCGGCTGGAGAGAGAAGAGGTAGAAGACAGTAGAAGACCACGACCGCCAACCTGCGGTGAGAAGAGTTGAGACCAAGACCAGCTATTGCGGGAAGATCGCAACCGATCCTAAATGCGCTTGTTTCACAAAGCGTGAAGCGCGAGATAGGGTGAGGAGGAGGACAGACAGCCCAGGGGAGAGCAGATTACTGCCATCAGGCTGCGAAGAAAGCTTGTATAGTGGTAGGAGGTCCAGTGTGGCCAAAAGCCTGTCCGAGGAGATGCCCAGTTGGCACTGGCTTTGGAGGCCGATGGTGAAATGTTGCCACAGGTCATGGCAGATAGTGAGACCCAGAACTTGAAGAAAGACTTCTTCAGAGGATTGTGAGAAAGTAGAT
>CM068953.1:74119198-74145263 GCA_035128595.1 Eptatretus atami
GATGGGGGGGGAGGATGGAGTTCCCAGAGGTTCCTTTGGAGAGCAAAGAGACAGTGTGGAGATTTGTGCAGGATTGAAAGAATGTTCCACGTGTTAGACCAGTTTGAGGTTTTATCCAGATCTGAGGGATGACAGATGGTACGGCAGAGGGTGGAGTCATCAAAAAAGAGATCAAGAGGATTTTTCCAGAATTTCAGGAGATCATTGAAGAAAACCAGAAAAGATCAAGGCGCCAAAACACTGCCTTGAGGAACTCCAAGCCTGGGCAGGAAGGAGGGGTTGAGAGAACTCCATTAAGGGCCACAGTGTGGCTGCGAACAGGAGAGGAAGTCTGCGAGCCCTGAGTGGAGATGTCCTTGGATACCATATGAGAGAGAGTTTGGTGAGTAGGGCAGGGTGCCTAGACCGTAACGAAAGCACAAGGAATATGTCTCGGATATTGGCTCTGGATTTCATGTCTGCATGAGCATCTCCATCCATTGTGTTGGGAGAGCAGATGGCTGGCATATCCAGGGTAGAGTGACTGGTCTTGAAACCAAATTGATGATCGGAAATCAAATCATTGGAGAAGAGGAAGGATTTAATGTCTGAGAGCGATGATGGATTCCATAACCTTGCTGATGATTGGGAGAAGGCTGATTGGTCTGTAGTTGGAGGGATCTGTGTTTGCAGCCTTTTTATAGCAGAGCAGTGATGTTTGCTGATTTCCAAGCAGATGGCTGATGACCTGGAGCTAAATGAGAGGGTGAATAGAAACAGAGAGAGGGTGAGCAAGAGCAGCAGAGCAGGTTTTTAGGACTGTGGGCTGATGCCGTCTGGACCGTTGACAGAATCTGAGTCGAGGTTTTGACAGCAAGCTCTCCCCTTGTCAGGAAGAAAAGGACACAGAGTCCAGGATTGCGACTGGGTAAGGTGAGCTACAGAAAGCGTTGCGGTTTGGTACACAGATTTCAGTAGCAAAACATGGAGTTTAGGCATTCAGGCCCTTTTCATGTGCGAGTATCAGACGTGTGGCCATTTGGGGTAAGGGAGGGGATGGAGGGGGAAGCATACACAGAAACGAGACTTAACTGGACCGCAGCCAAGGGGAAGACGGGTTTGAGAGTTTTTGACCAGAGACTGAGCTAATCTGCAAGGAAGAATGGGGAAGAAAATCCCCCAAAATCCAGATGTGGCAAAGCTTGATACAGACATACCAAGGAAGCCCGCGAAACAGTAATCGCGTGCAAAGGTGCTTCTCCAAAGTTATTGATTCAGGGAGTTGAAGATTATGTCAATTAGACATTTCTGTATTTGCATTTCCAATTAATTGCGTTAAAATTTCAAAAAACACTCTTTTCACTTTGTCAAATTTGGGATATTTTTGTGTCGATCGATGGAACAACTTTTTTTTTAAAATTTTAATCCATTTTAAAAATTTAGGCTGTAAGCACAACAAAAGGGTGAGAAAGTCGAAAGATGGTGGAATACTTTCTAAGGGAGCGTTGCAATGTAGAAAGTGAAACGCTGACAGGAGAATAGTGGTGTATACAGATATGCAATGAAAGGGCAAGAAGGAACAAGGTGCAACAGATGGACGGACATACAAATTGACATTAGTGCGGATAAAATGTACACAATGGCAATAGGGAAAACGACATGAGAATGCGCATGAGCTGCAACCTTGAAGGCAGTGCAGTGAAGGACAACGATTGGATGCGTGCTCGAGAGGGCAATTACACACAGATGGGAAAAGACAGGGACAAAGTTATGCAGCTGAACATAAGGCCTTCGCTGTGAAATCGTTGACTAGTAATGAGTTATATTACCTGAACATTTTATTTTATTTCACATGCGAATGTTTGGTTGGAAAGGTGTTAAACAAGCTCAAATGAGGCTAAGATCCTCTCCTCTTAAATGATGACGTCATAAAACGAATATGACGTCATTGTGATGGTATCAGGTTTTGGCGATAAATTATCTGTGCTAATTGCCAGCAGGCTTGATCTCCGCTGCAAACAAAATTCAACAGCTTGCCTAGTTTCGGCACGATAATGGTATATGGCGAATTTCCATTAGGCGGCGATATTAATCGTCAACCTTTTTTTGTTTCCTAGGCAAGAATTTCCAAAAATCGAGATGGGTTACTGCCTGCGCGTGGGCTTTCTGCATACTACAATGGCAAGTTTCAACGGAAGATATGCCGATGAAAACTCTGGGTTGGTGAACAAAAAAATGTCAAAGAATAGCGAATGACGTCAATAAATTTTGATATGACGTATAGTGATCGTAATCAAATATGGTGCGGTAATTCATCTCTGCTAATGCCCTGTTCGATTTCCGGCAAACAGAATTCAAGAAAGCTTTGCCGTCGTTTCGGAGATAAATTTTTTTAGGCGATTTCCATTAGCGGAGAATATTTTGACGTCATAACTTTTTTTTTTAGGAGGAAATTTTCAAAATCGGATTTAGTTACTGTCTGCGCGGGGTTTTTTTAACATATATATGCCAAGTTTCAGGAAGTTTCGATGAAAACTGGTAGGCTGTGAACAACTAGTTTTCAGAGATAATGGTAATAGGCGTTTCCGGTAGCGGGCGATTATTATCAGGGTCAACTTTGTTTTTCTTTTTTCAGGATATACGCAGTAAATAATGCATTTCCGCTCTGGGAATGTGACCCAGTGAAGAAGGAACCAGAGCTTGGTGGGCAACAAAGTGTTTTTTGTGACATTCGGGTATGTTTTTTCTTGAAGAAATGAGCCTTTTCAATGCGATTATTTTGGGACCTTTATTCTCATATTGATTCAACTAAATTGCTACGTAGGAACAATATTAAGTGTTACCGTGGAACCATTGGATTGAGCTGCCAATTCATGGCTTTTGCCTCTTCTTCTTTCTTCTTCTTCACAGTAAAGATGGGTTTTTAAAATGCAGGATGCTAAAATGATAAAAATATGAATATTATATTGAATGAAAATAGTTAAAAAATGAAATTTTAAAATATTAAATAAATAAAAAAAATAAACATATAAATATAATAAAATATGAGTATAAACGATTAAATAAAAAATTGCAAAAAAAAAAAAAAAAAAAATGAAAAAATGAAAATAAAATGAAAATTTATGAAAAAATGTTTTGAAAAAATTAATGATCAATGTATAAAAATGGTTAAAAAAAATGGAAGAAATTATGAAAAAAATTATTATGTAATAAAAAATAATAAAACATTGAGATAAAAAGATAATGAGCAATGAAAAATAAAATAAAAATTTAAATATGAAAAATGGTAAAATATAATAGAAGAAAATTGTAAGAGTAAAAATATGGATTAAATAAATGAAAATGGAATAAATTTATCATGAAAAAAAATATAATAATTTGGAAAAAAAATAAGAAAAAAATGAAGTATGAGTTAGAAAATTGCTGAGATATTAAATTATACAATATAAAATGGAAAGAAAAAAATTTTGAATGTAAGATAAATAAAATATGAGGTTTAATATAATATGAAATAAAATAAAAAATATGAGATGTAAAAAAAATAGTATATGATATTAAATAAATAAATAATATGAGAATGAAAAAAATGATTGGAAATATGATTTAAAAAATATAATAAAATGTGTAACAATGATAATATATAATAATAAAATGCAGAAATGTGGAAATGAAGAATAAAAATATGTAAATATAATAAAAATGAAAATAAAATAAAATAAAAATAACTAATGAAAATGGTAAATGATATAAAATAAAAAAATATAAAATTATGTTTTTATAATTAAATTGGAAATGGAAAATAAATATGTGGAATTAAAAAAAATGGAAGAGAATAATGAAAGTAAAAATAAACAAATAGAATGAAAAATTAGAATAAACTGAAACTTAAATTGGAAAATGTAAATTATTGGTGAAAATACAAATTTAATGGAAAATAAAATTGTATTAATTGAAAAATAATGAATGAATAAAAGAAGGAAAATAAAAACAAATAAAAAAAATGAAATCTATTTGAAAAAAAAATTGATAAAAAGAAATAAAATTGTTTAAAAAAATAAATATTAGATAAATAAAAATAAAATGAATTTTCATAAATGATAATGATAAAATATAAAAAACTTGAATGAAAATAAATTAATAAAAAAAGAAAAAGTGATTATGAATAAAAGATATGAAAAAAAAATGTAAATTATGAAAATAAAATAAATATTAATATTGTTGAATGGGAATAAACAACTATCAAAATACAATAATGAACATGTAAAAAAAAAATTAATATGAAAATATAGAATATTTAATGGAATATTAAATGACGAATCATGTGAAGTAAGAAAAGATATATATAATAAAACATTAAATAACAAAAAGAAATAAAAAAATAAAAAATGAAGAAAATGAAATTAAGAAAATATAAATGAAATGTAAAAAAAAAAATAAAAATATATAATAAATGTGGAGAAAAAAAAATTTGAAAAATATAAAATGAATGAAAATAACTAAATAAAAATAAGAAAATGAATGAAATAATATTAAATTATAAAAAAAAATTTTGGAAATAAAAAGAAAAATAAGAAATAATTTGATGATGATAAATAAATAAATTTGAAATGATAATATTAAATAATAGATGGGTATGAAATAAAAAATAATGAAGAAATAAATGAATGAATGTAAAAGAATCATAGATAATTATGATGAGTGATGAAAAAATTAAAAAAAAAAAATTGAATGGAAATAATAAAAAAATAAATGAAAAAAAAATATTAAAAAAGTTGTTAAAAAAAATAAAAAAGTAAAATAAATAAATGGAATATAGAGTGAGAAAGAAGAATGATAAGATTAATATATTTGGTAAATTTATAAATAATTATAAAAAAATATAAAATAAATGATGAAAATGTGGTGAAATAAAGTGGAGTGAATTGAATGTTAAAAATAATTAAATGTGAATAAAAAAATGATTAATAAAATAGAAATATATAAGTGAAAAAATAATGAAATTAATAAATATAAAAAAAAATTGAAATAAATGGGAAATGAAAAGTGAAAAATAAAAAAATTGTGTAAATTAAATGATGAAAAAAGAAATAAAAAAAAAAAAAAAAATGTGGATTAATGGAATGAGAAAAAAAATTTATGATAAAAAATGAAGAAAAAATGAATACAAATATATGGTGCTAAAAAAAAAAATATAAGAATGTAAATGAAATGGAACTGAATAATAAAATATAAAATAAAATATTAAAAAAAAAATAGCCTTTATGATAATAAGCAATGATATAAAAAATGGCGGATAAAATAATAAATGGACATGGGAATAAAATATAAAAAATAATAAAAAAATGAATAATTATAACAAAATTAATAATAATGAAGAAAAGATAATAAAAATATTTAAATGAAGAAATGTAAAGAAAATAAAAATACATAAAAATGATACAATGGTACAAAAGATATAAATGAATAAATATGAAGTGAATATATTATAATTATAAAAAAAAAATAATGAAATATGAATAATGAAAAAAAATAAAACTTGAATTGAAGTAATAGAAAAGAAAAATGAAATAACAATGGAAAAAAAATACAAAATTAAAAATGATAGAATAAAAGATAAATTTATAATAAAAAATGTAATATGAAGAATGAATAAATAATGAAAAAAATTGTGAAGATATAATAAATTGATAATAAGTGGTAAGAAAGAAATAGTCAAAATAATTGACATGAAAGAAAAAATATAAAAAAAAGAAATAATTGTATAAATGAAAGAAAAAATGGCAATGAAGAAAAAATAATGGAAATCAGATATGGAAACTGGGGATGATAAAAAAAAGATGATAAGTAAAAAATAATAATAATAAATATTTAATAATGAAGATCTGAGATGAAGGGGGGGGGAGGATGGAGTTCCAGATGGTTCCTTTGGAGAGACAAAGAGACAGTGTGAGATTTGTCAGGATTGAAAGAAATGTTCCACGTGTTAGACCAGTTTGAGGTTTTATCCAGATCTGAGGGATGACAGATGGTACGGCAGAGGGTGGAGTCATCAAAAAAGAGATCAAGAGGATTTTCCAGAATTTCAGAGAGATCATTGAAGAAAACCAGAAAAAGATCAAGGCCCAAAACACTGCCTTGAGGAACTCCAGCCTGGGCAGGAAGAGGGGTTGAGAGAACTCCATTAAGGGCCACACGTTGGCTGCAACAGGAGAGGAAGTCTGCGAGCCCTGAGTGGAGATGTCCTTGGATACCATATGAAGAGAGTTTGGTGAGTAGGGCAGGGTGCCAGACCGTAACGAAAGCACAAGATATGTCTCGGGATATGGCTCTGATTTCATGTCTGGCAATGAGCATCTCCATCCATTGTTGGGAGAGCAGATGCTGCATATCCAGGGTAGAGTGACCTGGTCTGAAACCAAATTGATGATCGGAAATCAAATCATTGGAGAAGAGGAAGGATTTAATGTCTGAAGCGATGATGGATTCCATAACCTTGCTGATGATTGGGAGAAGGCTGATTGGTCTGTAGTTGGAGGGATCTGTGTTTGCACCTTTTTATACAGAGCAGTGATGTTTGCTGATTTCCAAGCAGATGGCTGATGACCTGGAGCAAATGAGAGGGTGAATAGAACAGAGAGAGGGTGAGCAAGAGCAGCAGAGCAGGTTTTTAGGACCTGTGGGCTGATGCCGTTCTGGAAACCGTTGAAAGAATCTGAGTCGAGGTTTTGACAGCAAGCTCTCCCCTTGTCAGGAAGAAAAGGACACAGAGTCCAGGATTGCGACTGGGTAAGGTGAGCTACAGAAAGCGTTGCGGTTTGGTACACAGATTTCAGTAGCAAAACATGGAGTTTAGGCATTCAGGCCCTTTTCATGTGCGAGTATCAGACGTGTGGCCATTTGGGGTAAGGGAGGGGATGGAGGGGGAAACATACACAGAAACGAGACTTATACTGGACCGCAGCCAAGGGGAAGACGGGTTTGAGAGTTTTGACCAGAGACTGAGCAAATCTGCAAGGAAGAATGGGAGAAAATCCCCAAATCCAGATGTGCAAAGCTGATACAGACATACCCAAGAAGCCTCGAAACAGTAATCGCTGCCAAAGGTGCTTCTCCAAAGTATTGATTCAGGGAGTTGAAGAATTATGTCAATTAGACATTTCTGTATTTCATTTCCAATTAATTCGTTAAAATTTCAAAAAACATCTTTTCACTTTGTCAATTTGGGATATTTTGTGTCGATCAGTGAACAATTTTTTTTAAAATTTAATCCATTTTAAATTTAGGCTGTAACACAACAAAAGGTGAGAAAGTCGAAAGATGTGAATACTTTCTTAAGGGACTGCATGTAAATAGTGAACTGACAGGAGAATAGTGTGTATACAGTATATCAATGAAAGGGCAGAAGGGAACAAGTGCACAATGGACGGACATACAAACATGACCATTAGTGCGGATAAAATGTAAACAATGGCAATAGGAAACGACATGAGATCGCGATGAGCTGCAACCTTGAAGCAGTGAAGTGAGGAACACGATTGGACGTGCATCGAGAGGCAATTACACAGATGGGAAAAGACAGGGACAAAGTAATGCAGCTGAACAATAAGGCTTGACTTGAAATGTTGACTAGTATGAGTAGATTAACCCTGAATTTTTTATTTTATTTCACATCGAATGTTTGTGGAAAGGTGTTAAACAAGCTCAAATGAGCTAAGATCCTCGTCCTCTTAATGATGACGTCATAAAAACGAATATGACGTCATTGTGATGATCAGGTTTGCGATAAATTATCTGTGCTAATGCCCGGCTTGATTCCCGCAAACAAAAATTCAAACAGCTTGCCTAGTTTCGGAGATAATGGTATCGGCGATTTCCATTAGCGGCGATATTATGACGTCAACTTTTTTTCTAGGAAGAATTTCCAAAATCGGAGATGGTTACTGCCTGCGCGTGGGCTTTCTGCATATACATGGCAAGTTTCACGAAAGATCCGATGAAAACTCTGGGTTGTGAAAACAAAAATGTCAAAAATAGGAATGACGTCATAAAAATCGATATGACGTCATAGTGATGTATCATATCGCGGTAATGCATCTCTGCTAATGCCCTGTTCGATTCCCGCAAACAGAATTCAAAAAGCTTGCCTAGTTTCGAAGATAATTTTTTAGGCGATTTCCATTAGCGGAGATATTTTGACGTCATAACTTTTTTTTCTAGGAGGAATTTTTCAAAATCGGATTTAGTTACTGTCTGCGCGGGTATTTTTAACATATATATGCCAAGTTTCAGGAAGTTTCGATGAAAACTGTAGGCTGTGAAACAAACTAGTTTCAGAGATAATGGTATAGGCGATTTCCGTTCGCGGGCGATATTATCAGGTCAACTTTTTTTTTCTTTTTCAGGATATACCAGTAAATATGCATTCCCTCTGGGAATGTGACCCAGTGAAGAAGGAACCAGAGCTGTGCAACAAAGTGTTTTTTGTGACATTCGGGTATGTTTTCTTGAAGAAATACCTTTTCAATGCATATTTGACCTTTATTCTCACTATTGATTCAACTAAAATTGCTACGTAGAACAATAAATGTTACCATGGCTACCATTGGATTGAGCTCCAATTCATGCTTTTCTTCTTCTTCTTCTTCTTCTATCACAGAAAGATGGGTTTTTAAAACAGGCATCCTTATGATTAAATGGAGACAAACATTTGTTCCAAGTTAGAGTGAACGATTTATTTGCTTTCCAACCAAGGAAATCGATAATTATCAGCTTTCCAGTAGTACTATTTTTTACTATTACATGGCAACAGGAACCGCTACATTAAAGCTCGAGGTCCTGCTTCTTCTTCGCATGATGGATGGATGAACATGTGTCCTTTTAGTAAAAGTAACGCCCATTCCCTCCAGGAATTAAAAAAAAGGTCAATACCCACTCCTTCCAGCAGGAGTCAGTGGACAAATCACTTTCACTCTTCGTGTAAAGTGGCCTGCAAAAGTATTCACCCCCTACCAATAATGCCATATTTCGATGAATTACAAATTTTGCAGATTTTTTTTTCCAAATTTACTTTTTATTCATATTGAAGAGATCAACCTAAACACTGTTATACTTGAAGGAGGTTACATGTCAGGAATACCTGGAAAAAAGCATGTACAAATCAAAATTCACTGGTTGTAAAAGTATTCTTTCCCTGAGGTCAGTATTTGGTGGAAGCACCTTTTGCACCAATGGCTGCTATGAGTATTTTTGGGTAGGCCTCTCCCAGATTTGCACAGTGAGATGGTGAAATCTTTATCCATTATTCTTGTGAAAATTGCTATAGTTCTGCCAAGTTTGATGGGGATCGTCGATGGACTGCAATCTTCAAGTCTCGCCATAAATGTTAAATTGGGTTCAGTCAGGACTTTGACTGAGACACTCAAGAACATTTATTTTATTCTTATTCAACCACTCCGGTGTGGTTTCAGCTTTGTGTTTTGGATCATTGTCCTGTGGAAATGTGACTCTCCTACCCAGTTTCAGATTCATGGCTGACTCGAGCAGGTTTTCATCAAGGATTCTCCTGTACTTTGCATCGTACATTGTCCTTTCGATCCTGACAAGCTTGCCGGTCCCTGCTGATGAAAAGCAGCTCCATAACATGATGCTGCCACTACCACATGCTTGACAGTATGGATGGCGTTGACTGGGTGATGTGAAGTGTTAGGCTTGCACCTTTGAATTTAGAACAGAAAATTCAATTGTTGTCTCGTCTGACCAAAAAAATTTTCTCCACATACCTGCAGCATCATTAAGATGCTTTTTCACAAACTCCATCCGAGCTTTTAGATGTGTTTTTCAGTAATGGCTTATTTCTTTCCACCTGTCCGTGGAGGCCAGCATTATGAAACCTATTACACTTACTTTGTAATCTTTCACACAAATTATTTACTCCTAAAGTGATTTAAGGTTAATTAGGCAAAGTTTCAATACTTATGCAACTGAGAATCATCTGATTTTCTCTGCTAATTTAACTTCTTCACATTTCATCTGCTTTTTTTATTTTTGTTTTTTATACCTTTATCACTTTGGAGTTGTTTGTGAAGACTTTTTTCTGTTCAGTTGAAAGCATCATGCAATAAGCTCAGGTGGCATCAAAATGCGAAAACTTGGAGGGGGTGAATAAGCCACTGTACAGGCAAAACTTGCAATTAGTCTCCCATTCTCACTTGGAGTGGGTGGGGGTGGGAGAGGGGGGGGGATGGGGGGGGGCGTGAGGCAGAATTACTTTGTGTTCATGACATGACCCTGGGTTGACCTGAATCTCAAACAAACATGTATGTGTGTAAAATTTTGTGGAGATTGCCCAGGCGTTTTTGATTCCATAATGATCAGATGTGCAGTACAGACATACTGTTACTGTTGTGGAAAAGGACCCTGGAGCATCACACTCAACGCATAAGGGATTCCCTCGTTAGATATCTTATTCGTAATCGTGTTTACTCAGGTTACCTTTCCCTCATATCAGGGACGAAGAAAATCCGTTGTGAGTGTTAGAAGGTTCCATCCATGTTGTGATTCCCCACATTCTTGTGATCCCATCCACCCATCCATCCATCCATCCATCCCAATCCCTCACCATTCCCCTCTCAAACCTCACAAACCCCATACTTTCCTGAAACCCCCCTCTTCATTTGACCCATTTCAATCCCTCCCATCCTCGATACCTTCAAATCAGTTTTTTCCCATCCTTCCCCCCTGCACCTTCTGACAGCGCAAACCACAATCACACCACAATCACACCGACATCACAATGAAAAGCCGACATTGGTGCTGCAATTCCAATGGTGAGTTCAATGGCACTACCATCTCCCAGTGGCAAACACTGTGAGGCTGTGATTCCTGATGGCAGGTTCTGAGGTGCTGCCGAGATGCATGCGCCACATACAATGGCAAGCAAGAACGCGACGTCACACTGCGGTAAAGAAGAGCCAATGGGGAGATGGCACGAGGGCGTAGGGGGGTGCTACAACTGCCTTCGCCACACCTCACTTCAAACTCAATATAAGCCAAGACATGCCAGCGAACGGAGCCATCTGACAAACCTGCATTCCCGCCTGCCTTCCTATCAGGGCTGTCTGACTTGCTGAGGATCGCTGCCTTCCTGCTGCCTACCTGTATGAGTTACTGCCTGTAGAAGTTGCACTAGGGTGAGACAAGTTGCACTGACCAAAGGATTCTGAGGGCAAATGGCAGATCCTTGGGTGCAGCGGCTCCAACCACACATACTTGCGACCCTCCCGACACAGCACCCACACACCACTGGCATTCTCTGCCTCCCCATCCCTCCACCCTTGGACCAACACAAACCCACCTGCCTGCATAGGGTGAGTGAGAGGCCACACCCACAACTCAAACTTCTTTCTTTCTTTCCCTCCCTTTCTCTCTACTTTTCCTGGTGTGAGTGAGGTGCGCCTGTCCTGTATCTTAGGTTACAGTGTTTAAGGGGATCTTTACGTGATAGGGGTTAAGTTCTGTTCTTGTGTCACTGAATCTATTGTACAAGAGAGCCATTTGGCTGTCTGCCTGTGTGTGTGGGTGTGTCACATTTTTTCTCAGAGCTGTTAGAAGTTCATCATTGAGTGCCAGGGAGTGTTTTATGCAAAAAAAATTTGAAAATTTTGAAAAAAAGTTTGATTTGATTTGGATTTTTAAAAATCGCTATAGTGCCAAAGCCTTTTTGATTAATGACAGTTATATTCAAGTACACATATGTATAAATAAATACAAAACAATTACCAGACATTTAAAAACAAAAAACCCACTTCCAGAAGCAGATGAAGTTGGCGGTTCATCTTCATCTTCTTCCTCAATGGCACCATATTTATAGATCGGGGGCAAACTTAACCCAGAAACATCAATTTTAATTTCAAAAAAACATTAATTTCCATAGTTGCCAATATAAGTACAGTAAAACAAAAATATATGAAAGTAATACTTCTGGAACTTGGTGAGCTCAGAAGGATACAATCAAAATAACACATACAGAGGCAAATGTGGAGGCATATTCAGAAGGCGAGGCTTGTATTGATACGACTATGGACGACCAATATAAATGACACACAATAAATTCGACCAAAACAACCGAATGACAAAGAATTAAGGAAAAATGGTGAAGAATACTGAGACTCACAATAATAATATAAGATTGAAAATGAAATATAAGCAGATTAAAAAAAAATGAAATAACAATAACGCAAAGAGTTACAAGAGTGAATAACAAATAAATGTGTAAGAAAGGAAACTTTCAATAATAGGAGATCAAAATTTGTTTATTAGGAGACATAAATCAACACATAGACTGTGCCTTTATTGCTCCATCAATACTATGTGTTTCGAGAAACAATCCAAGCAGTTGATGAAATGTGATTAGTCCAGCTAAGTTTGTCATCCAAGGTAACACCTAAAAATTTTGTCGAATGAACAAAAGTAATGGGTTCATTATCAATATAGATAAAAAAGTGTCAGACAGAGGTTTGGTGGATTTGCTAAAGAACATACACTTGGTTCTATTGGGATTTATTTTTGATTTCGTTTGTTTGATTTAAACCAGGATGAAGCATCAATGAGCTCACTATTAAGAGTATTGATGAAAGAGTTGTAACTAGGATTGGAATAGATGATAGTTGGATCATCAGCAAAGAGAAAAAGATAATAAATAAAAACAAGTACATAGATCGATAACATATAATAGAATCGGGATAATAAGCGTACGCTTGAATGTAAGTGCATATGAAAAATAACCGCACATGGGCCTCCCTATTTGATTTCTCCATTGAAAATAAGTGCATATAAAACCATCATCATAAAGCTTTGAAAATTGAAAATATTATTAACTCAAACAGGACAGTATTTCATGTTATATTTTTCTATAAACTTTAAGTGGGAATTCCTTACACGTCTGGTACTGGTACTTACAAGAGTTGTGCGTTCAAAACAATGTTAATCATCAATGGTTGTAAAAGGGTGATTTACGACAAGGGTATTAAAGGGGTGCTTTATGACGTTTTACGATAGTTGTAAAACAACGTTTTTCATCACAATCAAAATAGACGCAGCAGTGAAGTGTCAATCATACAGTCCTGAAAAGAAGATCGAGATCGAGATTGTTTACAAAGTTCCGTTACCCCCTCCAGAAATACCTGAATAATTAAGTATAATTAAACACATAGAGGTATAAATGTAAACTATATAATAACAAGACTTTATTGTCATAAAAAAATATCATATTAACATTAACATGAACATACATATATTGTTACGGATTTGGAAGCCTTTTGCACCAAAACAGAGCAGCAATCCCCGTAGCCAGTTATCTCGATAAGTATGTGTTATTAGTTAGGGCCCCGTCCTTCGTGTCTAATGGGTTAATTTCATGTGTGTGCTGCGGGTTTTTTTATGTAAGCAGTTTTTTTTTCATCTTGAAGCTGCACAACGCCAACAAATCTCCTCGTTCTTCGCTCATGCCGCCCAGCTCCAATCCACCCCTCGTCAAGAGAGTAGAGTGTTGTCAGGACCAGTGTACTGCAGTCATCGTGGCCTACTTTCTGGTCTGGCGCGGTGGCTTGGCTCGGTCGTGGTCTGCGGTCCTTCGGTGGCTCCTTGTCAGTGGTGGCCGAGCAGCCAGGGTCATGCGCACGTGCATTTCGGGATGTGGGTTTGAGTCCACCGTGGTGGTTGGAGTCCGGTGTGACCGCACGAGGCGGGAAAGTACCCTCGCCAGGCTCTGTTCCCCCAGCTCGCATTCCCTCTGGGCTGAGGGGCGAATAAAGACCCACGGGGTCCATTTCTTGTGTGTGTGTGTTGTGTGGTGTGTGTGTGTGTGTGTGTGTGTGTGTGTGTGTGTGTGTGTGTGTGTGTGTGTGTGTGTGTGTAGACACCAGTCTGTTAGGTAGAATTGTTTAAGTGTTTTCTTTTCATTGTAAATTGCATTCTTTGATTCGGATAACTCTGCGCTGTGTCTCCATCCTATTGTAAATAATATCTGTTAAATGTTCCAGTTCGTTGCCTGTCGTTTCTACCATTGACCCAGCACGGTGCGTATTGAGAATTAGGGAGGCCGTTTGCCGTAAGTTGTTGTTTGAACCGACGGACTCTGGTAATTCCACTCGGTTACACGGACCGAGGTCGCTAGAGTGACCCGGTTCGACAGAGTCCGTCGAGGGTGTGACTTTCCCGGTAATTTGACGACGTGGGTACTTAGGTATATTGAAGTTAGGCAATTAACCCTACCCACGCCATCAAATATTGGCGACCACGGTCCGCTCAGGGACCCGTGACCTTTTTGACTTATCCGAGAGCATGACCTAAATTCCGGGGTGTTCGGTGGAGACGACCCTACTGCTCCCCTGGTGGTCGTTTATCGCCGCTGAACCCGGCCCCACAACAATATATGATTTGGGGAAGGGGTGAGAGGGGGAGGGAAGGGGGGGGATGGGAGTAACAGAACTTTGTAACCACCCTATACAGTACAGTAAAGTACATTTCTCTATGTAGAAAGTTGATTTTGTGATCTCTAGATTTCGGGTCTCATGGTCACTATCCAGCTGCAATTCCATGGGGGTTTCCACAAATCTCATGGGATTGTTAGTTGGAGAGGCAACTGTGACAGGCCATTTTAAAATTGTTTTATAGTGCCTAAGCCTTTGAAGATAAATGAAAGGTAATGCTAAATTATCCCCAAACCCATTCCTTTGTGGGTGTAGGGAAGTGGTTTTGGCTCTCACAAAAAATACACCAGGCAATTCTGTATACCACTGCTAATTGTTTATAGACTTGTAAATGACTGTGCCTGTAAATATGTCTTTCTTTGAATGGTTTGGTAAACTGTTTAAAACCTGTTTGACTGTCTCTTTCTCCATTGGTTCGGCATACCGTGTGTAATAAATAGATGGGAAGTTGTGCCGCATCGATTGACTATGCTAGAATAGCTGACGCCCCACGTCCGGTTCCGCTCGGCCGTACATAATCAGTAGACAAAGGTGGGATGTCGAGAGTGCGGTTCCCCAGAGGGTATAACTAAACCACAAGTAAGGTAACACAATAATTGGGCACAGGGACCCTGTTAGGTTTAGTTTCCTCAACCAGCATCCGTGATTGCTCAGCAACCTGTCAGGCTGCAAAGTTATCCGTGGCTTGCTGGGTTCAGGGTCAGAGGTTGGGAAGAGTGTCTGAGCCACACTGAACCCGCAACAATATGTCCATGCACATGTACATACATATACATACATATACAGAGAATTGCCTTATTTTAGTATGATAAGTATCACTTTAAAATAAGGAAATATTTTTCTTCCCAATTATATGTGCTTGAATGTTGAAAAAAATTAATAGCTGGCATTTCTTGGACTATTGTGAGTATCTTGTTGGTATAATTTTTTGAACGTCCCTCATACAACCCAGAGAAAGTGAACCGAAAGTTCCATGGTGAGTCAAATACACTGTAGAATCTCTGCCAGATCTCACACAATTGAAAATGTGTGTTTTGAATTTAGTCCAGGGTATTATGGCCAAAACCTTAACAGTGACAAAGAAAACATTTGAGACATTTTGGATAACCCTAACAAAATGCAAATTTTGGTTTAAGCTCTTCTTGAGTGGCTTTTTTTCCTTTAAGTGATGTATCATGATTGTGCAAGGGAAGGGATCTATTTTCAGACCACTTAAACTGGTGGAAACATTGCTGTCAGTAATGTAGTATTTTTGGAGTGTGATAAGGTTCTGAATATCTGCAACAGCTCTTTACCAAAGTAGTCAAAGTTGGATGATTTAGCCTCTACTGCATGACGAATAGCACAATGGCATAATGGGCATTGGCATTCAGGCATAGCTGGATTCATTTGAAGATGACCCAAAAGGTCAGGATATGCATCTATCGTTGTCACTCAAAATAATTTTATACCTTGAGGCAATGGGTTTTGAAAACCACAGTTGAACATGTGAAATATCACAAAAAAAACATGTATTTCATCATCCAAAGAAATTATGCTGTCTAAGATCTCATCGCTATTGCTCTCATGAATTTTCTTCAATCGCCATGAACAGGTGAAGTCTGATTGCAAGCTATTTCACACTGATAACACTCCATTCCATTTATGCATGATGACGGAGAATGAAACATTCAACTCTGGGATTCAGAATGTGATCTACTATGTGCCTCACAGGACTACAGGTAATGTTAATATTATATTGAACAAGCAAAAGTACCCATCCCCAGTGACGGAAAAGTTTAAGTTAATCTATCAATTTAAATTATTTCATGGACTTTGAAAAGGTTAATTGTGTTGACCTCTTGGTTACATGCAGAGCCAAAGTGCTAAGCTATTTATATTGTTGCGGGCCGGGGGTCTGGGTGAGAAGACCACGAGGGAGGAAAGCTATTTTGGGTTCCCACCAGCCTCCCCGGAATTGCAGGCTGTCGCACACAGATAACTCCGTGACGTGGCGGGTCGCTAACCAACCGTGAATGCCAATAACTCAACCACGTGACTTAGGGTTCTCAGTCAAATATCGGTTACCTAAAAATAATCACGTGACCTAATTACCGGGGGACATGCCCTTGGTATGCCTTGTCCGAACCGGATCACCTTACCGGATCAGATGCAGCTGAGCGACACTGCCAAGGATGTACCAGCTAAAAGGAATGGATCGTTGGGAATAAAGTTCCGGCTAGGCTAGGATACGGACCATACTGGATCAATGAAAGAAAAGACAAAAACGAGCTGGGAACATTTCTACATTAGGATTTATTACAGGCAGGCGAGGAAAATGTGTGGCACAATTAATAGAGTTTATTGTTGTGTGTAAGTAGAGATAGAAAGAAAAGTGTGGTGCGACAATAAAACAAGCAACTTACAAAAGCAGACACAGAGCAGACCTATTCCGATATATCTTCTGCAATGTTAACTTAAGCGAGGACAGGCGCCATGACATACACACGCACACACACACATCCCGATGAAGAGTTAATGAGAAGAAAAAGGAAAGGAGATGAGGCTAACGGTCTCGTAATACCTTGCACGATTGACTGACCGCACCACACAGTATGTTTTGGGGGGAATGCTCCGCTGAACGATCCCTCCTTGAAAGTTCGTGCATCGTCTTCTACTTCGCTATCCAGAGAAGGGGCGCGACCGTCAGGCGTGAGGGAGGGACGTTGGGTGGAGCCAGCGACGAGGCGGTGAAGAAGGCGGAGTCAGCAGCATGTGGGTGGAGAAGGGCGGAGTTAAGAGCGAGTGGGCGGAGTGCCAGCAGCAGGCGGATGGGCCGGATCTGCATCTGGACCTTAACCAACATCTAATGGGTTTGTTGTTGTCAACTAACCCACTCATTCACCAAGTTTGTCATAACCCATCCACAACTTTTTGAGATATGCTATATTGTTGTGGTGCCGGGGTTCGGTGGTGAGGACGACCGCTAGATGGAGCAGTTGGGCCATCTCCCACCGAACACCGGAATTGAAGGTCATCACTCCAGATAACTCCGAAGTCGACGGGTCGCTTAATCTTAATGGACCATGGATGCCAATATTTCGACCGTGCGGTGAGGGTCTTTTTGTCTGATTCCAATTTAGCTAAGTAGCCGCGCGGTCTAGCTACCGGGGAAACCACACCCTCGGCTGGCTTTGTCCGAACCGAGTCGCTGTTACCGACTCGGATCCGGCATAACCGAGCGGAAATTACCCAAAGCCTCGCGCCGCGCCCAAATGACAATTTACGGCGCAATCGGCCTCCCTATTCTCAATCCCGAACCATACTGGGTCAATGAAAGAAAGCACAGACAATGAACTGGAACATTTCACAGTTATTTATTTACAATATAAGAGGGGGGGACACAGAGCAGACTTAACCACGAATAAGAATGCAGGCAAATGTACAATGGAATCACTTAAACGATTTCTACTTATCAGACTGGCTACAGACAGACACACACACCCAAAAAGAAATGGAGCTCGTGGGTCTTTATTCGGCCCTTCAGCTCGGGATGGAAGGCGAGCTGAGGGTCAGAGTCTGGCCGGGTACCGGCCGCCTCGTGCGGTTTTACCGATTTCAAACCACCCACGGTGGTACTTAACCCACGACCCAGAATCCAACGAGCCACGATCCTGGCTGCCACGAACGACGATACGAGCACCACGAAACACCTCCGCCACGAGCACACCACACACACCAACACACCAACCACCAAGGAACCCCAAAAAAGAAAAGACCTCTGACCCCGCCGAGACAGCTCACCACCTTTCTTACCCTCTCCCCGGGTGGTGGAGGGATCCGCTCTGAGGTAACTCTCCACCGGATCTGGTCGGGGGGTCGGGCGATCGGTGTCCTCCCCTCATGCGAGCGATCAGCGGGTCGCTGAGGTGTCTCAGCCCATTAGAGGAACATTCCATCTGGGTCTGGGATCTCAGCCGATGGCGGGAACATTCCATCTGGCTGGGCGGCGTCGCTCTGAGGTGATCTCACTCCCGGCTATATCCGTGGCCTCGAATACGTGCGTAATGGCGCTGAAGGAGTGAGGGGATTTAATGTAGAAGACCAACTAGAAGGAAACTCGCAAGCACACACATGAAATCCCCGTTAGACATAGGGGAGAGATTCTAACTTTCCACATATACTTAACGAAATAACTAAACTTTTGTCAACTTGTTGTGGAAGGCGAATGGTTTCCAGATTCATAACACTATATCGGTTTTGGCCTCATCTTTCAATGGTAAAGAATTGCATGTATTCAGTACATTAATGGTGAAACCAAATCGCTTTATTTAAATTCCATCATTGCTTTTTCCGCAGACACTTAATCTCATTTGCAAATGATAGCAATTGAACACATTGAGAAACTATTACATCACGTAAAGCGATTCGTCCATTGACGTTATTACAGGTATTCCAAGTGCTGCCTGGTCTTTTTGACGGTGCACTGTACCGCCTTTACCTTTTTCAAATATAATTCGGAGTAACTAAATTAAACAATGGGATAAATAGCATCCCGAGATCAAGGTATGAAATAGGCAGAGCGGGATGTCTTCATCCTGCGATGAGTAATATTTTAGGGGTGCCTGTTGAAGCGTTAAGGAGTGCTACAGAGGGGTGGGGAGTGTCAGATTTGGACAAAAAATGCATTGTCATTCTTGAATGGCCCCTAATGGGTTTCTGTGAAGTTGGTGATAGCATGGTAGGGGAGAAGAAAAACGTTACATATTCCGGTTTTTAAGTGGGAATTCCCGTTTACTCTTATGAGCGGGAGGAGGTGGATACTTTGAAAGGGGGAGGGGGGGTTGAGAACTTTGGTGGGAGAAGGTGGCATGGCGGTTTGAAGGCTTGCGTGGGGGGGGGGGATTGATGCTTAGGGTTGGAGGGGAAGGGTGAGGACTTGTGGTTGGAAGGGGGAGGGTGAGAGCAAAGATGGGACAGAGTTGTGAGGAGGAGGCTGAGGATTTTTGATGAGGTGTCAAAATTGCATGTGTGAGTTGAATAGTAAAAGTGTGTGTGTGTGTGTGTGTGTGTGTGTGTGTGTGTGGTGTGTGTGTGTGTGTGTGTGTGTGTGTGTGTGTGGTGTGTGTGTGGCGCGCACACGTCACTATGGGAGGGGGGGGGGGGGTATCCAATTACCAACAGTAATGTGCTAGTAAATTATAAGTGACTAAATCAAAGGTAAGAAGTCAGACAATAATTGTTGCAGTTTCCAACTTGTAGACCCTTTTGACGTTGTACCTGTAACGTCAGCAACGCACACAATGTTTCTCTAGCCCTGAACGTTTGTGCCAACCACGCCCGCATGCCTGGCCCGCACCAGCTTGGCAGACCGTGTGTCCACAAACAATATGCATTGTTATGTGAAAGTTGTTTGTTGCTCTCAAACTATGCACCATGGTCATTGAGATTAAACATAATTTCAACATTTCATAGTTTTCTCCATTTCTGTGGATGATCTATCTGCTTGTCCCATCAAAGCTACACCGATATAATTATTAACTCTGCTTATGGCTGTATGTAAAATAACGCTACTTTCCCCCAGTTTCTCGTGCTTTTCCGCAGCTTTTCTGTCATTTCTCTTCTTTCCCATTAAATTAGAATTACTTGTAATCTTCGTGGGGATTGCGCCAACTTTCAATCGCATCAATTTACTCATCCCAAACTGGGAATACAGGCTAGCGTCTTCAAAATTATCTTCAAAAATTATCAAATTATCTTCAAAATGGCACTTGCTGCAAATGCACTTGAAGCAGTTGGGCCACGTGACTTTCCTCTGGTCAGTTTTACTTTGGCTGTCCAAATTTTCTCACCACAGAAAACCACAGCATCATGCATGCTCACCATGCATACTCACCACAGCATCATTGGTTGCATTGCTACAACCAGCAACAATTCATCTTGCTGGTATTCTCAGGACTTTTTCAGAGTTCACTTTTTCAGAGCGTATGTCAGCCGCACGTAAACACAAGTCCCAAAGCAAAAGTATCCTGGAGATGACTTAGTGTGTCACGTGATATATGATGTAATGACATCGCCGTTTCATAGGGGGTGGGGCCAATCAGCGTACAAGGACACCAAAAAGCATTAAAATCTTTGTTTCAAGATATTTATTCAAGCCAAAAATACAATGATTAAGTGTTGAGCGAAACCATATTTATTCATTAAACCAAACATGAATTTCTGATTCTGTGGATCTTTAAGATCAAATTAAATTAAGAGGATTAAGAGGTTAAAATTAAATAATGAGGAAACATCGATGACGGAATCTCGCGATATGTGATGGACATACAAATATAAATTACATTTTGAGTTAATTGGCTAATTATCTCACCACCTGGATGGAAATTTTAAGAAGGGCTCCATTAGTTGTTGCACATCGATGTCATGAATCATGATGCCAAGTTTCAAAACGATCCCATAAACCGCCTGGGAGGAGTCGGAAAAAACCCCCCAAAACAATGTTTATGGACCCATTGCAGGGGCAAATCCAGGAATTGGGTAGGGGTTTCCAAATAACAGAAAAACTAAGTCATATGAACGTTATGAAAACTTTATTGCAGCTTTCAAATAAATGCACATTCACATATTCTTTGATATGCATGTATTGTGCAAAAAGATAAAAAGTTAATTATTTAATATTTAAATGCATAACTAAAAATAAAATAGCTTGAATTCAATAAACTTTAAGTTTCAATCTTAAATATCATGACTAGTGAGACCTACCTGAGTGATGGTAGTGCCTATATGACATACTAGCAACTATATGACATATAGAGGAGTTCTGGGTGACCAGGGAACCCCTGGGCTTGCCACTGTAATGGTAAATTTTTTTTGTTGGGGGGAGGGGGTTCCGGGCAACCAGGAAACCCCCCTGGATTTGCCACTGCATTGCTGGAAGGAAGGAAGGAAGGAAGGACTGACTGAAGGACATCAGTATAGCTTTAACAGCTCTTCTCGACTTTGTCATGGATGAGCTAAAAACTAGGATGGCACTCAGTAGAACGCATTATACCTCCACCAAGCTAAACAATTTATGTTTTGTAATCCACTGAAAGGCCGGATCTGCATCCGACCATGCGTCCTTGTCACTCACAAAACTCGAATCAACTTGTTCTTGTCACCTACCAAACAAATCCACGAAATTTCGCTTGAAATCCATCCATAACGTTTTGAGATATTGTGCTAAAAATCGTTTTTAGTCCTATCTCTCAATGGTGAAGAATCACCTGAAAAATTCTCATATCTGGATTCGGATCTTCACCAAAATCTAATCATTTCATCGTTGGCAGACACCCAACCTGCCCACTAAGTTTCTTCTGAATCAGTCAATAACTTTTTGAGATATCCTGCTCACAGATAAACAAACAAACAAACAGGGGTGAAAAAAGACCCTCCGTCCACCTTTGGTGGCAGAGGTAACAAGATCTTTGCTCTTATCTTTCCTTTGTATTTATGATGTGGTTATTCGATCAGGAATACATTGAGGTGCTTATTAACCTTCATTGTGAAATTCATATGAATAATACGGAAAAACGTAGTTTAAAAAAAAAAAAATACAATTTTCAGGATCATACAAAACGAAATTTTCAAACCTACTTCTTCTGAATCCATTTTTTTTTTGTCAGAACAGTTTTTATATGCGTTGAGGTTGGGGAATTTTAAAAACTCAGTGATTTGTCAGGTAAGTAGACACTGATCATTTGTAATGCCCTTCTTAAAATCCCATTGATTTCTGAATTCATCAGCATACCAGTACATCCCATCAAAATGATTTCCTTACCATGAGTAATCCAAACGCCACAAACCATTAAACGTGCCCTAAGTTAAAGTTTGAAAATTACAATCGCTCGTGGGAAAAAGGTTTGCGCCATTAAATGAATTCTCGTAAATTATAGATTCCAGAAAGTGGATGTAATTTTTATTTGGCACTTTGTGGGACCGTTCATATATTACACAACACAGTTTTGACGATTTTAGAGCTTATTCGTAGGAATATTCACCATGGATAATAAATGGTGTTGTTATTCAGAAGAAAAAAAATCTCTTTCAAAGACTGCCTAGATGCATTGGTGAAGCACAAAAACTAAAGCCCATAACGAGCCTCAGAGCCGGAATAAAGTGGGACATCTTCAAGCTAACTTACTTATCTTAGTTCCCTAGATAGTACAGCAAACAAGTAACTCTGCTGAAATTTTTTTAAAGGAGTTACGTAACAGATACAAAAACATCCCCGACTATGCATTAAGCTTTGTCATGCAACTCCAACCACCCACCCATCCATCCCGTGTGGGTTTTGAAATATGGGGATAACCATGACCTCTATTGTCATATCTGTAACATGAAGTGCACAATGCCATCATGAAATATTCAGTGGGACTCTCTCCATTATTCTGGGAATGAAGGATGTCAATCACCTATTTCTGTTTTTTTTATTTTATTTTTTACACAGGCATCAAGGCTCATGAAAGACCAGAGCAAGCGGGGACAATGAATCAATGGCCAACAAATGGTGTGAAGGGAAAACAGTATGATAAGAACAAGGGATGAACAACAACAAAAAAGGAGGAATTTCAGGTGAAGGGTTTGAACAGAGTCTTTGCTGGTGTCGTACAACTCAGCAGTGGAAATGGGAAAGACCAAGAGGTGTTGGTGTACGTCAGATTCAGGGAGCTGAGGTAGAGCAGAAAATGTTGGAGGGTAAATTGCACATGATCAAAGCCAAATGTAGAGTGGAAGCCATGCAGAGAAATACGGGTTGAGAATCCAACAACTTGGTCAAGGCATGAAGCATCACCAAAGGCCTTAGCTTCAATACCATGGCCTGTTTGGATTGCCACCAAGTAAAATTGGAGTGGTGACAGTTAAAATCACTGCAGAGAAAAAACAAAAGAGAGTTAAGGTTGGAGGGGAGAAAAAAAAAAGTCGAAAGTTAGTAAAGAGATCCTCATACACAGTCATCACAGGGAGGGTGGGGGACCATGTACATAAACAAGAAGTAAAGTTGCTGCAGTGAGGAACAAGGATTGCGAGATATTTCAAAGGGATTGAAGGGGGATTGGGCAGGACAGTTACTGTGCATGGGAAAGGGGGCTTCTGACATGGAATGCAAAACCGCTACCAGTATGAGGATTGCTTCCGTCAAAACAGTTCAACAAATAACCAGAAAGGGAGTCGAGTGAGTGTGGGATATCCTGTGAAAGAAAAGTTTCTGTGAAACAGATAACATGGGGATGAGTCAGGGATGTGTTCGGAGAGATTAACGACATTGGAGCTAAAGAGCCAAAAGGAGAGGGTTTGGTGGTGGACAGCAGCTGGGTGAGGGTTTTTATTTTAATCTCAATGTAAGCTATGGTGTATAATATGGTGATTATGCTTGTTTTACAAGTGAGAGGGGTGCAGCATTATGGAGTGTGCTGTTTTCTGAAGTTCCTCTTTAGGATTGTTCAGGTATTAAATTAATATCAGTGTTGGTGTGCGGTCTCAGTAACGAAATCTGATGTTTCTGTCCATGTCTTCTTGTCACTTTGGCTCATTGTTTTTCGGAGGCTTTGTCTTTTGTCCATCCATTGCTTTGAGATTTAAGTTCTGTATTGGATTCATCAGACAGATTGTGGATGGACTGGCCCTTGGTGACAGTTTTTTTATGCATGAGTCTGGACTTGTGGAAGAGCTGAATGATGAAGAGCAGCAGGTTCACAAACTACTAAAGGGCATGGGGGGGGGGATGAAGGAGGAAGGAAGGAATAACCCAAAAACGACCAACAATGGCCCAGACAAGTGGTCCCACAGTGTATTTGTGAGCAGGTTTTGTGTGCCAGGTTTGTTGTAAATATTTAATGAGTAAGCCTGGTTCTGGCAGGTAAGATTAACAGGTTTATGTGTGGAGAATCTGTGTGTTGGTTAATGCATAAATAAAGTTGTGGAGGAAAGCTGCAAGCCATCGTTTCCTCTTCTTCCCCTCCTTTTCACATCATAATTTCTCCATATTTACATTCGTGTCCTCCCCCAATCCCTGTTGATTCTCTCTGTGGGTACATGTTGGCCCAACTCTTGTTTGCTATCAAAAGGCCACCGTGCTGCGTGTTGGTTGATTGATCATGCTTTGCAAAGGAACTGCACTATTTCCATTCACACAGCGATATAAAGTGAAAGGAGCTGATGCATGAGGGTGAATTGAAGTGGACGAGCAGAAACTGCAGCAGAGGCTGCCACTGCCACTCTGCCACCACCCTGATGCGTAAGATCCATGCTGCGTTTGCAAGAGGAGCATTTGTTTGGAGGCCTTCCTTCATGTCCTGTTCACACGTCGCATAATTTTGCATTTGCCTGAGCCAGTCTGTGAGCCTGTTGGACCTGAGGTCCATATGGCTCTCCCATTGAGCAGGCCGGGCTTCATTACCCTTTCATTCCTTCTCCTTATCTCCCTCCTTTACATTAATCCACCTTAATTTACATTCATTTATTACTTTGCTATCCCCCCAATCCCTTCCATTCCCACGTCTGTGATTGCCAAGGCCTGTGGTTGTTGCAGAGTGAAAGCAAGTTTTGATGTTGTATGTTTTATATCCATCAGTTGGCCTTGTGCAAGGGCTCTGTCAGATTTGTACCCAAGGGGTGAGGAATGTCAGGTTATTTATTTATAACGTACTGTGCCTGTCTATTATTATTTGTGTAAACATAATTGCGTTTAAAATCAGTTGTTATGGAGACACTTTCTTTTGTTGCCATTCTACTCGTGTAAATCAGAGATAAAAAGGGCATGAGTGAAATTCCCATATGTGTAATATTTGTCTCTCCCGCTCCGCTCGATACATCTCGGCTAAGCCCACATCTACTGGAAGCTTGAGCTCAGTAGAATGGGATTGGTGGATTACATGCCCTTAAGGAGCTTATCTCACATTTAATACTAAAAAAGACATTTTGAATTTGTGGGGTAATAATTTCCATATTAGGGAAAATACAATGTGGAGCAAATATTTGAAACGTTAGATAGCTATGCTGCAGTGTAAAGTCAGAATACTATGTAGTATTGTGTCGAGGAGGAATGCAATCCACGTTTCCTTCAGACAGTGGTGCAGGGAGTCCATACAACCAGAATTCTGGGATGATGCACTGTATAATATATAATATATATATATATATATATATATATATATATATATAATATATTATATATCGCTGCAATGGATCCCTGTGGTTTACCCGACATCACTCATTTCAATTATGTTCGTCTACTGAAAATCTATTTCACTACATCTTCGAGAATTCTGCAATTCCGGGGAGTCTGGTGGGAATCCGAGACAGCTCCCCCCCCCCCCCCTGCTGTGGTCTTCTCACCCGTCCCCCGGTCCCGCAACAATATATATAGATATATATATATATATATATATAATATATATATATATATATAATATCTTCTTCTTTTTCTTCTTTCGGCTGCCTCCCGTTTAGAGGTCGCCACAGCGGATCATCCGTTATGATCCGCATTATGATTTGGCACAGGTTGTACGCCGGATGCCCTTCCTGACGCAACCCTGGTCGCGTCTTACGACAGAGGGATATGGTACACCTATTCT
>CM068953.1:74153293-74163626 GCA_035128595.1 Eptatretus atami
ATGGATCTCTAATGGTTTTTTTTTTTTAACATTACACTTGGTCCTCAGTTAATATTGTGGTTACATTCTTGAAAACCACGACGACATTAAGTGAAATATCGTTAAATGGATCAATTTATTCATAAGAAATTAAAGAAATAGGTTTGTTAGCTTCCTTCACTTCTATTAAATGCAGCATATTTAAGTAAATTTACACTCTTTCATCAAATTTGACCTAAACAAGAGACGAACTCTCAGACTATGGACTCGACCAGTTACTCAGGTGGCCTTAGCTACATTCGGAACTGATGAGTTGAGCCTGTGGTTTCAGGTACATTGCAAGGCCTATAAGCTGAACTAGCATGCCCAGATGGCTTTAGGCACAGTTCAAGAAAGTTGTCGAATGTAACATTTTTAATGTGTCATATAACCAAAAGTTGATGTTATCTATCTATAATTCCAGCAATCTGTGTGTGTGTGTGTGTGTGTCTGGTGACCGCTGTTTCTCGCAAACCACTGTCCGAGCTTATTGAAACTTGCCAGGTATATTGCTGGGGCCCTGTGGATGTGCCTTTTCAAGGTTTGATATTAATCGGACAAGTGGTTCCCTAGTTATGGCCATTTATTTACCAACCAATGACAAGACACGTTGCTGCGTAGGCGTGGCCGATGGGGAAAGGGCCACATTTAGTTACCGTGGCGTAGGAGTGGCAATGGTCAATGGCAGCGAATGTCGTGGCAAGCAAAGACAGGGAGTAAACTTGTTTTAATTTGGATTTTAATTAACTCTGTGTGTGTAAGTATCACAGCAGTTGTTACTTCAATGCAAGCGATAATTCGTGGAATGCATGTGAACATTCCGTATGGGCACACACTACTTCCGGATAGTGATGACTTCTGTATTCTAATAATTTCTCGATTTCTTATGCGCATTTATAGATAACACAATGCCCCAATCCGTCGAATTTACGAGGGCGAAGGAATGGCCTGTGTGGTTGTTTGAAAGTTGTTTTTTTTATTATTTTTTTGGGGTTTGCACATACGGCCACACACGTACGGGCACGCACGCACAGCCACGCACGTACGGGCATGCGGAGCGAAGGAACGGCCTGTGTAGTTGTTTCTGGCACGTGGTTTGAAAGTTTTTTTTGTTTTTTTTTGCACGTACGGCCACGCACTATCTATCTATAATTCCAGCAATCTCTGTGTGTCTGTCTGTGACCGCTGTTTTTTGACAACCACCGGTCCAATCTAATTAAAACTTGCCAGGTATATTGCTGGGGACCCGAGGATGTGCCTTTTCAAGGTTTGATATTAATCGGACAAGTGGTTCCCAAGTTATGGCCATTTATTTACCAAACCAATGACAGGACACGGTGCTATGACATCACGATTGACGTCACAAATGTTTTTTTCTTTTTTGCATGTATGGCCACGCACGTACGGCCACGCACGTGTACCTTCAATGAAAATTATGTCCAAATTAGCTGTGCCTGTTCCTGGGTGAGCATTTGTCCACACCTACATCAATGGCAATCTACTTCTTGTGTGAAAGGGGTCGCTCAGCAAATACCCAATTAAGGGTCTGTATTTTTTTCATTCTCTGTCTTGTTCACGATTCATCAGGAGAGAACATAGAAATTATGATCTCACGAACGAACAGTGAGCAGAATGGTGGTTCATTGGGTAAAGTCTTATTCTATTGCCTTTACTGGTATGGATTCAATTCACATGGATGTTCAGTGGAAATCTTGACACTGCAATGAATGAAGTGGTAACATATTGAGGATGAATAATAATCTATCCTTGTGAACCATTCACAACTTATAATAAGCACCCTGACATGGTTTCAAGAGTATGGGCCCAAGCACTACTAATGAGCTTAACAGTTGTGGGACTACAATGGCAATCACTTCAAGAATCACTCCATTTACTGATTATCTTGATTTCAACACTTTTATACACGTCCTAGGTAAAGACTCCTATGAAAGCTAAAACAAAAAATTGTGGGTATAACATAGTCAATTGTTCAAAAGGAAACGTTTGCTGAGAATTGTAGTAATAGTAATTTTATGAAGAAATCTGTGATGCCGTCAGGCCAGATGTCAACATCATTTTGTGGCATTAAAAAACAGGTGGTGTCGGTTGACCTTACCGTGCTATAAGAGGACAATATTGATGCACCTCATGAGTTTAACAAAAGTAAAACATAGAGTCATCGAATAGCAAAGCAATAGCAGATTTCGTTTGGAGAAAGCATTTGCTATCATGTCTTTACTATTATTAGCCTATCCCCACGTAGTGGGAAGAGAGGTTTTGCAAGAGAGAGAGAGTGTGTGTGTGTGTGTGTGTGTGTGTGTGTGTGTGTGTGTGTGTGTGTGTGTGTGTGTGTGTGTGTGTGTGTGTGTGTGTGTGTGTGTCCAGGTCATAACTTTATTTTTTTTACCATTTCAGCTTTTGTCATCAAATTTTCAACAAACCTTTATTTTGAGAATCCGGAGAAAATAAATAATAATTGGGTCCAAATGTGAAAGGGAAAAGTCAAAGTAACTATAAATAGCCCTTATTAGTCCTGCGACAGAACAGCTGCACAAGACCAGGGTTTTGTTTTTTTCTCCTTCGAGATGAGTTCCGGAAATGTGGTTGCCGGGGGAAAAGCCTATAACATGTCGGGTGGTTGCCGGGGGAAAAGCCTATAACATGTCGGCCCCTTGCCATAAACTGTTCATTTATCGGCAGGGAAAATGATCAAAAGTGTTCAAGGCTTCTTTTGTAAATGCAGAGAGATAATGATAATGACACTAATAATGGTGCAAAATAATAATGATAATTATAATGGAATATCATGATAATGATCGTGATAATGATACGTAATGATGAGAGTGATATCTATATATTACTAAAACTTTCATCTTGTATGTATGTATGTATGTATGTTCCCGAAATACAGCCAAAACGGTACACGATAGCGCAAAAATTTTAGGGCCACCTTACTCACCATTTTCCTGCGGTGTGCAGTATCAAGTTTCATTCAAATCGGGCAACGAAAAAAATTATTAAAAAATCAATTCCCGATTCAGTCAAGTACTCTTCGGGAGAATTTGATCAATGCAAACAACCTCAGCGGTATAGTTCGCTGGAGCTATCTTTTTTTTTTTCTTTTTTCTTGAAATGATTTTTTTCATCAACCGCTGTCACAACAGGAACCCAACTGGTTCACGGGTCGTCTAGTTAATTATAAAAATGATGATAATGAAATAATAATGGTACATAATGATAATGATAACAATGAAAATGATATTGGTGCATAGTGATAATGGAACATAATGATAAAGAATAAGGATCATGATAATGGTACACAATGATAATAATGATGATGATAATAATAATGATAATGGAAGTGGTACTGATAATGATAATGGTTCATAATAAGAATGATAACAATAATAATGAACCTGTCAATCAAATTTCATTCAAATCTGTCCATAACTTTTTGAGATATCCTACTCACAGTGAGACAGACAGACAGACAAGGGTGAAACATAATCTCCATCCACCTTTGGTGGTGGAGGTAATGATAATAATAATAATAATGATGATCCTAGGATCCTGAGTTCAAATCCCACTGCTGTTGAATTAATAGCAGGTGGGGTTAACTCTGCCCAGCATTCCAAGGCCCGGACCATTTTACCATATGGGGGGCCGTGGGCACAATGATTGTGGGGGGCCCCGAATTTGGAGATTATCAACAACTTAAATTATAACTGCTTTTTCATCAACAACTGAATCTATATCTATAGATTTGGCAGATCTTGATCAGGAATGATTTGGCATATATGTTCACAAATTACAATTAAATCTGACATATGACAAGATGGACGGATTGTTATTGATATGGCTGGTGACTTATCTATGAGCTCATTCTAAAGTCAAATCACAAATGCTGTGCTGCAAGAGTAAGAGATAAAGATGGACTAATAAAGAAAACAAGCGGTAGGCAGACATGGGTAGTCGACTACTCAATAGAACCTATTCGATGGGGAATGACCTGGATTAAGCACAAGAAAATTCATGATTCTAGCTTCAAGGGTTAAAGCTGCAGATTGATATTTCGTTAAAATAACCCCCACTTTAGAGGTTTTCGGCCGTTGCTAGGCAACGGAGGGGTCCATAGCAACGGTTCTTTCTCACACATAACTAGGACATACCCTGAACCTACCATACCAGTTGATGTATACTGACTCATAGTCTCTGAGATATAACGAACTTCGTTTTTTTATTGTTTTCGACCAGGGTTCATTCAAAGTCTATCTTCTCCGACAGTTTTCATAGGATCCGGCTGGAAATTTTTGACAATATGGCTGAATGTACTGCCCACAGTCGCTCGTGGCCCGATTTTGAAAAATAATTTTTTTATGATTTTTCAAAAATTTCAAAGTCCCTTTGCTAGGCAACGGTGGTGTCCATAGCAACGGTTCTCATTTGCACACAACTAGGTCATAGTATGAATCAAACAACCCAGTTTCATCGAAATCGCCATTGTATTAACTGAAATCGCCATTTTAAAACTGTAAATAAGGGTAGAACAATCTCAAATTTTTTTTTTTTTTTCCGACTCGATCGACTACCCAATAACAAACGACGCACTGTCATAATCATACTACGAACTTCGACCAAAATCTTCTAACTTCTAAAACCCTCTGGGCAAGAGAAATCTGAAATGGTGATTAAGGCCTAAGTCACATTTGCTCTACGGCGAGAACGGCGGCCGTACGCCCTCTGAATTGACAGAAACGTGCGGTGGCCGCAGAAATTTTGAGTGGCCTCACGGTGGCCCTACGCCGTATGGCTATATTTTACAGGCTGTAGCGTCGCTGTGGAATTATAGCGCGGATTATAACTTTTTCATTTCTACGTTCGCCGTAGCAATTCGACAAGCCGAAAAAAAAAACTGGTTAAAAAAAAGAAAAAATAACCCACTCGTTACGTCCGTCTGGCCGACGTTCGCCTTGGCCCCCCTGCGGTCGCCTTGCGGGCACCTTGCGTCTGCCTTTAAATTATATGGCGCCGCAGGGACGCCCTAAGGTCACCGTGCACATCAAATCAAAAGACCGTACGGTACCCCACGTTTTTGGTCTCCACAATTTATAAACGCCGTGCGGCTCCCGAAAAAAAAAACATATGTGACTGCTACATTGTGTGACCGTGGAAATACTGCGGCCGCCGTATAATTGCTAGTGGCCGTAGATTTTGGAGACCCCACGGCCGCCGTGGCAAATGTGACTTAGGCCTAATAGCCGACTTCCAGCGACCGCAAATATACGGCAGTGCATCCACATCAATGAACATACACACGGTGCCTTAATCAATGGACAAGCTTCCTGCGCGACTTCGCGGCAGCGAACTTGATATGATACTGTCAACCTGCATGGAATTGAGCACATCGGATTCGGTTGAAATGATGGTCAGATTCACCAGTCTCTGCTGCCCATCGTGGAGTGAAGATGGTTCTTGATAAGCTTGAGTTTCGAAAACGAGCACTCCCGGAGCAGTTCGACACCATCATGAGAGGTAAATCCGAAGCAGCACTTCCACATTTGGGAAAGTATCGGTGAGTTTTCGCTCGATTAGAAAACTGTACATCTCGAGTTCAGTACGGCCCGAGTCTGGCTCTGACTCCTTCATCATGGCTTGGAACTGAATCATTTCATCTGTGAGGTCAGTGATAGATCTTTCCGATACAGCTCGAGGAGCTTCGAGGGGCTTATGTATTGTGTGAGTGATTTGATATGTTGATAGTGCATGTAGTATATAGAAATAGACTGACAGGATGCTGCAGAGGCAGTGCTCTTTGGCTTTTAGGTGTCCCGTGAGGCTGGCAGGACAGCCTAGAGGTACGCACACTCGCCTCATAGCTGTCTATCCTGTGTCTGAATCTCGGCCGAACTACAAACTACCACCCTGGTGTTTTGCTGGCAGGGAGAGGAAACAACACGTTTAATGTCAGATGGACATTAAACTGAACCTCCCATTTGCTCGTATTAGGTGTTGGATGTTGAAGATCCCATGACATCCTTTGCAAAGAGTAAAGGAGCAATCGTTTGCACCCTAAACAAATTCAAAATTTATGCCAGAACCTACAGGCGGCAATGCATCAGCAGCGCAGCCACGCTTCCTCAGCCAGTGATGCTACTCGCAGCCACATGCTCCATGCAAAAAAAGAAGAGAACAAAAGAAGAACAAAAGAAGAAGAAGAAGAAGTGGTGTAGTGCAAGTTTGATTCTTGGCTTCAATTAAATTGAAGCTTCAGAAATTGAAATTGTGGCTTCAGTCATCCAGCTTGGTCTTAGGGAAAGAAATAATCAACATTTTTAATGGAATCTTGCACATTAACTTGTGTGTGCATCCATCCCTTTGTAATATGTTTATTTCTCTGTGTAGGAACACAGTACCTGAGCCAGAAGGAGTGGTGGTACCAGTTGGGTTATGCCTGGATTATACCTGGATCCGCATCACCGTCTGCCTAGTTGGGTTCCAGTCGATGCGGTGGGCGAATGGATCCCAGGGACCCCTTTAAAAGCCTAGAAAGGACTGCAGCTGCTTCTTAAATGCATTCAAACTAGTGGACTCAACTGCAGCGGGTGGTCAAGTATTCCAGTCATTTACTCCTCTTTGAGGGAAAGTATTTCCTCACGTCTGTTCGCACATGTTGTTTCTGCAGTTTAAGGCCATGGCCTCTGATGCTCACTCCTGTGGCTGCCAAGAATAGCTTATCTGCAGGAATTTTTTCAAACCTTTCACGACCGAATCTGCCCTCCCACCTCGATCATCCATTGCCATCAGGTTGCACCTTTTTATCCTGTCGGCTGTAACTCAGGTTTTTGAGTTCATCACTCATCCTTGTCGCTCTGTGCTGTACATCTTCCATGATTTTGACATCTTTCCCGAGGAGTGGCCGCCAGGCTTGGATGCGGAAGTCGAATTGGGGACGTACTATATTCTTGTACAGCTGGATAATGGTGTTCCTATGTTTGCAAGTGTTATTTCTGTAGATTGAACCCAACATCTTGTTTGCTTTTTTTGCTGCCAGTGCATTTGATGGCCAGCCTTGAGAGTGTTTTCGATCCACTCACCAAGATCCTTCTCTCTCTGGGTTTCTTTTAGTTCCCTGCCTTTCATGACCTACTTTTCGTTGCTGTTATTTTTACCAATTTGCATGATGCCACATTTTAAAAATTATATCTGCCATTGTTCAGCTTATTGTGTAAGTTTGTCAATGTCATCTTGGATGCGTTTCTTTGCTTCGTTAGTGTGGGCTGCCCCGTACATTTTCGTATCGTCAGCGAATCTGCTCGTCTTAGATTCCAGTCCAATTTCTAAGTCATTGGCATTGTAGTGTATTTGGGTGGACATAGTCATCTATAGATCCTCATAAATCTCTGAATCTGTACATTATGGAAATTTCTGGTGAACTTGTCAAAGAAGTAGCTTTGAGGGAAATTGCATTGCCATGGAAACCAACAACTACATTTTGGGGATATACAAAATAGGATACCTTGGGAATGATAAAAAGGCTGGATGTGATTAAAATATTTAGATATAGTCTTCTTTCTTGTATGACTATTGGCTATTCATTAGTTATGTGGCTGTGGAAATCCAAGTTCAAGATTACAGTCTACAACTGAGGTTAAAGTGAAAAATACCAATTTTAAGATAAATATCGATTTTTTTTTTCAAACAATGCATACAGGTATGACGGACAAGGCTGCAAATCTTTACTCAGGTAACTGGAATGTGAATAACAAAGCCTGTACAATGTGGATGTAAATAGATACGTGGTTGTGAGCAAACACATTGAAATGCAATTATTTCAGTGTTTGTTTTATCTGAAACAAAATTCAGGTAAATAATCAAAAGCGCTCCACCTGTTTCTGTTTTATTTTTATTTTTTAATAACAAGCTGAACTCATCTGGTAATTTTTTTTTTAAATTACAACCACTTAATCACGATAGAACAAGCCTGGTGTTGGCTTTGTGGTTAAGGTAGCTGGCTCGGGATGTAAAGGTCCTGAGTTTGAGCCCCTGTTTGTCATTGAATTAACATCAGGTGGGGTTGATTCAGCCTGTCATCCTTCTGAGGTTGGCAAAATGAGTACCACTGTACTGGGGTAATAACCATTTGGGGTAGCCTGTGTTGGAGTGACGACCTGTCCAGGACTGTACTCCTTGCCAATGAAGCTGCCTTGACATCCTGATATGCCTTTACCGCATGAAAGGAATGGTATTATTTTTTTAAATTATTAATCGCGATAGAAAGAGTGATTGTTTCATGAGGTTGACGACCAGAAAACCAGGTTTAAGTCAGCGATTCTTCTACCTTGTACACTAAGAGTAATCCTCCGATACATGTCGAAATCCATAAACCTCCCTGGTAAACTCTGATTTCTTGTTCATCTGGTTGATTGTTTAATTGGTTTGTTCCACTGTTTAGCTGACCACTTTGTTCAAGCACTTGATTGAAATAGTGTCTCAATTAGTTTTATCGTTTTCCTTATCTGAACTGTCCTCCACAATAACCGTCCCATCCTCTTCATCCTCAGTCATGTTCACGCTCATTTGAAGCCGGCTTGCGGGAGAGAGAACTGGAAACCATTTGCCAGGAACCGCCATTGAGATAGTCTACTTTCTTTGGTGCATTTACTTTCCATGAACTCCAACACTGCTTCTGACGTGGGTTTGCCTTTCATCCATCCATCCATCGGGCCCATACTCTGTGCAGAGCGTTGGTGATAATCTATCTAATGCTAGACCCTTCCCCAAACAAGTGCTCCTTTGCCCGGGCGAGGATGTTCACTACATCCTCGCTGGGCTTTGTCTTCCCATGAGTAGTCTCGGCGAGCCTTCCGCCTCCACGGGGGTGGTCAGCAGTGCACCCGTCGCCTGATAATTGATCCAAATGCTTGCACTGGCTTTCGGGCTATCTCCCATGGGAAACGCCAACGTGTCCGAGTCTGACACACCCACTGTTCGTGCTGCGGGATCCCCACCGACTTCACTCACATGCGGGCCGCCCCGCAAGCTTCGCCACGCTCACTCTTTCTCTGACCACATCGAGCCGTCCAACGGCGATCCCGCAGCCATTTCCACTCGTGCTGGGAGTCCCGTGAGCACCACTCACGTCACACAACACGTCGGGCCTCGGACATGGGTTCCCATGGGAATTTTTTTTTCCAAATTCCCATAATCCCTTTGTTCGCTCCCCTTTTAGCCATCCGCGCTCTGGTAATTTATCCGGCACAGAGTTTTTCGACGTTAGCTCCTCCGAAGCCATTAGCACTTCATGCAATTGTCCATGCTTGGGCGGTTTGCCAAGCATGGACCGTGCACACTCTCGTACACACCGAACCTCATACGCAGAGTCCCGTGGAGCCGGCACGGTTTCCAAAATAACTTTGTCATGCTCGGGAGGCTCGTCCCTCCTGGCCGTCACACCAACCGTTACTCCCGACTGGGTTGATGCGTGCCCCGCACACTCATCCATGCCATGTTATTCACGCCCTGCACACACTCTGGCACAATCATACCGGGGGCTTGTGTTACCACAAGAGACCCCGGGGCTTCTACCCTCCCAAAACTTGGCAGGTACCCTTCTGCATCATTCGCCCACTCCACCTTGCACAGCCTTCACTCACATACTCACAACTGGACTCACCTGGTTGCGGTCTGCTTCGAGGGAGTGTATGCTCTCCCTTTGTTCCTGAAGGAGATTATCCTGACCCTTCCATCGGGTCTCAAGACATTCAACAAGCTCAATCTTAATGTCCTTAATCTTCCCTTCCATTTGTATTTGCTCCTCTTTTACTTTATGTAATTTGTCCCTCACCCGATCCATCTCTCTTTGTGTCCCTGTTACCTCATTTAATTCATCCTTTACGGCCCCCAATTCCCCCTTTGTTTACTGCTGGCCTTGTTTTAAATTTTGGATCGCGTTTGTGTTTTTACCAATCTCGACTTCCAATTGTCCTTGTCCTTTCTTTATTTCCGTCATCCCCTGTCGGAGTTTATCGACTTCTCGCTTAACCATCGCTATTCTATTCGTCACTTCTTCCTTACCCATCTTCATCGCGGTCCAAACACCTTCCACATTCTCCTTCAACCCGGTCATTTCCTCATGTGCTGTCCTGATCTCATCCGCTATCCTCTGCTCCATGTTTTGCATCTTGCCCTCTACCTCTGCCAGCTCCGCCTTCAGTTCCTCCTGCCCACCTTCATTTATTCCCGAATTCCATCGCCTATTGAACGCATATCAGGTCAGGTCAGGTCAGGAATGGGAGCATGCGCCAGAGCAGCGCGT